>CM053608.1:53076303-53158786 GCA_028646535.1 Procyon lotor
AAAAATCCTTGGTGCACGTCCTGAGCTCCTTGCCGGGTGGGACATCTGTCCTGCTTAGTACTGTATGCCTGGCACATAGCTGGAACCCAGTAAATAATTTTTGAATAAATAATTGGATAAAGACCTAAAGACCTTCGTGATTTATGGGAGTGTTGGAGGAAACATCAGGCCTCGCCCCCGTCACGTATGTGCCCTGCAGACACCGCAGCAGCCTACAGCCTGGATAAGGCTCACTTGGGTTTCATGGCAACAGGCGACAGCTGCTGGGTCCTTCGAGACTATGCCACTGTTGCCCTTTGTGCCATTGCTGGGAGTAGTCAGACTCACCAAGCCTCACGTCCTGTTCTCATCATAGAAGGTAAATGATTTCTCCTGGAGAGAACAGGAGAGCAGGGAAGGAGGATAGATATTTCCATTGTTTGTTTTCAGTACCCTCTTCCCCATTCACCTGTGTCCCCTCTCTGATCCAACGCCCCATTGACTTTAAGAGGGCACCCCACCGCTCTTTGGTATTTCTCTCCATTCTACCTTAGTCACTATTCACTATTTAGTCCTCGGGTGTTTCCATAGTCTTGTTACTCCTTTGACATTGCTTTAGATTTTTCACTTCAACTCTGATATTTCAACATCCCATTTTCTGACCGTACGTAACCCATCATTGTTTCCTTCCTTACTGCATTTCCTTCTTCACTCACTGCCAGATAAGAACTCCAGTTGCTTGAACTCTTTACATTCTAACTTCTCTCTCTTTTCTTCCCTACTTAACTTAGGTTTTGTACTCTATCTCTGTAATTATTCTCTTGCTTACAGCCTTTATCTCCTTGCTTCATTGACCCACAGACCTGTAGAACCCAGCCCCAGTTCAATCTAGCTCTTTGCCTCCTCTAATCCTACCCCAAGCTGCCGTGCCCTACTAGAAGAAGACCACTTGACAAACCAGAAATTTAGCCATCAACCTGGACCGCTCTTTTCCCACCCCTCCTTACCTCTTCCATAAATAACTCTGAAATTTGTCTTTTTCTCATTTTGCTCACTGACATGCCCTTAGATCAGGCGTGTGTTGCTTACTACCCACGGAGCTGCACTAGCTAACTGGTATTGCTGCTGGCACTCTTGTCTTCCTTCTACCCAGGCTAAACTCGGCACCTCCAATGTTCTTTACATGTTTCAAGTACGATCAATAAACTTCACTTCTAGAATCATTTAATGGCTCCTTGGTTAAATGCAGAATCCAAAGTTTTGAAGATGGTGTGTCCCTGTGTGATCTGGCTCCTGTCCATAGCTCTGATTTTCCCTCCCGCCCCTTGTCTCTCTTTCCTCCAACTCCAGAAGTGCCTTTTTTTTTTTTTTTAAATGTTGTCTACTCCTTTACTGTTATCTTCTCCACTACCACCACCAAAACCAAGTAGGATCTTGGTTTCCTTTCCCCAGAAAAGTGTTACCTCATTCCCAGGCAGGCGAGTGAGGATAGGTTCCCCCACCCCCCACCCCAGCTTGGAGCCAGGGAGGGGAAGTGACACGTGGTGATGGACAGATGGAAGGGGGGGATAGACAGACAGGAAGGGCCAGAGACAGTGGGATCAAGAAGAGGCCACTCCAAGCAAGACCCCTCTCTCCCAGTCTTGCCTCTGGGGGTTGGAGAGGCAGGACTGGCCCTCGGGGCCAGGGGGCACCTGGCTGGCCACAGCCCCTTGTGGGGTAGTCCAGGAAACATCATGGATTCTCAGCACCGCAGGTGCCTGGACTTCCCAGGCTGCTGTGGCTATAGACACCTCTTGGTCCTCTGGGCCTTGGTTCCCCAACAAGAAAGTAGTGGTGGGAAGGGGTACACGGGGAAAGCAGTGCCTACCCTGGGAGCTTCCCCGACATTGCTGGAGAGCAGCCAGCCTGGGGTGGAGGCAGCTGGGTCTGAGGAGTGGCTGAGCCACACATCACAGAGGCTCTTATCGGTCGCACCCCTTGGAAGAGGGCATCTGGATCCCCGTGCATTCCTGGGGGGTCATGGGTTTCAGGGGTCACTTCCCGGGAGGCTGGGCTGGTTGAAGGTGGCCACTGGGGACAGGATGTGGGTGGTGGTGGAGCCCAGGGCATTACCACATGGAGGGTAGACGGGCAGTAGGAGGTGGACAGCTGCCCCTGACTGAGGCCCTATGCCTCCCACTGGACAGTGCCCTGGGGTCTGGGGTATCCCACTATAAGTAGAGGGGCCAGGCTCTGTGCTCAGGGGAGAGGGGTAAGGCCTGCTCCTACCTCCCGGGAAGTCTCCCCCTTGGCTCTCCTGGACAGAGGGACCACAGAGTCCTCTCTGACAGAGGGCAGGGGTGGAGCTGGCACCACCTCCTCCCCACCGTGCCCAAAGCCTGCTCAACCTGGGCTGCTCCCAGTGCCCCCATCCTAAGGTCCCCCAGCAGACACTTTATGCTGAGGCCCTCACTGGGCGGAGCTGGGGACTGGGCAGCGGCTGGGCACTGGGCTGCCAGTAGGACCAGCCGTGCATCACGCAAGGGCCCAGGTCCAGCGAAGGCTCCCTGCACGCCCCTGCCCTGCCAGCCCTGGCACAGGGCCCCGTTCTGCAGCCGTGCTGCGTAGCCCACAATCGGGCCCAAGGCGACTGCCCGCCCACAAGTTGCCCGTGGCCTGGGGCTTTGCAGGCTTTTTAGGCACCTTGTGGCCACATCAAAAGTAGAGGCCAGAGGAGAGGTTGCAGCGGATGGAATCCTTCCAGCCCTCGTGGTTGCCCCTGAAAATGGGGACCTGGACCCGTAGGCCTGGACCCTACGGGTGATCTGGGCCAGTTTCAGCCTGCGTGGAGGCCTTGCGTGCTGCAGGTAGCTCCTGCTGGAGGACGTCTCTGACCGACCCCGAAGCCCCACGCCTGGGCTGCTGCCCCGACCCATGCTGCGGAGGCAAGCACGGTGCGCGGGGGCCGCCCAGCGCAGGGAGCGGGGTGCAAGGCCGAGAAGAGCGGTGGAGCGCTGTGGAGACAGAGGGCTGAGGGCCCGAGGACGCTTTGAGTACTTTGCAGTTCTGCAAATGCGCCATGCACTCTCTTCCCTTTGGGAATTCTCTTTCACCCTCCTGTTTACCCTCTCACCTCCAGCTTTATTCCTCCCGGTGACCTCCTACTCATCTTTCCAGTTTTGCTTTTCTGCTTCAAAGGATTCTTCTCCGAGATTCCCTCTCTTTCCAAAAATATCTGACTTGTGCACATTATAGCTCCTCTAGGCTAATACTTAGAATACTATATTTGAATTGCTTATTCATCTGTATCTTCCACTATTTCATGAAATCCCCGAGGACAAAGGCTCCATCTGCCTTGTTCGTGGTTGTGCTCCCAGTGCCTAGGACAATGCTTAGAATATACTAAGAATTAATCATTATTTGTAGTAGAGAGTGTAGAGTGATGGTAAATGAACAGGAACCAAACGCCTGGGTTTAAATTCTGAAGCTGCCAATTATTTGCTGTATAATCTTGGGTAAGTTACTCAACTCTCTGTATTCAGCTTTCCTATGTGTAAGACAGAGATTATAATAGAGCTCACCCGATGTGGTTGTTGTGAGCACTGAATTGACACGTGGAAAGTATTCAGAACAACACCTGGAACAGCAAACACCCACCTGACTCCTTATTTGTCAACATGTTTAATGTGGCCATGAAAAAAATAATAGGAGTCTTATCTACCTGTCACCTAGGCATCTGTATCTAGAGGTGTATCTTCAGCTGAAAATGGCCATATCTTTACAGACTTTTATGAATCAGTTGTGCATGTTAAATTGAAACTGTGACTCAATTAGTTGAACACATTCCCCATTTGAATAATATAAACATCAGGGGCTCCTGGGTGGCTCAGTCAGTTAAGAGGTCTGCCTTTGGCTCAGGTCATGATCCCAGGGTCCTAGGATCGAGCCCCGTGTCAGGCTCCCTGCTCAGAGGGAGCCTGTTTCCCCCTCTACCTCCGGCTCCCCCTGCTTGTAGTCTCAATTTGTGTCAAATAAATAGATGAAATCTTAAAAAAAAAAAAAGAACTTTGAATAATGAAAACATCAGCCTGGAGTTTGTGACGTGGAGAGCACACCTGAGTGCCCTTCTATACATTGACCTGTGTCGGTTCATCTTTTTTTCCTGTCTGTTCTTACAGTGATCTAACCCAGTACTGCCAGCAGTGAATTCAGCTATCACACTGGCCGTGTCTGCCTTTATATCCATCTCGAAAACCTGGCATTATCAGGCTTACTGAATTTTCAAATTAGAGCTTTCCTTAATTTTTGGAGACTTGAAATGGTCCTTCATCTACACAGTGTGACCTGACGTGGAGGCAGTCGCACCCTTTTTTCCAAGGAGGAGATTTCCAACCATCTTTCATAAGTAGGAAAATAGAAGCTTAGAAAGGCCTAGTTATTTGTCCAGAGACACATATCAGTTAATACTAAAACCAGGATAGAGAACCAGCATTCGGTGGCTCTCTCTTGAATTCACAATAAAACAATTACAATATATTATTAGGGAAAAAAAAACCTCAAGTGTGAGAACATAGAATGTGGTATTCTTTTTGAAACTATAACCGTGAATTTATGCTACACTGGTCCAATTTTTCTCACACAGAGAAAAGAATTGATAAACAGAGGTCCTTCAGTATGTGTATGTATGTCTGTACGTACACATGTTTCCCTCTTCCTCTCGCTCTCTGTCCCCTCCCCCCATCTATTTATCTATATACTATATCACCTGTGCAAATAAAAGAAGCATTGGAGAAGACGTTAGATAATAGTTGCTAGTTCTTCTAGTGGCTTTGGGGCCAGACTTTTGTTCAATTTTTACTTTATCTCTTTGGAGAGTGAGGTGAAAATCTTTCACCTGTGTCCTCGGTGGCCTGCAGTCTCAAATCCTAGGTTCTGCTATGTGAGCAGTGCTCATTTCCTTCTTTCCTTTTTACCTTGTCAATCTTCTGCTACAATGCATCCTCCATCCTGGAGGACGCCACGTCCTATTTGCTTTCTCATTAGTCTTTGGCCATCCAGCTTCTGGTCTTTTCACTGGACGTACAAATAACAAAAGTCACCTGTGGTCTTCTGACATTTTCTTAGCTGTGATTCACCTTGAAATTTCTTTCTAGGTAATGCTGTCCATCAACTGTATGCTGTTGAAACATCCCCCTGCCGTGCTGGCAAGGAGCTTGAGCTCATCCAGGTCATGTTATCTTGGCTGTCTCCTGTCTTGTCCTTCTCGGCTTCCTCCATTGGCTCTACTTCCTTCTTTCATATGTTCGACAAAGGTCTCGCCAAATTGAAGCCTCTTCTTTTTCCTCTCTCATTTCTGCCCTTGGAGCATTCCATTCTCTTCCATAGTTTGTGCTGAGCTCCATGAAAGGAGGAACTCTCTCCTTGTCATTCTTATCTAACTATTCCTCATACGTGGAATAAGACCCCATAAGCCCTGGGTCCTGGTAGGTGCTCAAAGAGATCTGTTGCCTTGAACTCAAGCTGTGCAGATTATTCCAGAATTTGAATCAATAACTGACTTTCTCAGCCTCTAGTTCCAATAACATTACCTCCTTTCCGTGCATTTCTAATAATAGTAAAAACAGCTACTGCTATTAAGCCCCCATTGTGGGTTAGTCAGCCTGTTAGGGGATAGCAACACTTTGTACTCTGTGCAACCGTCTCAGGTACACATTGTCACCAGTTCTTAATGCGGGACAGAATCAATATCCACTTGGATATCTCGGAAGCATCTCAGACTTTTGGCCAACAAAGAACCCTTGCCCTAGATCTGCTCAGACCCAGTTTTCCCCACCTCAGGAAGCAGCCCTCTCTTCATGGTTATTCTGCCCTCAATGCTTTGCTTTCCAATACCCAATCCATTAACACGTCCAGTTGACTATAGAAAACACTTCTAATCTGTCCGATCTTCTTCATTTCCCAGTTCTGGCCATCATCGTCTTTTCCAGACGGTACAAGAACCTCCTAACTGGGCTTTCTTTCGATTCCCCTGTGCACAGTTCTCCACATAGCAGCCTGTGGTCCTTTAATCAGATCATGTTACAGGAGTCATTGCATCCTGCTGTGGCTGCAAAAACTATTTACTGGTTTGATTTGATGGTATCGGCAGTGTGGCTGCACGTGTGCTCTACTTTAAGGCAGATGTTGGAAATTTTAAGTAAGCTGAAAATCTAAACTGAGGATTGATTCACCTAGGAAGGGATTCATCTACATCCATAAGCAAACCTAAGAAATGATTATTTTATTAGAGAATGCTATACTTTGTAGAAACATAGTATTCCTTTAAATAGCAGGCACTTAAAATATTAGCTCATTTAGCATAATTTATTTATAAAACACTTTGAGGAAATATATAGAATACATAATGTGAAGGACATTTACACTCAAAAATGGATAATGTATGCTTCTTAAATTTTATTATCCTATTCAAACTAGTACAAAACAATGTAATATTTGTATTGCCTATAATTTTGATTTTCATTGAAATCTAACTAGTGGAAGAACAAACAACTGAAGACAGAAGAGGGATAGCCAATGGAGCTGTCATTCATGGCTCATGGTTCTGGCTTTTCAGCCACTATTATGCATTTGGGATCAAATTAGCCAGTGCTGGCTGTGAGACTCATCAGTGTCCCCTGCTCTGATTGTTTCTGGACTCAGGTATTCTTGTCCAGAAGGCAAACGCTTGGATACTAAATATAAGTCCTACTTTTTTTTTTGAAGTAGGCTCCACATCCAGCATGGAACCCAACATGGGTCTTGAACTCAGGACCCTGAGGTCAAGACTTGGACTGAGATCAAGAGATGGATGCCCAAACGACCGAGCCACCCAGGCACCCCAAGTCCTGCTTGATACAGTGTTACAGTATCGAAAAATTTCACATACACACAGATTCACATTCATGTTTTTGAACAAGTATTTCTAAAAAAAAAGTCATTTTTTATTAGAAAAATATGACTTTTGATGATTACCAGTGATTTATCCATAATGCAGACATTCATCTCTCTTTTAATTTGTGGAGACAAGTTGCAAGCTGAGAATTGTTGTGGCTGCTTCACAGGCAGCAGTTTTCACTAAAAAATATTTATCTATTTGTTAAATGATCTGAACTTGCTCTCATGGAAAAACAAGGGTGGAAAACGCCAAAACTTTTTCTACATAAAAATGTTTTTTGAGAGTTTTTTTTAACGCTCTTGGGTTTTTCCTGGAGTTTGTAAGTTTAAAAAATTATTGACTTGGGAGGAGAATTCATTGCCTAGATCTCCTATTGATTATTTGCAAATAATGTAGTTATTATTCAGCTACAAAAAATAATCAAATTAATGGAAGGGAAAATGAAATACGAGGAAATTTTAATCCAAATCTGAATCATGAGTAAGATTACATTTTGGAAATTTAAGATGGTCAGATTCTAAATTTTTCTCATTTATTTCCCTTTGTCTTTCCCTTCTTCCCTCACTTGTGGACTTTTCTTCCTCATGTCAGCTCTTACAGACAAGGGTTACATCCTGGGCGAGCTCTTCTTCCCCCTGAATGCATGAAATTTAGTATCACTGTTAGGTTCACTCACTTCCTTGGCTTCAACTGTGGCCATGACAATGACAAGCAAATTTATATCTCCATGCTTTACCTCCTTTATCTCTATACCTACCTTTATCTCCTCAACACCTGAGATGTTTTTCTAGGAGTAACTCAAACTCAAAATATCCCAAAGTGAAATTATTAACATCCTAAATCAAACTTTCTTTTCTCACATTTCCATGTTGGTTAATGCTTGACAAAGGGACTCACCATCTCCCCTCTGGCTCAGGCTAGAAACTATGTCATCCCCCACTCTGATCTCCATCTCACCCCTCTACCTTGTATTCCCAGGGTCACCAAATCCTGTTAATGCTGCCGCCGAATATCTTTTTGTTCTATTTCTTCCTGTGCAGACCTATCATAATGACTAAAATCCTCACCATCTCTTGCCTGTGGTCTTGTAACAAAATCTTAACGGGTCTACTTGCCTGCAGTTTTCTTGGTATCCAGCCCGTTCTTTAGGCTGACACTATGGTAACATTTCCATAATCAAAATCTGATTGTGTTATTTCACTGCTTTGAAACCTCTGATGTTCATACTCTACCAAGTTCAAACTCTATTGTAGGACATATAAAGTTCTTCACAACTTGTCCCTCCATGCTCGTGGGGTGCTATGTAATGGTTAGGACCTGTGTTATATCATAGTGATTAGAGATAACAAATCTATATTACTATTATTATTACTTTTTGAAATTGAGGTCAAATTGATATATAACATTATATTAGTTTCAGACGTGCAACCTAAGAATTTCATATTTGCACATACTACGAAGTTATCACTCCAATAAATTTAGTTACCATCCCAAACCATCCAATTTTACCCTTTTTACCTATACCTTAAACCCCTTCCCCTCTGATAACTGCCAATCTCTTCTCTGTATCTATGAGTTTTCTTTTGTTTATTCCTGTGTCTTGTTTTTTAGATTTCACGTATAAGTAAAATCTTACGGTATTTGTCTTTGTCTGACTTATTTCACGTAGCATTATACCCTCAAAAATCCATCCATGTTGCAGCAAATGGCAAGATTTGCTTCTTTTTTTATGACTTAGTAGTATTTCATTGTACATGTACTACATCTTCTTTATTGATTCATCCACTGTTGGATACTTAGGTTAATTCCACATCTTGGCTATTGTAAATAACGTTGCAATGAACACACTGGTGTTTTGAATTAGTGTTTTTATTTTCTTCAGATAAATACCCAGAAGTGGAATGGCTGGATCATATGGTAGATCTGCTTGTAATTTTTGGAGGAAATTCCATAATGTTTTCCATAGCAATTTTTATCCCCATCAATAGTGTACAAGGGTCCCTTTTTCTCTGCTTCTTCTCCAACACTTGTTATTGCTTGTCTTTTTGACAATAGCTATTCTGACAGATGTGTGTGATAGCTCACTGTGGTTTTGATTTGCATTTCTCTGATAATTAATGACGCTGTACACCCTTTTGTGTGTCTGTTGGCTATCTGTATGTCTTTGGAAAAATGTCTCTTTAGACCTTTTGCCCATTTTTTTTTTAAATTGGGTTGTTTGTTTTTTTTGCTATTGAGTTGTTTGAGGCCTTTACATACTTTGGATATTAACCCTTTATTGGATATCTGATTTGCAAGTATGTTATCCCATTCAGTAGGTTGCCTTTTCATTTTGTTGAAGGTTTTGTTTGCTGTGTAGAAGCTTTTCAGTTTGATGATGTTTCACTTTTTTTTTCTTTTGTTGCCTTTGCTTTTGGAGTCAGATCCAAAAATTCAACACCAAAACTGATATCAAGAAATTTATTACCTATATTTTCTTATAGGCATTTTATAGTTTCATGTGTTACATTCAAATCTTCGATCCATTTTGAGTTAATATTTGGGTATGGTATAATTCCATACTAGTTTCATTTTTTTGCATGAAGCCATCTTTTTTTCCCAGCACCATTTATTGAATCAAGAGTCCTTTTCCATGTATGTTCTTGGGTCTTTAGTCATAAATGAATTGATAGGTTTATTTCTGGGCTTCTTATTCTGTTCCATTGATCTATGTATCTGTTTTAATGCAATACCATACTGTTTTGATTACCAAAACTTTGTAGTATTTTTTGAGATCAGGGAGTGTGATCAGCTTTGTTCTTCTTCCTTAAGATTACTTTGGCTATTAGAATCTTTTGTGGTTCCATACAAATTTTAGAATTGTTGTTGTAGTTCTGTGAAAAATGCCATTGGAATTTTAATAGGGATTGCATTATATCTGTAGATTGTTTTGTATAGTATGGACACTTCAACAATACTTGTTTTTTCAATTCACGAGCACAAAATGTCTTTCTTTTTATTTGTGTCTTCTTTAGTTTCTTTCATTAATGTCTCATAGTTTTCAGCATGTTGGTCTTTCCTTGGTTAAATTTATTCCAAGATATTTTACTCTTTTTGATGCAATTGAGAATGAGGTTGTTTTCTTAATTTCTCTTTCTGATAATTTGTTATTAGTGTTCGGAAACACAGAAGATCTAAGTATATTAATTTGTATCTTGCAGTTTTACTGAATTCATTTGTAAGCGCTAATGGTTTTCTAGTGGAGTCTTTAGGGTTTTCTATATATAGTATCATGGCATCTGCAAATAGTGACAGTTTTATTTTTTCCTTTCCAGTTTGGATGCATTTTATTTCTTTTTCTTGACTAATTAACATGGCTAGGACTTCCAATATTATGCTGAATAAAAGTGGCAAGAGTGGGCATCCATGTTTTGTTGTTGATCTCTTGTTCCATTGAATATGATGTTAGCTGAGAGCTTGTCATATGTGGTCTTTATTATGTTGATTATGTTCCTCTATACTAAATTGTTGAGTGTTTTTATCATAAATAGATGTTAAATTTTGTCAGATGCTTTTTTGGCACCCATTGAGGTGAGATGATCATATAATTTTTAACTTTCATTTTGTCAGTGTGATGTATCACAACAATTAATTTGCAGATATTGAACAATGCTTGTATCCCTGGCATAAATCCCCCTTGATCATGTTGTATGGTCCTTTTAATGTCTTGTTGCATAATTAGTTTCTTAACATTGTGTTGAGGGTTTTTGCTCTATGTTCATCAGGGATATTGGCCTGTAATTTCCTTCCTTCCTTCCTTTCTTTTCTTTCTTCCTCCTTCCTTTTATCCCTCCCTCCCTCCCTTGTATCCCACCCACCCTCTCTTCCTTTCTTCCTTCCTCTCTCTCTCTCTCTTTCTTTCCTTCTAAATGCTGACATTGTAAAAATGAATATGGAAGCATTCCCTCCTCTTCAGTTTTATGGAAGAGTTTGAAAAGGACAGCTATTACATATTTGAATGTTTGGTAGAATTACCCAACAAAGCTGTCTGGTCCTAGACTATTATTTATTAGGGTAGGCTTTTGATTACTGATTAGTCTTCTTACTAGTAATCAGTCTATTCAGATTTTCTCTTTCTTCATGATTCAGTCTTAGAAGATTGTATGTTTCTAGGAAGTTATCCATTTCTTCTCTGTTCTCCAGTTTGTTGGTATATAATCGCTCACAGTAGTTTCATATGATCCTTTGTATTTTTGTAGTATCAGTTGTAACTTCTTCTCTTCCGTTCCTGATTTTATTTATTTGAGCCTTCTCTTTTTTTTTCCTTGGTGAGTCTAGCTACAAGTTTGTCAATTTTGTTTTTCCTTTTGAAGAACCAGCTTTTAGTTTTATTGACCTTTTCTATTGTCTTTTTAGTCTCTTTTTCATTCATTTCTGCTCTGATCTTTGTTATTTCCTTCCTTCTGCTAACTTTGGGCTTCATTTGTTCTTCTTTTCCTAGTTCTTTCGGTTGTGCAGTTAAGTTGCTTACTTGAAGTTTTTCTTGTTTCTTGAGGAAGGACTGTATCACTATGAACTTCCCTCTTAGAACTGCTTTTGCTGCATCCCAAAGATTTTGGACTGTTGTATTTTTTTTTTTTTTTTAAGATTTTATTTATTTGACAGCGAGAAACACAGCGAGAGAGGGAACACAAGCAGAGGGAATGGTAGCGGGAGAAGCAGGCTTCCTGCCGAGCAAGGAGCCCGATGTGGGGCTCGATCCCAGGACCCTGGGATCATGACCTGAGCCGGAGGCAGCCGCTTAACGACTGAGCCACCCAGGCGCCCCGGACTGTTGTATTTCTATTTTCATTTGTCTCAAAGTATTTTTTGATTTACCATTTGATTTCTTCATTGACCCACCTGTTGTTCAGTAGCATGTTGTTTAGTCTCCTATAATTGTGTTTTTTCCAGGTTTCTTATGATTGATTTCCAGTTTCATACTATTATGTTTGGAAAAGCTGCTTGATACTATTTCAGTCCTCTTAAATTCATTGAGACTTGTTTTGTCGTCTGATATGTGATAGATCCCGGAGAATGTTGCATGTGTGCTTGAGAAGAATGTGTGTTCTGCTGCTTTTCGATGGGATGTTCTATATTTATCTATTAGGTCCATCTGGTCTAAGGTGTCATTGAAGGCTGATGTTTCCTTGTTTTTTTGTCTGGATGATCTATCCAATGATGTAAGTGGGGTGCTGGATCCCCTACTATTATTGTAATGCTCTCTTTGCCTCCCCTTAGTTCTGTTAATATTTATATTACAATATAAATATTATAAATTAATATTTATACATTTATTTGCTAACAACTCTGTATTAAGAACTTTAGAGTTGCTAAAGACTGGATCTTAATTTTTCCCCTATGAAAAAAGGACTGTTAAATATGTGGTGCGATAGAGGTGTTAGCTAATACTACAGTAGTAATCACATTGTAATACATAAATGTATGAAATCAACACAGTTTCCTTTAATTTGCACAATGTAATATATCCATTATATATTAATAATAATAAAAATGCTGAAATATGGCTATATGGGTTTGTATATTAGTTTTGCCTAAATGAAAACCTTGAACATCTTATTTAACTTACCTAAATCTCAATTTTCTCATCTGTAAAATTTGGGTTATTTTGAAAGGTATTTTGAGGATTAAATGTGTTAATGTATGATAAGTGGTTTGAAGAGTTAATGTTGGTTAAATAATGTTAAATAGATAAAAACCCCTTCTTCTGTGTGCATATGGAGTTTCACTGTTTCCCAAACAGGCCACATATTGTCTTGCCTTTGGAAATTTGCATGTGGGGTTGTTCCATTCAAGAAGCAACTTAAATGTCCTTTCTCTGGTGAAATTTTCTTTGAGACAGGCTAAATGCATGACTCCTTTCTCTATGTTCCAGTGGGGCCTCATAAAAACCTTTATTACAGCCCCTGTTGAATTGTTTTACAATTGTTTATGTATGTGTGTCCTCAGATAGACTGTTGGAGTAGATGATCTTATTCATCTTTTTATTTCCCTCAGTGCCTATCACATAAAAAGTGTTCAATAAACATTTGTTAAAGGAATGGATTAATTGTGGCACTCTCTTTTCTTGGACTCATGTTGTTTCAGTACCATAAAAGATTTTTTTTTCTAAAAGACAATAGTATTCCAAAGGGAGATTTAATAATTTTGTGACTTGAAAAAAATCCACAGTTCATTTAGGATGAACATTTTTCTTCTCCGGGAACTTTATCCTGCTGATATGAGCAAAATGAATAGTGTTACCCTGATTAAAATTAGCTTAGATTAGGCTTTATTTGATTTTTATTTGGAAAATAGGAAATATCTAGACAAAAAATGTTAAAGGAGAATTCAATCTCTTCTTTTGCACAAGTCTCTTGAGGCACTATTGCCTTTTACACTCAAACCTTGTTGAATACCAGGAAAGTTGTTCAGCACCACAGTTAGATACTGTGAGAATTTTTGAGTTTAATCTTGCAAATACTAGCAGTTTTGCTGACCTGGAACAAAATGTCAAAGTAGGTGAAGTCTGGAGTTTGAAGCCTCCACTCCCAGACTCTCCTTTCTTTCTGGGATCCTCTGCTCTCATGATGATCTTTGCTTTTTCCAGCCTCAACTGCCAGTCATCTTCCTCAGGACTCCTTCTACATGCCTTTCCTAGCTCCTCCTAGCTCTGGAAATTTAGTGACTATTGCATTCAACCCAAGATGGACCTCGGTTCTTCTGGTCCAATCTCAGGCAAACAGTCTGCACTGTAGCATCTAGAATGCAAAGCTTTGACCCAGAGGAGAGACTTCAGTGCCGGCAATAGCATAGCCTTTACCAGGACCCTGTAAGAGATATTTTGTTCATGAAGAGCTGCTCCAAATCACTCTGTTGAGGGTAAACAAGCCCTTGAGCGTCAGTGTTCTCAAGTGCCATTGGAAACCAGAATGAAAAAGCAGTTATTCCTTCATCCTGCCATTGTGGTGTTGTAAATGGATCATAGAATATGAGGTCAGGAAGACTTGGGTTTGAACTTTCTCCCCAAAAGTCTGGTTACGGTTGTCATTGCATGACTTCTTTCCCAGTTTCCCTTTAAAACAAGAATGTAAAATAGGAATGATGGGAATCATTCCCAGCTGAAAAATGGGGATGATGCCACCATATAGGAAGCATTTTGGTAAAGGTTAAATGAGATAACATCGGTCAACTTAGAAATGGGTCTGGCACAAAGGACTATGTCATCAATAAAATATATAACTACTAGTATTTTCACCCACTCAAGCTTTAATGATGGCTAACTTCATCCAAGCTGTTGTGTTAATAATTGAGGCTTCAGGTAATCTCATATCTTTATTGTAGCCTAAACTTTTGTGCTCATATATACTCAGACCCTTTAGACACTTTTCCCAAATAGTTTTCCACCTTGTGCTTAGGATCAATCCCCCTTGGAAAGAGAGTAAGGTTGAGAATAGAAAAGGACAAGACTGTTATGAAGGCACAGAATTGATAACCTGTCCCAGAGTGCAGTGTGCCACCATGTGAATGATTTGGAGATGGGAGAATCTGCCGAAGTTAACCAGGGAGTATTAACAGCTTATTGAAATCCCTTATATTTAAGGGGAGAGAAGAAGAGATAGGGGATTTAAAAGAGGTCATTTGGTAGCCAAATGTGGAAAGCCTATAATATTTAGTTTGGATTATCAGTTCCAAAATAGTGTGAGTTGTGTCTAGGTTCCATGCGGGTCTGTTTTCCTCTTGAGTAGCTTACCTGAATCACTTTTTAAAAAAGTAGTAAAGGTTCAAAATGAAGACTAAGGTTTTTTAAGCTAGACCATTAACAGCTACTGGGCAACCACACTGGAGAGCCCACTCTTTTGGAAACACAAAACCAGTATCACTAATCTACCAGCTTTAAGCACTTTTCTATAAATTAAGGATATTTGATAACTGAAATCCACTGAAAGAATATTTGCTCCTTTTCCTACAAAATTTCAATGGCTTATTATGCTGTACATGTTAATAGCACATGTTGCTCCTTCTACCTCTGTGAGTAGAATCTATTTGATACCCTTTTATAGACCTTGATTAGCTCTCAGTTGCTTGAAGGGTATAATTCAGGGATCGTTCAGGGACATAGAGACATAGCCATCCTCAGAAGACTGACCAGACTCCTCCAGCGGAAAGCTGCCAAGTTTCTTTTTTGGGTGAATTTCTTCAGCAAAGATTTCAGTAGTCATATTTATGGAAAATTGCATTACCCTTTCTCCATTTATTTCACTATTGAACCGATAAGCATCTTTTCCTGAAATTGACTCTGTAATGTAGCTTTTGCTACATCCTTTTACTTTTGTAAGTTTGATGGTCAAGCTGTGTGCACTAAAGTTGATATTAATGTTGATGAGATCAGATTAAGTGTAAGTGGAATTTTTAATTTATCACAGTTACTTCATTCAAGCTTAAGTGTAACTGGAAAGTTGCAACAAAATGCTTAATAGTATTATGTGCAGCAAAAATTTTACATCCTTGCACAAACAGAATTTATGTGACAATGTAACATAATAATGAGTAATGAGTTGGTAATGAATATATACAAATTTTCAAGTAAGATTTTAACTTCAATTTAGGCAATTTTGTACTACATGAAAAAAACTGTATATGGCTTAAATCAGTTTTTAAATTATTCATCTTTTTTTTTTAAACAGATTACCTAAAGTAGTGCTTCTCAGACTTAAGTGTGCATTAGCATTGCTTGGAAGACTTGTCAAAACATGGTTGGCCCTCCTTTTCTCCCCTTCCTTCTAACTACTACCTCCTCGGTTCCCCCTGGGGTTTGATTCAGTTGGTTTGGGGTGGGGTCTGAGAATTTACATTTATAACACAGTCCAGATGAGGCTGCTGCTAGTTGCGAAGAACCACAATTTGAGAACCACTGATCCAGGGATTGTGATCTAAGAGAAAGAAGGAAGTCTTAGGAAACGGATTCTAGTATCATTGGCTTCTCCACACACGAGCAGTATAACTGTAAATGGATCTTCTTTTTGGGGGGCTTATATTTTCATTGATGAAACCAGGATAAGACTGTCTGTCTTGCCCACTTCCCATGGATAGGAGGATCAAAGACCACACTCTGAGTAAATACAGAACAGTATTAGCATTGACACAGAATAGGAATTGCTTGATGGAAGCCTTGCTGCTTCTCAGGCTATTATTTACAAAAGGCTACTTTGAATTAATTGGGAAGACCTGTATTACAGAATGGGAATTCAAACCTCTCAGTTTTCTAAGAGTTGTCTTAATTTACATGCTGCATAAATAGTAATATTTGTAGAGAACCTCAGGACTCCAATACATAATCAGGTCAGAGGAGCTGATTACAGAGACAGTAAATTAATCTTCTTTTAGTACTAATTAGCATAGAAACTTGGTTCTGAATCTGCCTTTACTTAAGAAGTCTTACATCTGTTCCTTCTCATTTTTTTACTCATCCAGAAAGCATTTATTGAGGACCCACTGTGTGTGGGCACCGTGTTAGGAGTGCCGTGTCAGAGACGCATTGGTTGTATTCATAGTCTGTAAAAATACTTGGAATTCAAAGTAGTAACTGTTACATAGAGGACTGTGCTAAGGGGTGCAGGAGCACAGAGCAGGGAAGACCGGATTCTGCCTGAAGGGGTCAGGGAAAGCTTCCAGTTACTGTTGCTTTTGTGTCTTTTTCTTTTTTTTTTTTTAAAGATTTATTTGACAGAGAGAGACACAGCGAGAGAGGGAACACAAGCATGGGGAGAGGGAGAGGGAGAAGCAGGCCTCCGCAGAGCAAGGAGCCCAATGCGGGGCTCGACCCCAGCGCCCTGGGATCATGACCCAAGCTGGAGGCAGACACTTAACGGTGAGCCATCCACGCACCTCTGTTGCTTTTGTTCTAAAAATTTATTTATTTATTTGACACAGAGAGTGAGAGAGAGAGAGAGAGAGAGAGAGAGATCACAAGTAGGCAGAGAGGCAGGCAGAGAGAAAGGGGGAAGCAGGCTTCCTGCTGAGCAGAGAGCCCGATGCGGGGCTCATCCCAGGACCCTGAGATCATGACCTGAGCAGAAGGCAGAGGCTTTAACCCACTGAGCCACCCAAGCGCCCCACTTTTGTTCTAAAAAGCACGTGTACAGATATCTTGGAGGCTGCTCCAAAGTCAGGCAAATATATCACCCTTGTAATTTAAAGGAAAGAGGAGAGATGACAGAAGAGAAAGGTCGTATTTCTTTAAGGAAAACAAACACCTAAAAGCGATACATGACTCCTTCCATTTTTTTTTAATCTTTATTAATATATAATGTATTATTTGCCCCAGGGTACATGTCTGTGAATCGTCAGGCTTACACATTTCACAGCACTTAACAGCACATACCCTCAGCTCTTGTTCGTTAGGAGCGAGTACTTGGAATCATTCATTCACTCATCCACTCATTCACCCCATTCTCTAGATCTGAACATTTGAAACTTTTTTGAAACATTCTGAACTTTTTTCAAAGCACTTGAAATAAAATCCCTGTTGATTGTCATGGCTGGTAAGGTCACGCACAAGTTGCCCGTGATGTGGCAAAGATGGTCGCTGCCTCCCTCACCTCCTGCCACTTAGCTCCATGCTCTATTGAGCTACACCGATTGACTCTCTGCTCTCTACCAAACCACACCCTCTCAATGCCTTGGCCATCTCAATGCCTTGGCATTTGTTGTTTCTGCCGCCTGGCTCTTTGCATGGCAAACTCTTTTCATCCTCCTGGTCTCAAGGTACATGTCTCCTCCTCAAGATGTCTTTCCAGGTTGTCGAATCTGAGTCCCATCCCCCTCCTTCCTACCATCCCTTATCAGACCACTCTGTCCTGCTCTACTGGAGGATTTCACAGGCTTAAATGATATGCTGGTGTGCTACTAATTTGTTATTTACCTTCCTTATTCTGTTTTTGTCTCCACTGTCAATCACAAGGCTTTTTCTACAAAAGAGATTTTTTAATATTGTTTGTAGAATGAACAAACAGTTTTAGAATGCTTGCCAGGGTTAGAAAAATGATCACCTGAGAACTTTCTTCGGTCCAGACTGCACAACTAAGAGTAAGCTAACTGGGGGGTCCACCAACAAGGGTTCCGTTTTCAGAATAGTGAGATTGGGGCTTTTGAGCTTCTTCCAGGGACATGGTTCCTGGTAGGAACCAAAAGGAATCTACCTGCTAGGAGCACAGCCAAGGAACTTGTAGTTACTCGCTTGCTTCTCTTGTAAGGGTTGCTGTTACAGATTTGGGAAAATAGTCTGGAAGGATCATGAACATTCTACCTACATCGAGACTTTTGAGTTAGCCAACTAGTAAGAATTTTTTAGCACCCACAAGGCATTGCATTAGAAAAAAGTAAGCAAATAAGCTAGATTACATTTTAATTCAACTCAAGACTTTTTTTTTTTAAGAAAATATCTTGCACTTAGTACTAATCTGGGAGGCAAGGAAAAGGAATAAATGTTTTTGGTATGTAGTCCTTGACCTTAAGAAGTTTCCAGGTGTGGGGAGATAGGAAGTATAGTTAAGTAACAGTTAAATCAAAATGTGGAACTATTTGTAACTGCAAAATGGAATGAGCACCTTGGACTTTGAATGCCTTAGGACTAAATGTTTTACTTTTATAAAATTGCTTTGTCTCTATTGAAAAATAGCCATGGTCTCTAACGTAAAAGACCTCAGCATTGTCCAGTAGAACTTTCTGCAGTAATGGAAACGTTCTATAATCTGTACTGTCTAATAAGGTAGCCACCAACCACATGTGGCTTTTGAGCATTTGAATTGCGGCTAGCGAGACTGAGGAACTAGATTTTTAATTTAACTTACGTTAAATTTAAAGAGGTGCCTATGACTAGTCGCTGCTGTATGAAGTCATAGTACAGGTCTATGGGGAAAGACAATTCATGTCCACTGGAAGGTTCAAGAGAACCGATACTAGATATGTCTTTGTATAAAACAATTTTTTATTATCAGAAAGTAATCTATTCGGGATAGCACGGTGGCACAATATGTGTTTGTTTTTACCATAAAATAATAATTCTAAATAATATATTTGGACCCTTGGTATCACCTTTAAAATGAGGTGGCTTAAAGGAATGTTTGTTTCTATTTTTAAGGCTTATGTTCTTGAAAATACTCCATTTCTTGAGTTTGCAAACTTTGGTGCTGAGACTTCTATAATTTTCAAATGATTGTGATGACAGAAGGAAAAAAGTAATTGGAATTGTAGTTGAAGTGGGTACTCTGCAGAATTTTCTTTCACTAATTTAAATAAATCAACATCTTTCCTTGTATGTAAAATTTTTGAAATAAATGCAAAATTGTCTTAAGAAAGGGCTCATAAATATCCATGTACTTTTTGGATATCATTTAGTTAAAGGGCATGAGAAAGAGAGAGAGAAAGATGAAGAGAGAGAGAGAGGGAGGGGGCAGGAAGCTGTATAAAGAAGCTTTTCTGTAAAATTTGGGAATAGTCTCAGAAGTTAGAGGATTGTCAAAGATGTAATTTGCATAATCCATTCATCACAACTCATCCAACAAGTATAATCTAGATCAGTCACCAGTAGAATCTAATCAGTCACTGGAAAGACACAATTATTCACCAACTCTGCTCACCTCACCCACCGGTATCTTCTTACCTATCTTGCCTCAACCCCCTCAGAATATTGAGCAACCCTGACTCACACCTGCAAAATATTCCTACCAACCAGCGTCAACTCGCAAAACCAAGGATCCTGGAGTATTAAAAGCTTTCTGCAAATAAAACACCCAGCCAACCCACCAAACAAAACCTGCCTGACATCCCAGTTCAAAACCGCCATTTGAGAAAATGGACGCAGTTTTATCTGGACAGACTAGAATCACTTTCCTTCTGCTTTGCAAAAAAGGAAAATGGGATTTTGAAGAATGACCCCAATTATGATGATAACAAACGGTATGCCTTGCCTGACTTCTGATCACTGGTTTTTAGATGCTTTTTTGGAGATTTGCCTGCAACAGGGGTCCTTCATATAGTCTCATTGCATCAGCTTTGGAAGGAAAACACAGTGAGACTTCATGATCTTGGGAGGATTATTTTGTTTTGGGGCAGAACGGTCTTTCAGTATTCCCGTAAATGTTGCTCAAGGGCATTTACTTGATTTTTAAAGCTTGTATAGAGTAAGGAGAAGAAATTCGTGATTCTGGTGCAGGCGAAGGCTGGTTCTGCGACAGGCAGTCAGGGGACCATCCTGGAGAGATTAAACACGAAAGATGCTGTAAACTCCAAAACAGAAGCAATGCTGAACATGTCTTTGAGTTCCGAGAGTATGTCTGAGGGCCCAAGAGACATGCCCCGCGGGCCATGTACCCTGCTGAGTGCAGGCTGGGCAGTCTGAGAGGGGACAAGCGTGCCTTAGAACCACCCACACGCCCACTGGATGGATACACTGGGGTTCTGGGAGAAATGTCTCTCCAGAGAACATGCTTATTGGAAAGATTTGTGGGTTTTTTCTTTAATAAAGAAGTGGGGCCCCAAATAACTTAGATCTGCTTGTCTTTTGTTCCCTACATAGTAGAGTAGAGGGTTCAGAACTGGCATGTGTGTGTGTGTGTGTGTGTGTGTGTGTGTGTGTGTGTGTGTGTGACTGAGTTTTTAGCGCGGAGATGGGGAGGGTCAGAATGTATTCGGTAGCTGTTCCGTGAAGGCTGTTTTCAGGTGGTGATTTTTAAGTGCTTTCGTGGGCATAATAGGAACCAGTTTAGGTGTTTAATTGGGGCCTCTGGACAGCTGTCACAATCCTGCCTGCAACTAGGGAGGAAGAAAATGTAAATAATGAAATTCACATAGAAAATTAAACTAGCCCGTGTGCTGGAGATCATTACTTATATGAATTACAAAATGAATATTTTATGTTTGACAGCTAAATTGGTTCATTTTTTTTTAAATAAAGGGTTTGGATCAGTTATAGAAGTGTAAATTTTATCAAAATTTGTCCAGGAGCTTGTTAATACTTCTCGCCCTAAATGCATGCAACGCTCACATGCTACAGAACTACTCGGCTATTATTGATGAACCATAAATGGCCAACTAACCCAGACTTCAATTTTAACTCATCTTTTGGGTATTGAATTCACTTATTTGCCCCCAGCCTGAATTGGTGTCCAAAATAAAGATGCTCTTCTAAACACTCCTCAGAGGCTTCTTAAGTTCTCTGAGTGTTAAATCAGATTTACTCTGTGGCAGGGTGGTGGTGGTGGTATTTGGGGTGTATCTCTCTGGAGACCTCAGGAGAAGTGAAAATGTGAGACAACCCTTGGAGCAGAATGCCTGAGTGGGCACTTTGCCGGGTGTCAACACAGATCTGCTGGGTCTCTCACAGAATAGAATCGAGGTGTCCCATATGAATGACAGGGTCAGTTTGTAATGGGGGTGTAAATGCCTTTTCATAGCTGTTGATATACTTTCAGAGTTTACTTGGGTTGAAGGTCTACCAGATAAAACGGATGAAAGGGTTGTTCAGGATACTAATTTAGCCCTCAGCTCCGGCAGGTGAGTGAGAAACTTCAGACCAACAGGTGAAGGACACTTTGACTATGCCTACAAAGGAGCATTTGAAGGATTATAATGGTCTCCATTTTTGTCATCAAAGTTCTGTGACGTGGAGGGTCGTCAAGTGCTTCAACTAGACAATGGAATTAAAAATGGAAAGCCACACATTGTATTTGTGAACTTCGGAGTATTACACCAGTTTAAATAATCTCCTCTGGGGCTGGAGGGGGGTGCCTGGGTGGTTCAGTCGGTTAAGCAACTGCTTTTAGTGCTGGGGTCATGATCCCAGGGTCCTGGGATTGAGCCCGAATCAGGCTCCCTGCTCAGCGGGGAGCCGGCTTCTCCCTCTCCCTCTGCCTGCCGCTCTGCCTACTTGTGTTCCCTATCTTTTTGTCAAATACATAAAATCTTTTAAAAAATATCTTCTGTGGGAAGTTCTGTGGAACACTTAGGTGGCACAGTTACAAATGTTTTACTTGTTTGGAAGGCCCTGTGTGCTGGTGGCCATTGGCGTTTACCTTAGGTGAAGGGAACATTTGGAAAAGGGAAGGAACAGACATTCTTGGGGAGACATTTAGAGCTACACATATACTGAGCGGGGAGCAGTGTCTAGTTTCTAAAAGAAGGGTGAGGGTGTGCAGAGACCTGTGCAGTGAATTATCTTGGAGATTTCTACAAAATACTCCAGGGCAGGATCCTTCAGCTAAGGGCAGGACTAAACCCCAAAGCACCCGGGGGTCTGGAGCCTGATGCCCAAGTTTGTGTCCCCCCACAGCTGGTAGACAGTTACTTAGCATCTCTGTCCTTTGGTGTCATTGTCTGTAAAATAGGGATCATAGCCGTATCTGCCTCACTGGGTTATTATGAAGATCGAAAGATCTACTAGCAGTAAAATGCTTTCAATAATGTCTGCACATATTAAATACTATATATGTTCATTAAATAAATACATCAATACTTGGGGTGGCAAGACATTCTTAAGAGGTGGACCAAGATTGATGCTAAGGACAGAAGTCAAGAAGATGGATGAAGATTCGTTTTGTATTATGCTGCCTAGCGTTCCTTGTACACATACCTTTCTCACAGTCGAGTATAATCGGCTCTTTGTCCCTGGAGCTCCCCCAGGTGGGGGTTGTGGAGATATAGGTCCTCAAAACCTGGTATAAGCTTCCTGAAGAAGTTGCCTTTTGAGATCGAAGATGGCTGAAAGGCCCGCAGGTTTACCTGTGACAAGTGTGACCATTGGACAATTAAGTAATTCGCAGGGTCCAAGTCTAAGAACATTAGTTCAAGCCAGACCTGTAAAGCAAAGTTAAGCCATGCTCTACCTCTGAGATGAAAGTCAATGCTATTTAGAACTGTTGCTATTTTATTATTAACGGTACACCCTAGCCTTATTTCTAGAATCACCACGAGTTGTCTTGAAGAGTCAAGCTCCATTTCCTTCTGATAAACTAGCCAAGTTTAATTCTCTATTCATAGTCTTGGTGAGGATAAATCACCAGCCCATCAGAAACATTGTATTCTGATGTGGAGATCTCCATCTGCCCGAGGGAGAAGGCTTGGACTGGAAGGGTATTATTTTGGCAAACTACAGAAAGTATCTCTGATTCAGCAACATTTTAGGGCCATGGTGACCAAAATAAAAGAGAACTAGGGCACACTTGGACCTTTTCACTTTGAGAAAGTAATCCTGACGTTGCACCTTTGTTCCTAGACAAGTGGAAATCCTTAAAGAAAAATTGTCTGGTGCCCTGAAGCTGTTGGGGGTGGGGTTGGGGGCAGGGGTTAACAGGATGAGTCGTCCCCTCAGGAGGTGGGGTTGTTCCCGGGATGGATTTCATTGCTTATGAAGGAGACTCAGGACTGCGAAGCTTCACAGGGAAGTACCTTCTAAAAATGCCGTGGGCGGTGCAGGGAGCTCCTGGATGCTGTGTTTGGAGACTAACCGGAAAGGAAAGGAGTTGGTCCAGGTGTAAAAAAGAGACCGTAAAATGGGAAAACAGCCTTCCTCTAGGTCACTGGGTGTAGGCAAACAAAGCAATGGTAAAGCAGGACCTGGGTTTGTGGCACTGCTCATCCAGCAGGCGCTGAGAACAGGTGTGGCCCCTGTGCCCCCTGGTGGGGAGTTCGCGGAGCCCCCTCCTCCCTCTCTATTTGTCCTTTACCAGGAATGGAGATGGTCAGAATCAAACTAGCACCCTGCTCCGTATGTGCTGCAAAGTGGGAGAGAGAATTGGTTTTGGGCTTTGGCAGAAAATCCCGAGAGGCTCATCGATTATCCCATATTTTCTCTTTTCTCCCAGCTTGCTCTGATTCGCTCCTTCTCTCGTTCTGCCAGAGCAGAAACCACGTGGGCCCTCTCGGTGGCGGCCTTTTAACTTGTTCACAAGATGACCTGCTCCTTAGCGGTGTTGGTGTCTATCTAAATCAAGTTGAAAGTGCTCAGAGATGCCTCCTAGTTTCTGGTTTGGTGGATCCCCAGGCTAGGTTGGACCTCAGCATCCCACTGGAGACCCACTGAGGCGGGGTCTTGGCAAATGCAAAGCACTCTGAGGCCCATATGGGTATAAATGTGGTTGGTATTACCGGTGTTTCAGAAGTCTTCTAAGGGGCTCCCATTCCCCACCACAGTCATAAATAACCCAGAGAAAGGCAACAGAGTCAGGCAGATGAAGATGAAGACTTTAGCTTCATTCCTGACGGAGATGTTGGAGAGCACAGGTGAGGTATGCCGCCCATGAGGCAGGCTTCCTAAACCAAGCTCAGAATGGGGCCTCTCCATTCCAGGCAGCACGAGAGAACCGTCCATTGGGTGGAGAGGTAGAGCCGCAAGAAAAGTCCTCCTCCAGGTGAAGGCAGATTTCCAAAGGAAGTGGACCAAGTGGCCAGGCCACGGATAACAGTTTAGGATTCTCAGAGTATGGTCACTCGTTCCCTGAGGTCAAAAGTGTTTGCATTTTCACTCTCTTTCCCTCAAGGGCATACAATGGAATTTTCTAGAAGCCACATACATGTACTATTATAAAAGATTGATAAAAAAATTCATGTGCCTTCTCTTAAGTCAGACATTACAGAGATTTGCAATAGTGTAAAGCAATGGTGCTCTTCTCACTACAATCTTGTTTGGCAAATACATTCTTTCATGAAAATGTTATTTATGTTGACATATGATGAATTTATTCTTGCTATTTTAAAATAAGTAATCTTTAAAGTTCTCAGTTTTAATTTTGAATGCAGTAAATATCGATAAATATAACCCCCTCCCCAACTAAAAGTTCCTAGGGGTTATTTATGAATTTTAAGATTGCACAGGGATCCTGAGACCAAAAAATTTGAGGCTATTTTTTTTTTAAAGATTTTATTTATTTATTTGACAGAGAGAAAGAGATCACAAGTAGGCAGAAAGGGAGAGGGGGAAGCAGGCTCCCTGCTGAGCAGAGAGCCCAATGCAGGGCTAGATCCCAGGACCCTGAGATCATGACCTGAGCCAAAGGCAGAGGTATAACCCACTGAGCCACTCAGGAACACTTGAGGCTCACTATCTTAAATTAACAATCACATACATCTTGCCTTGTTCCCTGGGCAAGAATGAATGAGGGAAAAGAGAAGCCGGAAGTTGTTAGCTTAGTACATTTCCCAGTGCAGGAGAAGTGCTCTAACCCCCCACCCCATCCCCTACTCCCCATCTCACTAGTTACCCTAGAGCAATCAGGGTAGCAGCTGTTTAAGGCCATTGCTCTGATGTTTGTGAATAATGATGCCAGTGGAAAGTAGGGCAAAACCCTTTCAGCTTCAAACGTTGTGATACTAAATTCTTTGGCCTTTCTGTGAATGGGGAATAGGCACCATTTAAAAATCTTAAACTGGATTTCAAGACAGGGAGTGGTCTCAGAGTTTAGAGAACATATATGGATGCTAACAAGAAGTTTAAGAAGGAAATGGAAGGCCAAGAGAGCAGCTGACTCTCTGCAACTTATCTCCTAATCAGGAATGGCTTAGATCCCCTCAAATTGTGATTTTCTTTGCATATTTTTCTTTGTTACCTATGAAAAGAAGACCACCTCTGGAGACAGGAGGGAATAGTGATCAATATCTACTCAAACACCAACTTGGAGAAAACATTTTTTTTTTTCGCACTGGTTTTCTCTTCTCATTTGGTATTTCTTCTTTTTAGTCTAAGGAGGGTTGAGAGAGGGAAAGATCATGCTTTAAACATAGTAAACTAATGCATATGCTTTGATTAAATATAGATTGGGAGTTGGGACTCACTTGCTAGAGATAGGAAGAAAGGCCAAATTTTATTATCTCCAAATAGCCTGATCCTGGAGGTAACAGCATGCAGACATTGTAAGGCTCGGTATTTGTTGAATAAATGATACATTCCGAGATTTGGTCTCAAAATTTAAATATTTATGTTGCTTTCAAACTCCCTTTCTCCTCCAACATGGATTTGTAAGCTGTGAGTTGTTGGTTAAGAATAGTTAATTAAATAAATAATAACAATTGAAGGAAATATTTTAAATTAAGTCTTTATTATGCTCTCTGAAATGACAAGCACACGCACATAGTCGCTATCACACTGACCACCTACACCGGAGCAGGGATGGATTCCAGGGCCATATATTGAGGCTTTTATCCTGGCTAGCCTGAATACTAAGTTATATGATTACACTTGATTCATAAATGAAGAGACTGAAAAACTTGGAGTGAGAAGAGGGTCTGAACCCCAGCAGCCCATTCAGGCCCACGGTCAGCGGCTGAGCATGTTGGCAAAAATTCTCCCACCTACACTGGGAAAGACAGATTCAGTTCCTTTACAATGACTACCTTCACTTAGGAGGGTGTGCTAGTATTGACCGGCTTTCCAACAGGAAAGTGTGGAAGAGTGCCTGTGGCTGTTCTGCCCTCTCACATGTCCAAACCTCCCACAAAGCAAGTGGGTCCAACTTTCTGCATCAGTCTGTTCCTCTCTAAGTCAGCTTCCCTGCCCCCCACTGGTGGGTCCCAACCTAGGCAAGACCAGAGCGTATCGTCCAGAATAGAATTGTGGTGATGACGGGACAGTCGTCTATGTCTTTCTTTTTTTTCATCCACAATGGAAATAACTTTATTTTGCCCTCCCAATCATTTAGCTGATACCTACTCACTGAAAAAAAATTCAAACTTTATAAAAACACAGTCTTCAGGAAAATAGAAATCAGCCTGACCCTTACTTCCCTGAGGTGAATAGCAATAATGTTTGGGTGAACGTTCTTACATGCATCTCTTTATATATACCAACGAAGGGAATCATATCACAGGCTATCTTTTTTTAATCCTAGACTTTAAATCATTTTTTATTTTGTCTTATCTCACCCTCCTCCTCTTATATTTCTCTCCTACTACACATCATTCTCCTTTACCTAAAGGGACCATTGCTATTAATCTTTTGTATTTTTCTATGCTTTCTTCAAACTTTTTAAGGAATCTAAAGTACATTAATATGTAATAAATATATGATCATTGTTTTGGTTACACATGCACATAGAAAGATTTTTTTCCCATTTTTTATGAGAAGTAGGATCAAATACTTACTTGGCTGTCTCTTGTTTTTCTCATGTAATAAAACCTTGTGAATATTTCTCAAATTGATGGGCATATATCTAATTCATTCTTTTAATTACATCACAGCAATCCAGTCCATAAACTGGAGGTAGCTAATACCTTTTCAGCTCTACTCTACTGATGGACTTTCATTGTGTTTATTCTTATATACTATTGCATCCGAAAGAAAAAATCTTTTTCTTTGACCCTGAAACTGCAATTTCCCTGGAAAGTTTAGTAAAATTATTTACTGGAATCCTTTATAAGTCCCTCAATTAGAAAAAGACATTGCTGCATTAGTGTAAAAAAATGAAGTGTGCAAACATCCAAGGGGCCAGTAGTGCCCAGCAGAATTGAATTTCTTATTTCTTATCAGACTGCGTGTTACGAAGCCGGCAGATAAGGCAGACCGTGTGTTTGTAGCTGTGATAGAGGATTGCTTTCTCATTCATGGCGGGCGATGGCCAATAAGCAGGAGAAACAATACCAGCCTGGGCATTGTGTGTGATGCATGGGGTCTGATGGCAGGCAGAATGGTTCAGAGGAATCTGGGAAATAGCGATCCCAATCTCATTGTGTATGGGATCAGGATGAAAATGACAGTGAAACAAGATAGAGCAGAAACAAGTGAACTCTGGAATGGCCAGTTTTAATAGAATACAGAAATTGTTTAGAATAGGTTGGGAACTGATGGAAGAAAAATAAGACATGGCAATAAAATTTCTCGGAAAGTCATGACAATGCCTAAGTGAATTAGCCAAATAGTAATTTAAGAATTATAGTTGAAACAAGACAAAGGGCATAAGGAATAATATATTGGAGAAAGTAAGATTAAGAGGGACCTAATAAAATTATTAGTGGTCGAAGGCTACTAGAGGGAGAAATAAAAACATAATAAAACAAAGCTTAGCTACTAAGGCACCTGGACTTTTCCCAGACACAGAAAGGCAGTTGGGAATAGATAATGTGTATCCTTGAGGATTTCAGCGAGCTTTTTGCCTTGGAGATTGCCGGGGTAGGTGAAGGTTGAATTTTGGAAACTGGGATCTTTTTTTCTCAAAGGAAAGTGGGGGGCAAGTGAAGTACTAAAGATTCTGAGATCAGACTAGAGGAAATTGATAAGAGAGAGGAAAACTGACTTTTTGGATGAGAAAGACAGTGTGTCTTCAGTGTTTTATCAAGAGTTACCTGAGGTCTAACGGGGGAAAGAAATCTGTATCAAAAGATTTAATGTGTGGTTGTAGCTCTCTCCATCGATGGACACTGGGGCTGCTTCTGTGAATAGCGCTGCAATGAACATAGGAGTGGGCACCTGGGTGGCTCCGTCACAAAGCATCTGCCTTCGGCTTGGGTCATGATCCCAGGGTCCTGGGATCAAGTCCTGCATCGGGCTCCCTGCTCAGTGGGAAGCCTGTTTCTCCTTCTTGCTTGTGTTCCCTCTCCCACGGTCTCTCTCTCTGATAAATGAATAAATAAAATCTTAAAAAAAAAAAAAGGAGTGCTAGCATCCCTTTGAGATTCTGATTTCAGTTCTTTTGGATAAATACCTGAAAGTGGGATTGCTGGATCTTTTCCTAGTTCCATTTTAATTTTTAAAGGAACCTCCATCCTGTTTTCCAGTGGCTGCACCATTTTGCATTCCCACCAACAGTGTGCGGAAGTTCCTATCTCTCCACATCCTCGCCAGCACTTACTGTGTTTTGTTTTTCTGTTAACAGCCATCTTGACAGGTATGAGATGATATCTCATGATCATGAGATACTTACCATTCAGCCTTAAAAAAAGAAGTAAGTTCTGCGCTATGGAACAACATGTGAATCTTGAGGCTCTAATGTCAAGTGCAGTAAGCCAGTTACAGGGAATAAATACTGCATGATTCCACTTATATGAGGAATCTGAAATAGTCAAGGTCATAGAATCAAAGGGCAGAATGGTTGTTGCCTGGGGCTGGGTGGAGGAGTCACTAATCAACGGATATACAGTGTCAGTCAAGCAAGATGAATAAGCTCTAGAAATCGCTGTATAGCATTGTACCTAGAGTCAACAATAATATATCGTATACTTCATAACTTGTTGAGAGGGTAGATATCATGTCAGGGGTTCTTTCCATAATAAAAAAAAATTCTCTGTGTTAATGGGCAGGTCATCTAAAGTTTTAGGAGTACTTTCCATCACAAATCTAGAGTTTTGGGTGCAAAATTCTAGGTGCTTAAAAAGGAATGAAGAACTAAAATTGGCTGGTCAACAAGGCCGATTTTCTGTCAATTCTGAGCCCAAAATATTAGCAAATTTATCATTTAACAAGTATCAGTTGGTGAAATAGTTACTTTCAAAATTATGGTGGCTACCCAATGCAGACGAAGACATAGCTATTGAAAAAGCTTAATTACAGCAATCTAATTTATATCATAAAAATCTGCTTTAATAGATTAACCTATGAATATTTTTCCTTTATGGGAGATTAATTATGGTGTTAGTTTCTTAAGGAATGAAAAGATATAGACACAAATTTTTTTAAAAAAACTGATGTGGTATCGATATTTTAGACTCTCTGGCTTATGTTAAACAAAATAAATAAATAAATAAATAGAGAGCTATAACCACACATTAAAAAAATGCAACAGTCATAGTCTGTTTTGTTTTACTTGTGTGAAATTTGCCTTTATTTGTATCAAAAGTTGAGAAAGGCCTGTAACAGTTTTTAAAACATTTTAGGAACAGGCAAACACGACTATACATCTTAAAGAGAGAACTTGAGGTAGCATTAAAGATGACAGTTATAGAAAGAAAATGACATAGCTTTTGTGGAGATATTTTAGCATGTAATTTTCAGCACACAATTCATATAATCAAAAGACTTGAGATGACCTTGAGAGGTCGTTGGGCTCGTCCTCCTGCCACAGGGAACAGCTAACGTAAGGCACTGTGCAGTGATCGGCCCAGGGAAATGGTTAAGGGGGATGACAGCTTTATCTAAAAGTAACATTATTTTCATTTGAGTTTTAATATAATGAGTGGCCTTCTAGTAAATACATGACTGTTTTGGAACTTATCTAATTCCCGCATGGTAAACATTTTTTCTCAAATTACACTTAGTTTTATAAATAGCAATCGCATCATCAAAGAGTTTAATGTAGCCATTGAGGATATATATAGAAACAAAAGCATTTTTTAATGACGGAATTTTCAGAATTTGTGCTATGGCTTAGAGAAACGATGTATATAGTCCTCAGTTGCAAATTTGATTATCTTCTGTCCTAGCTTTAGTTTTAGATTAGGTTGTGAGTCTCTTTTGCAATTTAGGATAACTTTTCTTCAGACATATTTTTACAGAAGAGTTTCCTTTTGAGTACAATAGGTCAGAATTTAGGGAGATAGAAGGAAAAGTAGAGAAGGATCACAGAATGTCCCCCTCCCCAAACTCGAAAACATTGTGAGAAGTCTGGCCCTAAGTTTCCAACAGTAGTCAAGTAAGGAAAAGGGTATACTTTTCATTAATAAACCTCAAAAAGTGTGGGCAAAAGAAAAAATATAGGAGATTATGCAGAAGAAGTGCAGAGAAGTGTTACTTCTTACTTTGCTCCCAGTTCTCAGGAAACAATGCAGAGGAAAGAAGGTGAATGGGAAAAAAAAAAGAAGGAAGGAAGAGAGGAAGGGAGGAAGAAAGGGAGGGAGGGAGAAAGGGAGGAAGGGAGGAAGGAAGGAAGGAAAAAGAAAAGAAAAACAATTTTCCCTAATATCCTATTTTGGAGAAAAGTAAACTGAGGGCAGTCTTTTTAGATAAAGTTAAGGAAAATCCTCCAAAGCAGAAATCTTATGTATCCAGTAGTGATAAGAAGGGTAAGAAGCCAACCTTGCCATTTACCAGGGCACTGAGAGGGTTGGACATTCTCCTAACTAAATAGAATGGCTATCATTCTGGACATATAATGGGATTTATCACAAAATCCCAGAACCCAGATTTCTCAGTAAAAGTTACATTCAATCCCAGCAAGTGCTGAGCATTCTTTTATGTGATGATCAATTTCATGTCAGCTTGGCTAAGCCATGGTATCCAGATATTTGGTCAAATATTCTGGATGTTTCTATGATGGTATTTTCTTAGCCTGACTACAGCCTGCCAGCCTACCTACAAATTTTGGACTTGCCACCTTCCACAGTTGTGTGAGCCAATTCCTTAAAATCTCTCTTTCCGCCCCCTTTCTGTACACACACACACACACACACACACACACACACACACACACAAACACACCTTATTGTTCTGTTTCTCTGTAGAACTCTGACTAATACAGCTTAGTAAGGTGAATCTTATTTCTCGCTCTTGCAAATGCCAACAAAGACGTTTTTGGTTAGCACATGGCCTTCTACTAAGTTAATTAGGGATCCCAGTGCCTTCCATCTGTGGGTTTAGCTAATTCTAGGGTCTTGAAGTTCTCTTCTTAAAGTTCAGGTGAACACAGACTACCGAATGGGCAAATGCATGAAAACAATCAAGTCTTATCCAAATGTGTGCTATTATGATCGTTATCTCAAATATTGAGGTTCTGCAAAAAAGACTGATTTTTCATTTCCGTGATGAGCTCAGTATACTTTCTGATACAGATAATGAAGAAATATATTCAACGTGGGGCATTTGAATGGACTACTTAAAATAATATTTATTGTTCTTACTGATGATAAAATAACAAGTGCATTGTAGAAAATATGCAAACTCGAGAAAAGCATAAAAAGCAAATCCCAGGCATTCCGAATCTTTGTACACATGGTCTATACAATTAAAACTCTTCCAGTTGTAGCCGCTCTCACCAAAACTGGCTTCAGCAGAACAGAGTTAATGGGTTTGCGGAACCCAGCAGGCCAGGGATTAGTCTCTGGCTGTGGGCAGTTAAAGCCAGGCATTGCTGCCTGCAGCGTGACTCTGACTCCATTTCTGTGGGGTCCTCCCAGCTTGGCCCCAGCTTGGCACCGACTCTGGCCTCAGGCGGCTCTCTTCTGAGAGCGGAAATGACTGAAGCACTTCCGGTCATGCGCTTACACTGTACTAACCAGAGGAAGGCAGGATAGCTCTTTCAGTGGCTTTCTCTGAAGAGCTAAAAAGGTTTTTTCCTCCTTCCCATCTAAAAATCTGTGTCTCGTGGGTCTGAATTAAGTTGTGTGCACATCCTTGATCCAAATATGGATGTGGGGGTTTGCTGGTGTCAGACAAGACTCAGCCGTAGCCGAGTGAGGGGGCAACTTCTCTCTGAGCACGTGGGCTGCATGGGGAAAGCCTGGATACCTGATGAAAGTTGAATTGTTATCAAAAAGGGAAGGGGGTGGATACTGAAGCAACGAATGTATCCCCACAGTCATGAACACACACACACACACACACACACACACACACACACACACACACACACCACTTAACAGAATCAGCACTGCACATACTCTTTTTTTTTTTTTTTTTTCACAGCCTGTTTTATTCTTCCATTTAAGGATGCATCATAGGCACGCACACACAACATGGAGGACCGCCCGCTCTAACTTTGAACAAGAGAAGCCAGACACAAAAAGGGACGTACTATATGACTCTATGTGAAGTTCAAATCCAGGCAAAATTAATCCATGGTGGTAGTGGTTGGATGAGTACTTGCCTTTGGGAGGTGTTTTTACCTGGGAAAGGCTACTGGGGAGATTTCTGACACGTTGGAAATGTCCTATAAACTTCCATCTGAGTGGAGATATTTTTGTGAGAAAAACAATTACGATGTGTACTTAGGGTTTATACCCTTTTCTGGCTCAAAGTGATACTTTAATACAAAATTAAAACTTTAAGTTAAGAATATTAAACTGTAAACATGTAAATATGCAATGCTAAAAAGGAATTTAAGGAGATATAAATAAAAGTTTTGGTGAAGTTGAAAAAATCTGTCATCTTCAGAAAACATAATTTCGTAGAACGTTACTGAAATACAGAAAAAAATAGACTATCCATGTTGTAGTTCTCAGAATAAAGGCTTAGTATAACTCAGTGAGACATCTCGTGAGGTAATGGATGTGAAGATGTGTTTTAAAACATCATATGCTATATATTTATTAGTTTAAAAATGATTTTGGAGGTAGTCGATCTGGGCAATGATCATCTGCTGCCGAAAACCTGCCGTGGAAGCCTAACAGGAAACTTTCCACCCATGTGAAGGCTTTGCCAACAGCTGAACTCACCAATTAAGCTTAATCACAAAAGGAGAAAAGCAATCATTATGAGTTTCCTGATGTGATGAACGGAGCATACATAGCACCGCCTATGAAATATTCTTTTTCCCTAAGGGTTTTATTTATTTGAGAGAGAGAGAAAACATGAGTGGGGGGAGGGGCAGAGGGAGAGGGAGAAGTTCCATCCCAGGACCCTGAGATCAGGACCTGAGCTGAATTCAGACCCTTAACTGACAGAGCCACCCAAGTGCCCCCTCTTATGAAGTATCCTTGCCACAAAATTGAACCTGAACCTGACCTAGCCTCTGGCCCTGACTGCTAGTTTTCAGGAATTATGAGGAATAAAGGACCATGGTAATAAGATGTGGGATGTAATTGGTTAAAATCCGGATGTGGGAAACTATAGGACAAGCATTCTTATTTTTAAACCAATAAATGGCAGGGAAGAAAAAAAAATGGAGAGAGATTGTGCTATCACAAAGGCCTAAGGGATAATTCAACTAAATGTTGTATGTCAACCTCATTTAGAATCTGATTAAAAAAAAACAAAACACATTTATGAGACAATCAAGGATATCAACTCTAATTAAATGTTAGATGATATCAAGAAGCTATTACGACTTTCTAGGTGTGATGATGTTGTTAAGGTCATCTGTAAAAAAAAGAGTCAAAGCCCTATCTCTTTGACATATATATGTAAGTATTTATGAATGAAATGAAGTGCAAATCCAATGTGTGTTGGGAAGGGTACAGATAAAGCAAGTTTATCCATATGTTGATATCTTTTGAAACTGGGTAACAGGTGTATGAGGGCTTATTATATTCACTATAATTTGAGTTTTTAAAAAATTTCAGTAAAAACATTAAAATGATTTGCATTGACTTTAATAATTGAGACTGAATTGGTTAGGGGATAAGTTGGGATGGGAAAGATTTTTGGTTCAATCTTTATTTACTAAAACATGATAAATCCAGCACTTATACTTTTATCTTCATAGACTATGTTCACATACATTTATTATGCATTTATATACATATAATATACACCAATATCTTTTATGAGGTTAAGTATCCTTCAGATTATTCTTAACAAATTGGCATCATATAATTTATCAGAGAAAATAAAAATAGGCACAAATAAAATTTTTTAAAAATATTGAATTTCTTTATAACACTCAGAGGGTTTTTGTCTCTTTTCATGTTTTATATTTTTATAAGCTTTTCTAATACATCAGAGATTGATTTGGCAATTTCTATAGGTACATTCCAAAGGAAAAATTTCTTGTCTTAAATATCCAAAGAGAATTACATGGCAATTTGTATGGTGGCTTCTTAGTATATAGACGCTGATCTGCTCAACAGCATTTCAGTAGGTACTGGTCTTAGATCTGAAAAATCAATCAATATATCAACAAGGCAAGAAATTAGCTTGACAAGTCCCCACGGGTGGATGTGTGCTAGACATCTTTGCTAGGCGTTGGGCAGGGACCTGTTTGGGGCTGGACGGTGTTTGCTTATGAGACATGTTCAGTCTGAGGTGATGAGCCTGTTCCCCAGAATGCTGCTGCCACCATTGTCTTTCCAACATCCACGTGGCAAAGTGAGGCTACTGTAGTAGCAGACTTAGGGGTTTCAGGGAGGATTGAGGAGATATGTTCGTACTTGCCTCTCCTCCCATCCAGCCATTGAGTCAGGGCTAGAAGCTTGGATCTTGTGAAGAAGGCCCTAAGCAGGGCTGACTCTGATGGGTATAACAGTGAGTAACATAAAACAGTTACATGTTTCCTTTTGCTGAGAAATGAAATCTTTATATTAATAATAGTTCACTAAACTCTTTCAGGCAGGTGTAAATTTTAAAATGTTCTTTTGCTTTGGGATGCATGACATTCACATGGAAATTTGTGTTTTAGTCTAACTGGTCTTTTTTTAGAATCATTGCCTCAAAATTTACATTTTTGGTTTAGTTTTCAGATCACCCAAATATTCAGAAGGAAAATATCATAAGCGGTATTTCCTTGCTTAATGGATAATTACAGATTGGGATTGTTAGTGAAACTGCATTATTAAATTTATTCTCAAATTACTCTTAAAATATGCAGGACCAGAGGACTAAAGATATAAATAGCTTTGATTATAGGCCAAATTCTGCATAATTTTGTTATTTTGTAACTTGGTGTCTTGAAGGAGAAAAATCTTAAGTTCAATGGATCAGGCCAAAAGAAATGAGACTGTTTTTTTTTTTTTTTTTAATAAGCATGCAAGATCTTAAATGTTTACCCAAGCATTACTTTCTTTTAAGAAGCCATTTTTGGAAGTTCACATAGTTTATAATGTTTGCCTAAAATATGTCTTTTAAAGTAGTCATTTTCAATTCACACACAAAAATTAGTCTAATTCTATACTATTTTTGGACAAAACAGGATTAGTCAGCTCATTCAAGCTTCTTGTTCACAAGATTCAGCACTGAATACATTTTAATTCCAAAAATGAAATCTTCTCTCTAAGAATAAAGATTTTCCATAGTTGAAAAATACTCAAATGAATGTGCTACTGGCTTTCGAAGTCCAAATAGTTGGTACAATGGCTGCAGTTTCACTCTACAGTATCACCTTTGAAGGCGGCAGTGCATACTTGGATGGGAAACTTTTGATGAGCTTATTAAAATCCATCATGTAACTCCGAAGTGACATGGTCTTTGAATTTTATGTGAATTAATTTTTATTCCGAGTTTACTGATTTTTGTAGGCTATGTCATGCCTCTCTAAAATTCTAGGTTTTAGACTTGAAAGGGTCAGCCCTGTACTCACCTTTGTTTTCCTTACACTAATCCTGTCTGCATTTTTGAAATAATTCCATGCAGTTAGAGACAGAAGTGATATTTATTTATATGTCTGAGGAAGGAGAGTGTGAAGTCAGAAGGCACAGCCAATATGAACAGTTAAGGCTGTCGTCCTGCATGTATAGATATCAAGTGCCAATAAGACAAATAACATGAGGAATTTGGATGCTGTGGGGCAATCACATCATTGTGAGGTTTGTATAGGTTTATTGGGTTCCTGGGAGCAAAAAAGAAGACATACATACCGTTTCCCTTAGGAATCTAGATTGCAAGTGACAGAGAAGTGAGTCTAAGCTGGAGTAAACCAAAAAGCTGTCTTATTGACTCATGTAACAAAATGGTCCAGGAACACTGTTTTTTAATCATGGCTCAAAGGAGGTGATTGGGATCTGGTTTCTTTCTATTTGTTAGTTTTGCTTTCCTTCTCAGAATTCATGTGGAGTAAAGATGAGAGTAGCTGTTCTCTCCCACATACCTCAAGGTGCAGGTACATCTGGGAAGAGTCCTTGCATCTGTCCCCAAAGTTGCAGCAAAAGTTTTATTGGCTCTGATGGATCACATGCCTATCCCTAATGTCTTTGAGAGGAATGAGATGTGTGAATTGGTTTAGCCAACTGGGGCCTATTCTTGGAGTTGCAGTGGGTTATTCCTGCCCAAATACGTGGGTTGAGAGCAGAGTTCGTGGGGTTTCTCAAGGCCACTTTGGAGTATGGATGCTGGCTGGCAAAAACGACAGATGTTCTCCCACGGGCACTTTGGTGATTCTGTCTTACCTGAAGGACAGTGAAAGAAAGGGCGGTGGGGGAGGGCTGGTGAAAGAGGAAGGGATCTTGGCATGAAATGGGAACATCTACTCCTTGGGGCGACCTGGATATGGAGCTCCCAATCTTACCTTATGTTGATTCTTGATTATGTTTTCTAATGGAAACATTTTTGTTTTATAATAAGATTGTGCAAATTAGTGCCAAATAAAAATAAGTAACATTTGATGTAGGTAAAACTGGACAGCTGACAACTTGTGTATCCAGTCCCTTCTCATCGGTTTCTTGGTACAGCATAGGGTGGGTGACAGTATTTTGAAGCCATGTGTATGTAATATACTCTCTCAATATAAGAGCAAAGAGTCGTTTTGTATCCCACCTACTGTCTAACACAGAGCCAGGTACACATTAGGATGATAATTGTTGACCAATGTTTCAAAATGTAGGTGTAAAATTTTCTGATGCATAAGCAAAGTAAAATTCCTCTGACTTCAGGCTGCTACTTAACAGCCTAACTAGAACTTGTAAGGGATAAAGGAAAGAAGATCTGTGACGATATGGCCCTTCATGGCTGAGTCAGTCATGGGAGAGGAGAGAGAAAATGAGTTATTGAGTAAAGCTCTTTCCCTTGTAATCTTTACCTTGAAAGATCTGCACTTCCCTCTCCTTCATGTTAGTCTCCATTGGATAGTTAGAAGGAAGGGGGAGAGATGCAAAGGTGTCCAGTATCTGTAAATAACTAACCAATAGAATATGAAACTGTGGGTACGGGAGAATTTTATTTCGCTGAACTAAAAAATCCATTCTCTTAAAAACCCAGTAGAATTTTTTGATCATCTTGTGATAGCTGCACTTGGGTAAATTACCTGTTACAGAAAATATTATAGTTTCCACTTTACTACAGTTTTTAAAAAAAGTTCCACTGTCTTAAAATTATTCTCAGGATGCCTGTGCTGTGGTTGGGATGTGGCTTCTGTGACATGAAGCTCTCTCGGGACCTGGACACACATTCAGTCCAAGAGGTAGTCTCCAAGAAGGGTGAAGTTTTCTTTTGGGGCTATAAACCAGTCAAAATTCACAAAAAGGAAGCTTTAAATTTCCACATTGGGAAGGGAGCTGTGAAAGCTGGCTTTTAGAGGGATGCAACTGTGATTTGGTATTCTGAATACATTCTCTGTTGTCTCCGCCCCTCCCTCCACTCCCTCGGTCAGAGCACTTGCATTTAGAAACTGGTAGAACTGTTGTCTACATTAACATTGCCTCCTTTCTCCATTGATTGCTGCTGTGAATAGGCTTCCTTGAATTCATGGTCATCTGCATCTTTAGGGTTCCCCTAAGGGATATTGGATTTCCTGCTTGGAGGACTAATCAGAACCATTAATCAGCCATGAAAATAAGCACCGGCCTATAAGCCGAAGGCCTGAAGGAAATCAGGGCTGGCTTATTGAAAATTAGGCAGAACGTATAGAAGAAATATATTTATTTATGAATTCTGTGTAGGTTTATAAGGAATTTGAAGTGACAAAAGAAAAAGATTTTTAATGCTTGTGTGCATCAAGGAGGGGTTCAATGCCTTCCTCCGGGATAAGTAGAGACTGCTGAGGCCCTCACGGTCTCACAGTCTAAACGGGGCCACAGGACACAGAGGGACAGAGCTTGAACTCTGGCCTTAGGCGGTAAGGGTGAGAATCTGTGCTTGCCGTTGACTTGCTGACCTGCATTTCCACATCTGTAATTAAATGATATACTGCATAATTCTAATCTCTACCATAGATTTCCTTAGAGAGTTGTTATGGAGATTAAATGATGGACTATGTATGTCACAAACTGCTCATTGTTGATCTCATTTGGGTTTTCACTAAAGCAAGCCTTGAGACACAAATTTGAGTGTAAGAAGGTCATGTGGGGAGTGTAAGGGATATTGATAAGGAAGTGGGCGGAGTAAAACAGGGAAGGTGGGTAGCTAAAAGAGAAAGCTAGCTATCATGCCAATTATCATTGTGGGCAACTGTAGCTTAATCCCACAGGGAATCTCTGAGAAACAGGACGAAGCACCCATCTCAGACTTATTGCCTCCAAGGGCTGAGGGAGCTGGAGTATTGAGGCAGGTCCTGAAAGGGATTGCTTAGGTGTGTTCCCAGCCAGTGTGGATACCTTGGCATTTTTGTACGCTTCCGGATTACTGATCATGGGTAGCATGGCTTTCTGTAGGTTTTTAGTATTCCAGGAGAAAGAGTTCTCACATGGGCCAGGGTGTAGATCCCAACAATTGGAAGGTAGCTGGAGCTCTGGGAGTGCTGAGTGATATGACCATATGACCAGTTAACTGGGTTGCTGACCTCATCTGCAGCAGAGGTGGATATATTTATCCTGAAGAACAGAGTAAGTGAGGGACCCCTGAAACCCACTTTATTAGGAAGATGCTTTAAGCTGCACTCTGGCAAAATGAGGATGTCACTAAAAACGAGAAATCATGGGATGTAGAAAATAGTAGAACCAAGCCAGGAAAGCAGTGAATGGGGATGCTAGGATGGGGGCAAATTGGCAAGCTATGGGAGCAACCAGTCTAGGTTAGAAATGAAAGAGGAAGTGTTCTGGGGGGATGGTTTCTGGGTAAAGGAAAGAGGGATAGAATACTGAATGAGATAGAGAATTATAAAAATGGAAACACTGATAGAGACTAATAGTTGCTGAAAAAGAAAATCAGTGAGGAATTTCAGAAAAGAAATAAGCTGTATGTGAAAGCAACTATTATGGTTTGCTACTTGAGCTTTGAACAATATTTTCATACTCAAATTTCCAACTTTTAAAATCAGGGGCACCCGAGTGGCTCAGTTGGTTGAGCATCTGACTCTTGGTTTCATGATCTCAGGATTGTGAGATCGAGCCCCTGGTTGGCCTGTGCTCAGCACGGAGTCTGCTTAAGACTCTCTCTCCCTCCCCCTCTGCCCTACCCTTCCACTTGCTCCATCTTTCTCTAAAATAAAGAAATAAATCTTAAAAAAAAAAACCTACAGACAATGCATTTATGATTATGATAGACCTAATTATGATATCACAGTGCAACATAAGTATTACCATCAAAAGTAAAAGTTGGAGTGTGAAAGAAAGCTAAAGGGAAGCATAAGAGTATTAATATTACCCTCTTCCAAAGTGAGGAGTCAGAAAAGATATCTATGGATGTTGGAACAAGAAAATGAAGATTGTAAATATTTCTCTCTCTGTCATCTCTTTCTCTTTCTCTGTCTCTATACATCTCTAGATATATAATGGAGGCCAAAACAATAAATTAAATTCCAATGGAATTTTGCCAAGTAAATGACTTCTGAAAATATTTTTATGATGTAGTTAATTATTATTCTATTTGATATAAAAGTATGAAATATATTCACAAACTTTTACTCTCATTAGAGTCTTAGAGATGATCTAGTCCAGCCTTCTCACTTCATTGCTATAACAGGCAAGATCCAGAGAGCTGAACTAACCTGTCCACATTTCATAAGCAGCAAGGCTGTGGAAAAAGACAAGCCTGGAGCCCAGTTGTGTCTGATATTCCTCTGCTCTTTCCCTACCTTGCTGTGGAGTCAGAGTCTTGGATGAAGAGCTATTGGGGTGTTTAGCAATAAGAAATGACAAGAGCTATTGTGAGGGAGTTACTAATACCCACCAATATCTCATTCTCTTCTGGAATCAAGAAACAAGACACTTCTCAGCTCTCTTGCAGGTAAGCAGGGTCATGGGGCTAGTTTTCCCATTGGGATGTGGCATTTGATAGCTTAGTGAGCTATTCTTTCTCTCTTTTTCCTTGCCAGTGACCCAGGAGGTGTTGTTTCCAAATGATATGGTTGTGCCATTGGCACCCCAGGTCTCTAAGTGATTTCGTAGAACCCACCTTGCTATTGAAATGCTTTGGACACATAATGTGAACAAGAAATAGGCTTTGGGATGTTAAGTGAGATTTGAGGGTGGTTTTTTTGTCATAGCTTAGACTTTCCTATCTTAATGCAGACATCAATACTATTTTCACTGGAATTAATTTATAATATTCCATAAAACTGAAATTTGCCTAGCAATAATTCTACAGTATAATGGTTTAGTCCATGTATAATAAGGCAAAAATTACATCTATTTTACTTTAATGTATTCTATGTAGAACATTCCATTTGAAATTGAAAATACACATATTTTCCCAGTGGTCTCAATTAAATTACTACATAATCTCTAAAATGAATTTCTTGTCCTAAACCTTTGTTGGAAATCTAATTTAATAAATACATATTTTTATTAACATATAATGTAGTATTTGTTTTAGGGGTACAGATCTGTGATTCATTAGTCTTACACAATTCACAGCACTCACCATAGCACATACCCTCCCCGATGTCCATCACCCAGCCACTCCATCCCTCTCATCTCCCTCCACTCCAGCAACCCTCAGTTTTTTTCCTGAGATTAAGAGTCTCTTATGGTTTGTCTCCCTCTCTGGTTTCATCTTGTTTCATTTTTCTTCCCTTTCTCTATGATCCTCTGCCTTGTTTCTCAAATTCCACATATTAGTGAGATCATATGATAATTATCTTTCCCTGAGTGACTTATTTCACTTAGCATATTACCCTCTAGTTCCTTCCATGTCATTGCAAAAGGCAAGATTTCAGTTTTGATGGCTGCGTAGTATTCCATTGTGTGTGTGTGTGTGTGTGTGTGTGTGTGTGTGTGTATACCACATCTTCTTTATCTATTCATCTGCTGATGGACATCTAGGCTCTTTCCATAGTTTGTCTGTTGTGGACATTACTGCTATAAACATTGCACCTTCGGATCACTATATTTGTATCTTTGGGGTAAATATCCAGTAGTGCAATTCATAGGATATTGGGTCATAGGAGAGCTCTATTTTCAATTTTTTTGAAGAACCTCCATACTGTTTTCCAGAGTGGCTGCATCAGCTTGCGTTCCCACCAACATTGTAGGAGGGTTTCCCTTTCTCCACATCCTCACCAACATCTGTCATTTCCTGACTTGTTAATTTTAGCCATTCTGACTGGTGTGAGTTGATATCTCATTGTGGTTTTTTGTATTTCCCTGATGCTGAGTGATGTTGAGCACTTTTTCATGTGTCTGTTGGCCACTTGGATGTCTTTGCAGAAATGTCTGTTCATTTCTTCAGCCCATTTCTTGATTGGATTATTTGTTCTTTGGGTATCGAGTTTGATAAATTCTTTATAGATTTTGCATTCTAGCCCTTTATCTGATGTCATTTGGAAATATCTTCTCTCATTCTGTCGGTTGTCTTTTGGTTTTGTTGACTGTTTCCTTTGCTGTCCAAAAGCTTTTGATCTTGATGAAGTCCCAATAGTTCATTTTTGCCCTTGCTTCCTTTGGAAATGTTTCTAGGAAGAAGTTGCTGCAGCTGAGGTCGAAGAGGTTGCTGCCTGTGTTCTCCTCAAGGATTTTCATGGATTCATGTCTTACATTGAGGTCTTTCGTCAATTTTGAGTCTATTTTTGTGTGTGGTATAAGGAAATGGTCCAGTTTCATTCTCCTGCATATGGTTGTCCAATTTCCCAACACCATTTGTTGAAGAGACTGTCTTTTTTCATTAAACATTCTTTCCTGCTTTGTCAAAGATTAGTTTACCATAGAGGTGAGGGTCCATATCTGGGCTCTCTATTCTGTTCCATTGATCCATGTGTCTGTTTTTGTACCAGTACCACACTGTCTTGATGATTACAGCGTTGCAATAGAGCTTGAAGTCTGAAATTGTGATGCTGCCAGTTTGATTTTCTTTTTCAACATTTCTCTGTCTATTCAGGGTCTTTTCGGGTTCCATACAAATTTTAGGATTATTTGTTCCATTTCTGTGAAAAAAGTTGATGATATTTTGATAGGGATTGCATTAAATGTGCAGATTGCTCTAGTTAGCATAGATATTTTACAATTTTTGTTTTTCTAATCCATGAGCATTGAATGCTTTTCCATTTCTTTGTGTCTTCTTCAATTTCTTTCATAAGTGTTCTATAGTTTTCTGAGAACAGATTCTTTGCCTCTTTGGTTAGATTTATTTCTAGGTATCTTATGGTTTTGGGTGCAATTGTAAATGGGATTAACTCCTTAATTTCTTTCTCTTTTATCTTGTTGGTACACATAAATGCAACTGATTTCTGTGCATTGATTTTATATTCTGACACTTTACTGAATTCCTGTATGAGTTCTAGCAGTTTTGGGGTGGAGTCTTTTGGATTTTCCACATAAAGTATCATATCATCTGCAAAGAGTGAGAGTTTGACTTCTCTTTGCTGATTTGGATGCCTTTTATTTCTTTTTGTTGTCTGATGGCTGAGGCTAGGACTTCTAGTACTATATTAAAAAGCCGTGGTGATAGTGGACGGCCCTGACATGTTCTTGACCTTTGGGGAAAAGCTCTCAGTTTTTCCCCATTGAGAATGATAGTCACTGTGGGTTTTTCATAGATGGATTTGATGATATTGAGGTATATATCCTCTATGTCTAGACTGTGAAGAGTTTTGATCAAGAAAGGATGCTGTACTTTGTCAAATGCTTTTTCTGCATCTATTGAGAGTATCATATGGTTCTTAATCTTTCTTTTATTAATATATTGTATCACATTAATTGATTTGTGGATATTGAACCAACCTTGCAGCCAGCAGTAAATCTCACTTGGTCATGGTGAATAATCCTTTTAATATATTGTTGGATCATATTGGCTAGTATTTTGGTGAGAATATTTGTATTTATGTTCATCATGGATACTGTAATTCATTTTGATAGGTCTTTGGTTTTAGAATCAAGGTAATGCTGGCCTCAGAAAATGAGTTTGGAAGTTTTCTTTCCATTTCTATTTTTTGGAACAGTTTGAGAAGAATAGGTATTAATTCTTCTTTAAATATTTGGTAAAATTCCCTGGGAAGCCATTTGGCTTTGGGCTCTTGTTTGTTGGGAGATTTTTGATTACTGCTTCAATTTCCCTGTTGGTTATGGGTCTGTTCAGGTTTTCTATTTCTTCCTGGTTCAGTTTTGGTAGTTTATACATCTCTAGGAATGTATCCATTTCTTCCAGATTGTCTAATTGGTTGGCATATAGTTGCTAATAATATCTTCTTATAATTGTCTGTATTTCTTTGGTATTGGTTGTGATTGCTCCTTTTCATTCGTGATTTTATTTATTTGGATCCTCTCTCTTTTTGATAAGTTTGGCCAGAGGTTATCAATCTTGTTAATTCTTTTAAAGAGACAGCTTCTAATTTTGTTGATCCATTCTACTGTTCTTTTGGTTTCTATTTCTTTGATTTCTGCTCTGATCTTTATTATTTCTATTCTCCTGCTGGGTTTAGGCTTTATATGTTGTTCTTTCTCCAGCTCCTTTAGGTGTAGGGTTAGTTTGTGTATTTGAGATCTTTCTTGTTTCTTGAGAAATGCTTGTATTGTTATATATTGTTGTTATTCTAAGGGGAAAGTATTGTTAATACTTTCCCCTTAGAACAATTTTTGCTGCATCTCAAAGATTTTGAACAGTTGTATTTTCATTTCCATTTATTTCCATGAATTTTTTAAATTCTTTTATTTTTCTGGTTGGCCCATTCTTTAGTAGGATGCTCTTTAGTATCCATATATTTGAGTTCTTTCCAATTTTCTTCTTGTGATTGAGTTCAAGTTTCAAAGACTTGTTGTCTGAAATATGCAGGGAATGATCTGATTTGTGACCTGATTTGTGACCCAGGATGTGCTCTATTCTGGAGAATGTTCCATGTGCACTAGAGAAGAATGTGTATTCTGTTGCTTTGGAATGGAATGTTTTGAATATATCTGTGATGTCCATCTGGTCCAGTGTGTCATTTGAAGTCCTCATTACATTGTTGATTTTAGGTGAGATGATCTATCCATTTCAGTGAAAGAGTTGTTAAAGTCCTCTACTATTATTGTATTATTGTCAATGTATTTCTTTGATTTTGTATTAATTAGCTTATATAATTGGCTACTCCCATGTTAGGGGCATAAATATTTACAATTGTTAGATCTTCTTGTTGGACAGACTCTTTAAGTATGATATAGTGTCCTTCCTCATCTCTTATTATAATCTTTGGTTTAAAATCCAATTTGTCTGATATAAGGATTGCCACCCCAGCTTTCTTTCGATGTCCATTTGCATGGTAAATGGTTTTCCACCCCCTCGCTTTAAATCTGGAAGTGTCTTTGGGTCTAAAATGAATCTCTTGTAGACAACATATTGATGAGTCTTTTTTTTTTTTTTTTTAATCCCATCTGATACCTTGTGTCTTTTGATTGGGGCATTTAGCCCATTTACATTCAGGGTAACTATTGACAGATACAAATTTAGTGCCATTGTATTGCCTATAAGGTGACTGTTACTGTATATTGTCCCTGTTCCTTTCTGGTCTGTTACTTTTAGGTTCTTTTTTTGCTTAGAGGACTGCTTTCAATATTTCTTGTAAGGCTGGTTTGGTGATCTCAAATTCTTTTAATTTTTGTTTGTCCTGGAAGATTTTTATCTCTCTTTCTATTTTCTTTTTTTTTTTTTTTTAAAGATTTTATTTATTTATTTGACAGAATGAGAGAGATGATATGTAGGCAGAGAGGCAGGCAGAGAGAGAGGGGGAAGCAGGCTCCCTGCGGAGCAGAGAACCCGGTGTGGGGCTCGATCCCAGGATCCTGAGATCATGACCTGAGCTGAAGGCAGAAGCTTTAACCCACTGAGCCACCCAGGCGCCCCCCTCTTTCTATTTTCAATGACAGCCTAGCTGGATATAGTATTCTTGGCTGCATATTTTTCTCATTTAGTGCTCTGAATATATCATGCCAGTCCTTTCTGGCCTGCCAAGTCTCTGTGGATATGTCTGCTGCCAAACTAATATTTCTACCATTGTAGGTTACAGACCTCTTGTCCTGAGCTGCTTTCAGGATTTTCTCTTTGTCTCTGAGATTTGCAAGTTTTACCATTAGATGACAGGGTGTTGACTTATTTTTATTGATTTTGAGGGGGGTTCTCTGTGACTGGATTTTGATGCCCGTTTCCTTCCCCAAATTAGGGAAGTTCTCTGTACAGTTTGCTTCAATATACCTTCTGCCTCTTTCTCTCTTTCTTCTTCTGCTGGAATCCCAATTATTCTAATATTGTTTCATCTTACGGTATCACTTATCTCTTGAATTCTCTCATCATGAATAATAATGAAATGTGAATAAATGGGATAATCATTTCACAAATTATGATAATTATCAATCAATCACCCTGTGTGGACTGTGCCAGGCTGGGCTATCAGATGGCTTTATGACTTGTAGCATTTTGCATGTAATAATGGGAGAGGAGATTTATGGAGCCATCGTGTTCCCTCTTTCAGCACTGGACTTCATTAGCTTTCTTTCTTTCTAACTCCCCATGCATCCCTTGACACCCCATGCCCACCCTTCAGAGCACCGGCTAAGTGGCACCTTTCTCCTTCCTGTCCTAGCTCTACTGATGCAAATTCCTTATTTTGGTGGGGTGCAGGCAGACAGAGGAGGAGAGAAGAAAAAGGAAAAAGAAAAAGAAAAAAAGTAGTTTTTAAAAATCTTTTCCTCAGCTTCTTTATTCTCCAGCATTTGGTCTTCTATATCAGTAATTCTCTCGTGTGTCTCATTTGTTCTAGCAGTTAGAGCCTCCATTTTTTATTGCACCTCATTAATAGCCTTTTTAATTTTGACTTGGTTAGATTTTAGTTTTCTGATATTTTAGAATACCAGAGAGGTATTCTCTAGTATCTTCTATGCTTTTTTCAAGCCCAGCTAGTATCTTTATAATCATCATGCTGAACTCTAGTTCTGATATCTTAATGTTGATTAATTATTAATTATTATTAATAATTATATTTATCAATAATATATAACATTATATTATATTAATAATTATTTTAGTAAAATAATTATTAATGTTGATTACGTCCCTGGCAGTTGGTACTGCCTCTTGTTCTTTTTTCTGAGGTGAGTTTTTCCATTTTGTCATTTTGTCCAGACTAGAAGAGATGAATTAAAGAGCAAAATGTTAAATGGGTAATAATGACCCCAGAAAAATATACACTGAACAAATCAGAAGAGACACAAAACTGGAGAAAATAGAAAAAAAATGAAGAATATGAAGAATATGATCAGACAGGTGAATAGAACAGAGCTACACACTAGATTTTGGGTATATTTGGTCTGTTAGAAGAAACTACCTCCCAAAATTTTAAAGAAAGAAAAACTTATATCTATACAAAAATAAGGGTAAATATGATGAAGGGTTGGAATATGACTGTAAAGATGAAAATTAAAAAAGAATTTAAAAAAAGAATTGATAAGATGTTGGTTGAAAAAAGGAAAGAAGAAAAATTAAAAGAAATAAAAAAAGAAAAAAAATAAAGAAAATTTAAAAAATTAACTTTGAAAGACTAAAGAATTATGGGAAAAAGCCATGAATTCTATATGCTGCATTCTCCTAGTGCTGGAGTTTTGCAGTTCTCATTGATTGGTAAACTTGGTCTTGGCTGGATATTCTTGCTGATCTTCTGGGGGAGGGGCCTGTTGCAGTAATTTTCAAATGTCTTTGCTGAAAGCAGAATTGCACTGTCCTTCCCAGGGGCCAGGCTAAGTAATCTGCCGGGGTTTGCTCTCAGTAGCTTTTGTTCCCTGAAAGCTTTCCATACAGCTTTGGAAGATGGGAATGAAAATGGTGGCTTTGCAATCTCTGGCCCTAGAGTAGCCAAGTACTTGGGCTCCCCCTTGTCAATGAACCCTTAGAGAAAAGCAGGCAATCAATTCTCTCTCTCCCTGGTTTCTGGCTGCACTCTGTGCTCACCCAGCCTGTGACCGAGCATTTCTGTCTTTGGCACATGACCCTGTTTGGAGTGTCCAAACCCAGGAGATTTCTGAGGTGCAATCCCCTGCCACTCCTTCCAGGGGAGGGAGGGGAGTCTCCCCAGATATACCATTTGTTGGGTCCCTGCTCAAAGATTAGTGGCCCAACTGTGCCACAGATCATGGTTTATGGCAACCCTAAGCTAAGAGCCCACTCCTCAGCTCCATCTTTGCAGCTGGTTTCCCTATTCCAATACTTGTAAGCTCAGCCACACCCAGTCTTTCTGGGACCCCGAGAGTGCTGAGACCACAGGGTCCCAGTGAGGGTTCCACCTCCCACTTAGCCACTGGAGCAACATCCCTCAGCAGAGCAGACTTCTAAAAGTTCTGATTTTGTGCTCTGCTGCTCTATCACTGACTGGGAGCCTGCTGATGGAGGCTCCCTCCCCCCACGGTCTATCTTCCCAAATATTACCTCAGATTCACTTCTCCATATGCCCTACCTTCCAGAAAGTGGTTACTTTCCTGTTTCCTGTTCATAGAGTTGCTGCTATTACACTCTGACCTCTTGCTGAGTTCGTAGGTGTTCAGGTTTGATAACTATCTAGCTGAATTCCTGGGACCTGATATTTAGGTCTCCTGCTCCTCTGCCATCTTGCTCAACCTCTCCTCTAATTTAATATTTTTGTGTATTTTTACTTAAAAATAACTTTCTTTAATATGTGTGTTGACAAAATCATTTTATTGTCTAACAATACATTTATAATTTTCATAACATTGATAATTAAAACACCTAAAGAAATATAAAGATAGCATTTAATTCATCACTGTTAATAAGAAGTAATATATTTATTTTTCAATACTTTTAAAATGTACAGAAAAATAGTAACAATAGAACATTTATAGCTCTCTGACCTTAATTTATGTCTACCATATTTTTGTTCATGTTACCAGGATTTATAAGTTCTACAATTTTTCATTTTCTTTCACAGTATTGTTTAAAAGTTGAATTTCCTAAATATTAATGACTTGCTCTTGGTGCTGTACCTTATTCCAAGCAAGTATTGTCCTGGAATTGTTCAAATGGAGGTAGATTTCATTGCAATGTTTCCTTTTCCTTGAGGAGACCCTGGAAGTCACATGGGAAGAACAATCACTGGAACACATAGGGCAAGAACTTGCCAACAAACCAGATTTGTTTACTTTTGGGAATTTTGGTGTCATGTATCACTGAATACTTTTCATTTGCCTCACTTTTAAGAGTAATGCATAACCGATATGCCTGTCTGTGTCTGATTAAGTGAATAAAAGGACATTCACAGAGCTACTTTTCACGAGTAATTGACTGAGTCTCTGATAGGAATGTTTCTACCCAGCTTACATTATGTTTGTGAGGGCATGTGCACACGTGCACACCTCTTTCTTTCTCCAGCATCTGCAGTGCCTTTTCATCCGATGATGAACTGTGTCATTGACTTGCTGGTTTGCCCACCATCTCTCCTATGATGCAGTCTCATGGAAAGCCAATATCATGTCTCACTTTATCTGTCTCAGCTTTCTGGATAAATTTTAAGGATTACAGGGATCAATATGCCTTTTTGAATGAATAAATATATTTCTCTTAGCCTGTGTGTTGTGATTTACACCTCTCTATCAATCCAACCCAATATATCCTATTTTATTTTTTCCAGTGTATTTATAAACAAAATGCATTTTCATCCCCAGGGCTTACTTTTTAACATGCTTTCCTATGCAGCTTCTCCCTGTCCCAGACCCAGAGGGCTCACCCAGAGGCCACTTCACAAAAATTTATACTCCTCCTCCAAGACTCCCTTGTCTGTCTCGATTTTCTCTTTTGTTTCTTGGCAATTTCCTGTGCCTGCTGTAGATTACACTAGTGCCCATTTATTCTGGTTCTTGGGGTTAGTATTGGTGGCCTTGATCTTCAGAGCCATTTCGTGTGACATCATTTCTCTGTTACTTTTCATTTGAAATCCATGACCTTTTGCTCTACTTCTATTGTTGACTGCTCTTTCTTACTGTCTTGTCCTGAGGAGCCTTACTCCAGCCATGGATTTGTGTACCCTTTCTCACCTTCCCCCTCACCCCACATATTTACTGTTACTGTCTTTATCTTAATCTTCAGCTTTGTCCTTAGCTATGTCTCTACTCTTATTTGTCACCCCTTGAATTCTTCTGCTTCATAGTTTTTTTCTCTCCATGATGCTGCACTGTCCTTTGTCACCTGACATTGAGTACTTAGCAGTATATCCAGGCTGGATCTCCAGATTCCAAGGCAATGTTCCATCTCTGTTAAGACAACTTCAGCCTGGCAGGCTGAATCTAAGTCTAGAAATTCAACTTTTTAGTCTCATTCCTGAACTTAACTTCTATTTTAAGTTCTTATTTCCTAAGATTTCCTAAGATTAGGCAGAGCCTAATCTTGGTCAGTTCAAGGTTTCACCTTACCCCCCGTTGTGCTTTAAGTTCTGGGTTGGGGGAGGGCACACTTATGCAGAGTGATGGGGAAGGTCTGGTCCTTGTTAACTGTCCATGTTGCATTGGGTGTTCTTGCTCCTGTTGGACTCAGTAACCAGCCCAAGTTGCTGTTGTGCCATCTTTTGCTTCCAGTGGCAAGTTCTTTCTGTCCATAGTATATCCTGTTTCTCCTGACACTACAGAATACTCCATGAGGCTATCTAAAACTCTGCTTGGGCACAACCCATAGTCATTTCTTACTCATGGTCTTCCCATGCAACTCAGAGCTTTATCCTGAAAAGGCCATACGTTTCTCTCCTCTCAGATTTCTCAAACCTATCTGGGAATTCCACCATCCCCACCCATCTCTCCCTACCCATTCTCCCCCAACATCCCATTCTCTGTCTAGGAATCTTTTCTTTAGCCTCAGGATGAGATACTCTAGTTCTTTTCATATCTTTCTTTTTAATATCTTTCTTTTCATATCTTCTCTCCAAATTTGAATTCATATCCTGAGTTCCATCAGAATCCAGGCTTTTGAAACGTAAAACCCTTTTCTCTGCCTTCCCTGATATAACAAACACAACGAGGTTGTGTATGTTGGGTGAGGGTAACATAGGAGAGGGCAAAAATTCTAGAAAGAAAAAATTAGTTAATATGTAAAAAAAAATTTGCCCATCACTCTGGCTTTTCTCTCTTTGATCACATCAACCTATCTTTCTCTTATTTCCCCTCCAGCACCCTTGCTCTTTGTTCTTAGCCTCCAGAGGAAACTCTAGCCACTCACCCATGCAGTTTCACTGAGAGCCTCAACCTCCCAAGGCTACACTGAATTCCCTGAGCCTTCCAATCTTCCAGGAGTCAGTCCCCTCAATGCTGTGGTAAAACTGCGGAATCGGAATCGCAAGACCCATTCCAGTTGTGGCTTCAACCCTCACTGACTCTGAGATACTGTGATAGTGGGCTTGTTCCATGTTGTCTCGTATCATATAAATTTCTTTTATGTAAAATAGCAAGAATAGTATCCTTTTCATAGCTTTATTTTGGGAATTTATTGTTAGAATGTACGTGAAAGTGTTTTATAAATGGAAATATTTACATGAATTTTTATTCTTTTCCTATCTCCTTGACTTTTTGCAATTCTCTAATACCCCAATCCCATCTCTGAATTTTAAGATATAAACAATCAAAAATAAGTCAGTTAATGAAAAACTTCTAATATTTTCTTGATACAGATACAAGAATTGAAGCCTTGACTCACCTTCAGGTGTGCTCTTCACTCTCAATCCTGAACTGGTAGAGATTTAATTGTGCAGGACACAGAATTACAGTGATTGGGTCTGCTCCAAGTTCAGGTCTAGTAATTTTTTTTTTTTTGGTCTCCTTCTGATTTCTCAGTATATCCTCTCTGAATATCTGATTAATATTCAACTATTTAACTCTCAGCTTCCTTTCCATTTCCAGTTGATAACTAACTACACAGAACTTAGCATACAGTAGATGTTCAAGTCTTATTTTGAATAAATGTGTGATATCATCCATTTTCTTGAGTTTCCTCTTTTTTAAAAGATTTTATTTATTCATTTGAGAGACAGAGAGAGAGAGCATGAGCAGAAGGGAGAGGTAGAAGGAGAGGGAGAAACAGACTACCCACTGAGCCAGGAACCTGACATGGGGCTCCATCCCAGGAACCTGAGATCATGACCTGAGTGGAGGGCAGATGCTTAACGATCTGAGCCACCCAGGAACCCCATTTCCTCCTTTTCTGAATTATTCTGTCCCCTTTCTTTCTAATTCCATATCTCTTAGTGCTTTTTCTGACTCTTTCATTTTGTTCTTGTCTTTTTACCAATAGAGAAAATTCCTGGATTTACATCTTCATGGTTAATTCTTTCTCTTGAGCTCTCCATCTATGGTTCCAACTTTCTACTGAGCATCTTGAATGGCCTGCCTTCAATCTTGGACCAATGTCGTGACATTTCCCAGCTCAACTTCCAACCCAATTGACTCTCCATTGAACTGGACCACCATGATACCCATATCACACAGACTTATTTGGTTAGATGAAAATTAGATGATCACTTTAAACTACTCAACACAATGCCCAACACATTGTATGTGCTCAGTAAATGTTTGCTAATCCTGTTATTATGTAAATAGGTTGAGAAGCTTCTAAACACCTAGATTTGTGAGGTTAAAATGTTTTCCTTTTAGTGTATCTTTCATGATTATTTTTCAAGAGCAATTGTTAATAATAGCAGTTATTATTATTTAAAATGGAAGGTTGAGGGAAGGAAAAAAGAAAGAAAAGAATGTTTAGGCTAAAGCACAAACTATAGCAAGTGTACACTATTTTTCTAAAGGTCACTGGCAAATTTTCAGATCTTTGCATTAAGCAAGGCAGATCCTGTTGACTGAGCACACTAGATGAAAGGTAAAAAACCAGTCAGTCAGGGCATTCATGAGTATCTGAAAGTGTAGAAGGAAGGGATTTTCTTAGGCTGCATCAGTGATTAACTGACAATTAAAAGTAGTTGACATTCTGGGATTAAATGATGATAGAATATATATATAGGGAAACACTAAAAAATTGTTAAAAAGATTTTAGAAATAACAAAGACTTCAAAATTTTTACTGTTTTTCAGATAATTATTGGTTTGCAAAAGAATGACATCTATGTCTATTCTAAATAACAAATAATGAATGAATGAATGAGTGAGTGAATGAATGAATGCTGGAATATATGACTAGATGAATAAAGTTAGAAGTTTAAAGGCCCATGGTATTGAATTCTGTCAGCATAATTATTGTAACTACTTATTTATTCTAGCCTTGCTTGACAGTGCAGTACAGATACATTTTGGTAAAAAAAAAAAAATTCCAAAACTACCCATACAGTCAATATATAGCGTATTAAATCTAACATAGGGTAAAATTACCAACATTAATTTGAATTTTTAAAGTAAAAATCAGAAAGGGGGAAAGCTAGGGCATTCATTATTCGAATTTTTCATTTGAGATTTGAATCCTGATCTTAAGCTTTCAGAGTGTGGAGAGCATTCTCCAACGCTACCGTCAAGGTCCTTCTTCTCAGTCAATTTTATTTATGTAGAATCTTTCATCAAAAGATCACAAAGAGCTGTCTAACCAGCTATAAAGAAACATAAATCAAAAAGAAAATGAAATGCTCAAACAATAAAATTATACATTAGAGGCCCATTTAAAGCAGAGCATTTTAAGATGAGAGAAAAGTCTTGGCTGGAGTATACAGAACATAAGTTATAATGGGAAGCTATTTCATAATTTGGTGAAAAATGAAAAAGGTCCACTTCTAATAGTGGAGAGCCTATTATTAGGAATGATCACTTGCATACCAGTGCTTTAATGAAGGGGGTGAAGAGCATAATAACTTGAAGTGGAATCGACAAAGTATGGAGGCACTCTTCTTGCTGCTCCAGGGAGAAAAAAAATTTTTTTTATTCCATAAACGGGCATTGTGCCCAAGTATCATGCTCTTTAGCATGCCTATTGCTGATTGCTATTGTGCCTTTCTCAGAAAGCTCTATGCTAAAGTCCCACAGTACATATATAATATACATATCATATTTATGATATATATCCACCACAGGGGTCTCAAGGAAGCCAAAGTGATCCTTCAATCTTTACTGTCATTTTTACTTGCTTCTTCAGCACAGATTAATTCAGTGTCCCCCAAGTCCCAGGATTTCCAATTTATAGTAGGAAAATATTCATTTTAATGTCCCCAAGCATAGGGAAAATATAAGAAGGTTGTAATACTATTGCTTTAACAAACACCAGCAAAAGTCCTTTTAAGCTTGCTTATACAGAGAAGTTAAAGAATCCGGAGACATCAGTCTTTTGTTTTATTGGTATTAAAATAAATATCAAGAAAATGTTCTTTGGTGTAAAGTTTATAACATTCAGATTAAAGCCTACATTCTGAATTTTAGAATTTCAAGTAACTCTAAGTTTCCAATCAGTTTCCAATCTCCTTTTGTTCAAACCTGACTCTTCAGATAATTTATCTTATGGCTTGAGGATTATGCCTGACAACTTGTAGTAAGAAAATTTACACAAAGTGTGATATTTACACTTTTGTTAATGTTAAATTTCATGTTCAAAGTGATGTACACTCTGCATGCAATATATAGTGAGTGTAAATGATAGAGAAAGTGAATATAAAATTTTATTTTTTATTCATTTGTGATCTCAGGAAGATGCAGTTTATTGTTTGTGTGCTTCTCAGAAATTAAGAATTGGCAAGTAATGGACTAATACACATGCAAAGGAAGAAGAAAGAGGCAGAGAAAAAAAGGAAGCAACATGAGGATAAGATCAGCTCTACCACGGTCTTTCTCAATCAGTGACATTTAAAGTAAGACCCAGAAGAAGAAAAAGAAAAAAAAAAAGCACTCTCAGAAGAAAGAACTGAATGTACAAAGAAAAAAAAAAAGATTCAAATATTTGAGGAACTGGAAAAAAAGTCCAGTGAACTTGAATGCAGTCAACACTGGGAAAAGTTGGGTAAAAATCAAGATTCACCGGTCAGGTATCAGTCAGATCCTTGGCTGCAAGCAATAGAAGGCAGCCATGGCTATCCTAAACAGAAAGAGATTTATTATAATATAGTGGATAGCACCCATGACGGATGGAAAACATGGACAAACAGGCTTGGAGAATGAGCAGGAACTAAGGAAGGGTAGGGGGAGGATCTATCTCTTTAGGATAATGCCAGCGTTGGTGTCTCCATTAGATAGCTCATGCTGCTAATTGACCCCAACAAGGAAGAATTTCTCACCTATCTCTATCATTTTTCGGTCTTCTCTCAGGATTCAGAGTCGCAGCTGGAGGGGTCCAGCTGGCCAAACATAGAAACGGCTGTGTGCCCTCATGGTCCAGGGATGTAGGAGTTATGCTTGGACCCTTGGCTTCAGGAAGACTCACAAAATGGGATCTTGTTCCACATCAGTTGTGAATTCAGTTGCTGTGCCGTCAGATGGCCACCAATGCATACTAAGAAATTTAGGTTTTATTTAGGTTCTGTTTAGGCCAATAACAGTTTCTGGCAGGGAAGTGGTATATAGTTCTATGTGTTACATAAAGATCACTCCAGTGGCTGCTCTTGACGGTATCTTGGGATAAATGAAATAACACTGTAATCTTTGACATAAGTAAGAAAGATATCAACTCCAGATCGTTGAAATATAATGTCTGTAACAGGATAATCCCTTCTTTAATATAGTGACTAGAATTGAAAACCTGATCAAGTAAGGTATAAGGGCTTTGAATATTTTTTCTCTTACATTTTAACTGCCTCTATCTTCTCATTCTTTAAAGTCAGGAATTGAGGAGGGTTTATTCTGACCTCCACTTTGACTCTGAAGGACTAAAGCAGGAGATCAAAGAACAAAACAGGGACTATAGAAAGCACTGGATCCTACACCAAAAACTTGGTTACGTTTCAGTAAAACTAAAAAATGAAACTGGATAGATTTTTTTTTTTTTAAAAAAGAACACAAAGCTACAAACAAAACATTGTCCCTGTGAATGCTGGTGTGTTAAAAATTGCTGCTCTTTTCCTTGTCTCCCTTGAATGCAATTTTGGAAAAGTAGAAATAATTTAAAATACGTTTTTTTCTCAAGTCATAGATTTTCAAATCACCAGCAGACATGTTACAAATTCTTAGTGGATGTGTAAAAAACCAGAAAAATTCCATTTGACAAAACAGTGAAACTTGCTGCCCATTCATTTCTCAAAGTGAGTAATTAGAATCACCTGGAAGGAAAACATCCCCTGTATCATAATAGTCAACTTCAAGTACCTAATGTATTTTAACCTACATTCATAATCTAATGAATTTGCCAAATGGCTAATAATAATTCATAACAGTCTTTTCATAAGAAGAAAATGAGAATTTTCCTGAATTTACACTTGAGATAAAAATAAATGGGAGGCATTTCATAGGATCAACTCTTGCCAGAAAGGCAAATTTAATTACAGTGTCACACACAGCTCATCTCAGTGGGCATGAGTGCGTTTGTGTGCGTGCCCAAACATGTGTGTGTGTACACACACCTGATTCATACAACAAATTATAGGCACTTATTTGATAAATTTGTCAATTTCCCTTTATATTACAGTTTTTAGAGCCAATTTGATTTCCGTAGGTGAGGAAATTAACAGCTCAGAGAAGTTAAGAAGATTTACAAGATCACAAAGTTAGTATGTATGAAGAACTAAGATTCAAAACTAGTTTGGACTAACTTCCCTATTCATATTCTTTGTGCTATACTGTGCAGCCTCCCAGAATTTAAAGGAACCAGCAGTTGCAATTTAAGGCTAGAATGGGTGTATTAGATAGAGCCATATGAAATTCTAACATTAGATTGTTTTGACTGACAAAAATGTAGTATTCATATTTTTATTGAAATTATAAAAATCTACAAATTATGATAAATACTCTATTGCAAATATTGGTGAAATTAATTTTGGTTTCAATCATTATATGGTGATAACATGACTTTCATGCAAAAAACATAGTGTGTAAATTTCTAAATGTTAGGGTGGCTTTGTACAAACAAGAATGTAAAAAATGACATAAAAGTCAAAGAAAAACCAGAATCAAAACACCAAAAGAGATAGATTAAAGCAGATAAATTAAATCTCCCTGATTTGCCCATGGTAACACGGCATTATTGAGCATTAAGTGTACTCGTATGAAATTGGTAACTAAATTTCATTCAGACATAAAATATCAAACCCATTAAGTTATTAAAATGATTATTTTAAGCACATTTCTCTGGAATTACAAAGGTTGAAAACAAAAGTATTAGTTATATTTTTAAGGTGGAACTGAGTAAAAATTCTAATATAAAAGTACTGGATGATTAAACTGGTGAAGTACATTCACTTTTCTGATCAGTTGGATTAACTCCAGTGGCTTTGAGTAAATCATCCATCACAACAAGTGTGCACTGTATAAAAACTGATGGAAAACTCAAATTTTAAAATGCATATTTTATACCTATTAAAATCTTTGAACTAATGAACTGTATAAGTTATTGGTATCACATTGAAAATTAATGTAATAGAGAAGAAATGGTTTGAATGGTGTGTGAGCTGACTTCCTAGTTTACTTGAAGGCATATTCCTTTGACTGAAAATCTCAGTGACTCTAAGTGGGAAATATTGCTACATATTTGATTGGGATATCAATTTTTGAAGAGCTCAGAGATTATTATACTAATTTAAAGAATTAATTTATCAAAAGCTTACTCAGTACCTACTATGTGTCATCAGGGATTCAGAGATTAACAAAGCATTTCAAGCAAGTTTCAAGCTTCTTGATCAAGAAAATGTGAATCCCTTTGTCCTTTAAAGGACACTTGGTTTATACCTTCGTGAGGAAGAGAGCAAAACCATTAGAGGCATTTTCTTGCCACTTAGTAAGAGCTCAAGAAATGATAGCTCTTTCTGTAATTATAGTGATCAGTTATCACACATGCGCGTGTGCACGCGTGCGCGCACACACACACACACACACACACACAATCATTTATAAAAGAAAATCTTTTTTGGTGCTTGGATTCCAGCAAGCGTCTCAACATCATCCCCTCCCAAATGAAGTCCCAGTCTGACCAGGAAAAACTAGCATTGGGAGGGGCCTTACAATGAAAATAGTTCCCTCGATTTCTGTTTTTTTCTATGATCAATATGTGAAAGTATTATTTAAATTGTGAAGTGTTGTGTAAAACAAAGCACTATGATTGTTTTTTTCAGCAAAAGATGTCTTTTTTGCATATAGTGAGCCTGAGGCAGGAAGTACTACATTAATTACCTGTTTTGCAGTGGGATGATTTGATGGAGGGCCCAGCTGAGGAGACCTGAAAGAAGTCGGAGTTGGACTTTGAACCAGTGCTGGAGTGACTCTGGGTGTCTGGTAAAATTCTTCCATCTTTTATACAAGACCTCGTCTTAACGTCTTACTGTCTTCAAACTCACAGCTATGGATGCAATTTGCGCACATACTTAAAAAAAGATGTTTGACGTGTGGGTTGTTAGGGAGCCACTGCCTGAATTTGTCTCCTCCACGAATGACTTTGGGAATCAGACAGGGCTGGGGATTTGGAGGACACAGACTTCACCGTGAGCACACAGGTGTCAGGGAGCTCTCAGACCCAAAGACGGGGAGAATCAGACCTCCGAGTGTAGCAGGGTGAGCCCCGAGTGTTCCTATGGGAATCCCAACCCTGCTCAGGATGAGTTCTATTCTCCTGAGAAAGGAAGTGTATCTGTAGTGAGTATCCCTTTGTCAGACACGGTCCATGATTCCCAGTTCAGGAACCACTGTTGAAAATGTTCAGGTCAGTGCTTAAGAAATTCTGGCATCCTCTGCTCTGTCTTCTAGTATGATCTTCTGCCCTATGAAAGATTTCTCAGAAACCTGGGTCAGAAGTTAATGGCCTTAATGTGGTGGAAAATTGGGTGAGTCTATCCTCGCTTGCTCGGTTTCAACTTTAGTGGAATAAGATTTCTTTTCTTTTTTCTTCTCTTCTCTTCTCTTCTCTTCTCTTCTCTTCTCTTCTCTTCTCTTCTCTTCTCTTCTCTTCTCTTCTCTCCTTCCTTCCTTCCTTCCTTCCTTCCTTCCTTCCTTCCTTCCTTCCTTCCTTCCTTCCTTCCTTTTTTCTTTCTTTCTTTCTTTCTTTCTTTCTTTCTTTCTTTCTTTCTTTCTTTCTTTCTTTCTTTCTTTCTTTCTTTCTTTCTCTTTCTTTCTTTCCTTCTTTCTTTGCATATAGTGAGCCTGAGGATTCCTTTCTTTCTTTCCTTCTTTCTTTGCATAGTGAGCCTCTTTCTTTCCTTTCTCTCCTTCCTTCCTTCCTTCCTTCCTTCCTTCCTTCCTTCCTTCCTTCCTTCCTTCCTTCCTCCCTCCCTCCCTCCCTCCCTCCCTCTCTCTCTCTCTCTTTCCTTCTTTCTTTCTCTCTTTCTCTCTTTCTCTCTTTCTTTCTCATAGTCTGTAGGAAATTTTGAGGGAGTGCTTTTCTGCTTTGTCACATCGTGGCACATAGTATAATGATAATATTTGTATATGACTTTGGGGAGAAGTTATTGAGGCTGCTCATGGCAGAAGGTGACTGAAGGCCTTGCCCACTCTTTCTGAGTACTGAGAGTGTATTTTCAGTATATCTATTTAAAACTCAGAGGTTGGCAATTTTTGTTTTAGGGTAGCTATGTCTATTACATAGTGAGTAAATGGGGTGCCTTACCTTATAATTATGGTGGCAAATACTTATTGTGTGCCAACTCTCCTTTATGTGCTCTATATGTATTAATTCATTTAATGCTTACACAACCCATGATGCAGATACTATTGTTATTCCTGTAATATGAGAGGAAACGGAGGCCTATGAGAACCAGTGATTGGCTGAAGGTCACATAGATTTGTCAGAGTAATTGACAGAGAAAACATTTGGACCTGAGGAGTCTGGCTTCAGAATTGTGCTCTTAAACACTACCTTATATTGCCTGAAGGAAGCAGTGGCAAGAAGGGTGGACTAAGCCAATAATCCATATAATATCGGCACCACGCCTTTTGGGTCCCGATCCTCTGAGAAGATTCTAGGTAGCAGAAAATTCCCACTAAAAGCAGGCATTGGACCAAGGCCAGGGTTAGGATCTGGAGAAGACAAATTCTTACATCACAAAATCATGACTGACTTTGGGCAGAAGGAATATGGAAACCGAATCCTTTGATTTTTGAGCATAAAACGAGTAACCTTTAATAAGTAGGGATATTTTTTAAATCTCTAGATGGGAAGGGGGTCCTTAGGTAATTAGGAGATCTGGACCCAGAGGGAGACCTGGTAAGGGAGTCCTTGACCACAGAGAGATGGTTCTATTCCTGGCCTTGCAAAACAGATGCTGCTTAAATTCCACTTGACAATCCAGTGTAGAGCTGGAGAGGGAGCGGCAGGAATCCTCAGTGAGGGGCAGGGCAGGGATTTGGGAGGTGCGGTAATTATGTGGAGTCCTGGGGGCACTTCCCAATACTGTCTGCAGCTACAACTCAGCCTCAGAGGGCCAGGTCAGACTTGGTTTAGTGACTTGTGGTTTTGTACAGTCCCCATGACAGAAACAGTCAACCTGGAAATCCAAGGATCTCTCTCCCTCCCTACTCCCCAACCCTGAAATCATCCAGCTAGAAGACGTCATTGCTTCATGCTGATAAGGATAAGGAAATGAGACGGAGGACAGCTTATGGCTGATAGGAGATAATATCAATAGTTGGTAACTCAAAGTGAGTTAATTAGTGTCTAAATTACTTCGGTCCTAAATTAGCCCTGAGGTTTGTTCAGGAACAATTTCCCTTGAGGGTCATGAGGTGGTTGTGGGAGAAACTAAACTAATAGATGATCAGCGAAGTTTTCGTCTTCCTGGGCACACAACCAGACTAAGCTCCACTTCCATTCCATGAGGCCATGTGACTTGAGTGCTGCCAGTGGGTTGGACAGGGAGTAAGGTACGTGCTTTCCAGGCCAGGCCCCTCCCCACTGCCCTCACAACCCTCCTTGCTCCCTACAGAAGACCCAACAGATGACCAGGGGATGGCACGGACACAAAATGGAGGGTGCCTGTGTTGTTGAGGCACGACTGAACTTTGTGAAGGTGAGAAATGAATTTCTATTTTGTTAAACCACTCAGATTTCAGGATTGGCCTCTTGCAGTTGCTAGCATTATCTAATCCAGTGCTGGGAAGAGCAGAAGCAACCAACAAAGCTATATAGCACTTTCTATAGGCCAACTGGGCTTTACTTATATTAACTCAATCCAAATTAAAAAAATATATAAGGCACATATTTTTATTATTTATGCTTAAAGTATTTTATTATCTATGCACAGTCAATGTTGACTTACCCAAGGTCACACAACTTGTAGAATACACAGTATTTGAACATCGGGAGTGAGGCTCCAGAGACTGTACTGTGGTTTAACATCTGAAGGGTTCCTCTGATGATGTAAGGTTCTTTTAGAAAACAAAATAAGTTCCTTTTAATTAAGAGAACGTGGTATGATTTTGGCCCATGCATGAGTTTTCTGATTGCCACCGGTCTCTCGACCATGAACCCAGACGAGAGAGTAGAGGAACTGGCCTAGGGGAGGGGAGAGGAGGGTCACAATGTGGTGAAAAGAGAAAATGAATTAAGGTCTGAGCTTCTGGAGCTTTGAAAGAACTGGAAGTAGGGGCCAGAGGGGTTGGATGAGCAGAACGCAGTGGCCCTAGACGTATACCTTGGAGAGCCTCCCCTGCAGAGAAGAGCAAGATGCAGCGGGGAGGCATTCATCGCATCCAGCTGCTCTGCGCCCCTATTATTTATTATTCCTAACCTTAACAGTGCTGTAAATGTGTCAGGTGACCCAAGACCCTAGCTCGCAGAAACCATTTCTGGAAAAGCCAAGGGGAGAAGAAAGTGTGTCCTTCTCCTTTCCTTTCTGGCAATTATCAAACAGATATGGACATCAAGAATCCTGCCAGTACTGGCCCCTTGCTCCAAGAGGACAGTGTACAACCCTTGCTCCTAAGGTGATGCCTTGCAAGAGCTTCCCAGGGCAACAACTGATGACGGCAAGTTTTGCTTTTCAGGCCATGTCAGCACAGCCAGCTTGCTGTGGACCCGAAAGGGCTTGACAGAAATTTGGATAAGAGGTATCTGGATATTACTGAGTAAGCGGGTTGTTGGAAAGGCTCGTTCTTTCCACTAACATTTAAAAAAAAAATAAAATAAAATAAAAAGAAAAACTCATTCTTGTAATCTGGACACAGGTTCTATTAGAACTGAAATGCAAAATGTAACATTCTTCCTTTCTTCCTATTGTCTTGGAATACGTTCACTGGATTTATTTAGTCAGCTCTTATAAAGCCTGTTACCGGGGTTCACCCAGCCCAGTAGAACTTGGGTAGGTGCTGTCATTTGAGGGTTGTGGTGGAACGTGCTGGCTACGAAAGCAACAAGACAGGATTTCTTACTACTGACTTGGTGAGGAAGACATGCACAGTTCAGGAAATGAAATGAATAACAAGAAAATGTGGGCAGGGAAAATGCTGAGTATGAGCTAAGTACCAAAGCGCTCTTCAGTTGTTTGAAACTGATAATTACGGGCGTTTGCGTGTTGGGAGGGGCTTGGGACAATGGGTCAGTGGTTGTGATGAGTCCTATAGAAACAGACCCAGAGGCCATCAGTGGGGCTCGTAAATTGCATCAAGTACATTGATTTCATCTGAGCGCACCCCGCCCTCCCCTGCGGGAAGTTCCAATACAAGTTACTGTATCAAAGCTTTAAATGAGGAATTTTCTCTTTCTTTACATTAGGTGTGAGTGGAGTTCTGTGACTGACAGAGAGTTGCATATGCAGACACTCTGTTGTGGGAGGGAACCCCGGGGAAGATATACTGTATACTTTGCGACATTTCAAGGAGGTGTCCGTGTGAGTTACAGCTGAGCATTCAAAGGCAGCAACCTCTGTTACACCATCGCAGTGTCGAATTCATTGTTTGTAAAGCTCTTTGGGATCATTTGTATATGAAGGACTCCATAGAAAACCAGTGTTTACTCCTTGTGTTATGTATTTGGAGCCTGACACATAAGGGTGCTTTATATGTGGCATGGAGGAAAGTAAGCACTCAACTCTTAATAACGTCACGGGGCACTGGGCTCCGGATGATAGACCTGGGGGCTGTGGAAAGGGGCTCACAGGTATGCAAGTAAATGGAAACAGAGAAGGCGAAACTCAGGTATTTATTCAGCTGTTGAAAATTTTATGGGCATCCAGACTACAAATAATGTGAATTATTTTACTGAGAGTTTGCTGAAGGAATGGAGCTTTTACCACCTCCTTCACTTTATTTGTGAGTGTTGTATGTGTGTGTATAGGTGTATGTGTGTGTGTGTGTGTGTGTGTGTGTGTGTGTGAATATTAAAACGTCTATTCTCAGCATCTTGTTACCTGGAAATTTCCATTAATTGACATAATTGCGTTTCATTGAAGAAACAATGCTATTAATCTATATTATAAACCTGAGACACTGCAAAATCCTCAAATTGAGTCTTATTGAGCCTTGATGTTTATTGCTTTTGAATTCTTTGAGCAGAGATAATTTCTGTGACATGTATGGTGACTTCCTAAACAAAATATAGAACTACTCAAAAATCTTTCACATTTAGAACACATTGGATAAGAGATTACACTAAAAGGCACACAAATATGTATCTCATGATAAAAGCATATAAATATCTTATGTTCTTTAAAGACATGCAAACTAATAAATTATTCTTGCCTATATATATAACGTAATATGGTCTATATTACACTCACACACACTCATACAGCCGACCATTGAAAAACAAGGGTTTGAACTGCGCAGATCCACTTATATGCAGATATTTTCCCATGAATATGATACATACTGTAAATGTATTTTCTCTTCCTTATGATTTTCCTTTTTCTAGCTTACTTTATTGTAAGAATAGAGTATATAATACATATAGAAAATATGCGTTAATTGACCATGCTATTGGTAAGTCTTCTGGTCAATGGTAGGCTTCGTAGTTCTTTTTTGGGAGAGTCCAAGTTATGCTCAAGTTTTTGACTGCGTGGGGTGGAAGTCAGTGCCCCTTAGTGCCCTTTGTTCAGGGGTCAACTGCGTACGACTGTTCTGAGTTCACTTATGACACAGCAAATCAAAAGCATGTTGGTTGAAGTTTGCAAGTTGTGGTTGGTCTTTCTTATGTGTCGTCTAATTGTTAGGAAACCCTTTGGTTAAATAAAAAATGATAATATAGCAGCCAGACTGTGTCAAGGAACTGTAGATAGAGACCAAGAGTGATTTAAAGTCTGATGTACGTGTTGTGGTTCCAGAAAAGTCTTCCCAGGCACAGTGGGCCCACTGCGGTGGATACTAAAGCATGCACACAGTGTGAAGTTCCCATTTCTCAGTGATTTTAAGGTAAAAGATTCTGATTTTCCCATGATGACCTTGGAAAGTGCTATTTAACTCATATAACCCAGAAGTTCACAGACCTCATCAGCATGTGGGTTCTAATGAGGTCACTTATTGATGTTATAATCACAATACTTGTGTGACTTTGGGAAGTCACTTAACCTTTTAAAGACCCGTTTGCTTATCTGTAAAATGAGGATAATAATAGGAACAACATTATTTTGAATAGGGATCAAAGAAGCTGATCCATGTGAAGAATTTAGCAGAGTGACCAGCATATGGGAACTTAAATATTACTAATAAAGATAGTCTTTTATTTATTGATTGGTTTACATTCTATGTTTTAAAAATGTTTTGAGGTGAGAAAATAAAAAGCAAAGGAAAAGTAGGGATTATATGCTAATTTTATTTTTTTCTAATGAAGTTTCTTCAGAGCAAAATATCTAAAAAGAAAACAGGGGTCATTGGGAGAGCAAGAGTTGTGAGCATTTCAAAAACTCATTTCAAACACGTCTTAAAAACTTGAATCTTAAAAGGTGAACCATTTAATGTATCTTTAAAGTCAGTCAATTTCTGTAATTTGAAGATAGATTCAGTTTCATAGTTCTTTCTTGCCTGCAACACAGCTAAAATATAGAGTTTTCATTTTTTCTATCCAACTGAATTGCTATCAGATTTTTGTAAACCATTCACTCTAGAAGAATGCTTTGTTCTGGAAAAGGCAAGTGCTGGGAAAAACTCAGCAAGACTGCCTAGCTTATTCTTTGAAAACTAGCACTTGATAAGGGTGTTAACTCGACATATAATTCCACTTAGTAAAGGGATCATTGAACAGAATGGATGCAATGATTAAACCATAATTATACACTGTAGCTATAATTATTTTGTGAAGAAAAGGTACATATAACAAATAAAGGAAATATTTAAACATAGGCATAGAGAAGAAGAAAAATCCATTATTTAGGATGAGAAAGGATAAGTCTGTGTGAAAATCAATGGAAATAAAAAGCAGGTTGGAAATGCTTGCATTGAAATAATCAGAAGAATAAAAAGTCTCAGTTATGATTCCTCGATCACAGCAAAACTCTCTTAGACAAGATATTTTATAAATCAAACTTTGAGGAAATGGGAGGGATAAATGTTGAATGAATGAATCAGTGAATGAATGAATCAGTGATTTGAAGCAGAGACCTTTAATAAAGTACTGTGCTATCAAGAGAAAATAACCAAATTAAGGCATGAAATTTTGTATAAAGCTCATTTAACATTTTACCACATTGAGGATGTTGGGCTAATTGCTTACATCTTTTCTTTAAGAATCAAAAATAGAGGGAATAGTAAGCAATATTGACATTTGGAAAGAAAAAACTAGCAAGGAAGACTTTACAAAAATAGCTGTTAGATTACAGTGAATAGGGGGAAAGTAGTTTTCTAGAAGTGGTGATTGCTCTCCTTATCAGGTGTGGCAGGCTTCACTGCAAGAGGCTGGGGCAACCTTAGAGAACTTGGGGACCAGGGAGGGACAAGGCCAGGGTGTGAAGGAGAAGCAGCAGTTTGAACACAGGGGAACACAGTGAAGAGACTACGTTAGGGGTCAGGAAGGTATAATATGGAAGAGTGGGGTGTGGGTCTTTGGGGTTGGGATGCAGTGCTGGTGGGGGAGTAGGGAAAGATGACCTAACCAACTCACTGGTGGAAGAAAGATCTGATTTGAACAAGGAGGTCACAATTTTTTTTTTAATAATGGTCCATTTCTTTAATGACTGTGACCAAAAAATCCCGAATACTTTTCAAAATTTGGGGGAGGGACGGGCATCTACAAAGTGCCTATGATATTTGAGTACTTCCTGGTTTCATCACTGGGACTTTCATTGCACTTAGTTTCATTTTTTAAAAAGATAAGGAATTTTGAACTGGGACAGAATTTTGGTCTAGAGGTGTGAAGGGGTTTTACCGATAGATGATTATTAGCTTCCAGATCCCTCCCGAGTCTTACCGAGTATGAAGTTCCATTCTGTAAACAGGCATCACTTTGCCTGATACAAGTCGTAACCTTGTTCCAAAGGGAGCTATCTAGTCAACGGCGGGGGGTCACTTCTGCAGACCCTGTTAATGTTCATAACGTGCTGACGGTTACCGCATTTGATAAAGCCAACAGGATTTTGTGTCCCTAAAGCAATGACAGAAATGAGTTTACAGATATCTCCCCTGCCCTGTGCTCTGCGGCCATCATCCTTTCACTCCTGCCACCAACACCACGCAGCTAACCTCTCCTGTCTTACGGTTTAGAAGGTCTGGCCACCCTGGAAAAAGGAGCACCCCTGCTGCCTGCTTGTCCTCTTTCTGCTGGGGCTGGAGAGCTTGCAAAAATTAGAGTTTCGCCGCGGCTCCTTCTGGTCGTTTTACAATTTGCCAATTTCTTGCAGTGCTCCGGATTGCTACAATCTTATCATTTTCAAAAACTCATCATTACTTGTTCTCTCCATGTAGATCATTTGTAGTTATGAGGAAAACCTCCCTCTGCTTTTAATCTCACACTGGGATAGGGCTTCACGTTTTCCTTTTCAAGTGCACTTCCACAAAAGAGAAGTAAATAGGCCTTCTGATTCTCTCAAGACCAGAATACTATCATAACTTTTTATCTTTTACTGCTCTATGCTCAAGGGTGGGTAGAGAGGCGTTTTCTTGCTCTCACGTGGAATTACGATTAAATATGAGTGTTAAATTTGGATTGACCGGGGAAAGAGGCAAAGAAGCTAAAAAGAGCTCCTGAATAGTCTTTGCTGTTAGTAACTGCTTATAAGAAACAGAAATACTTCTGAAAATGTAAAGTTACATTTTCAAAAATCATGTTTATCTTCTATATATATCATGTAACCATATATGTGTATATATATGTTTGTGGGCATATATTATATTATATATATATTATATAATATATGTTATATAATGCATATATATACAATACACACCCATATATAGCATCGTATATATTATATATGATGTGTGTATATATATTTTTTTGCAAAGGAAAAAATAGATGTTTTTCTTATTAAACTGAAGTCTTCCTGAACATTGTGGAATAAACTATTACAATTCAGGTAACAACAATGGTAGAGTTAAGGTATGGCCGATGTGAGGGACTTCACACATTTGGCACTCTGTTGGAATTTTCACTTCAGAAAAGCATAGCATCTAATCTGATGCATTCTTTCGTGGGCTTGCAAAAATTGGGTTCTATTTGTGAGGTTATAACTATTGAAAACTAGAGTGACCCTTTATTTTCTTGGTTATGACCTTAAACATTTGGTCCCACTCAAGAAAATTTGTTTTGGGGTAATCTAAGGATATGCTGAGAAATGCGCATGCGCCTGTGTGCACGCGCATGTGTGTGTGTGTGTGTGTGCGTGTGTGTGTGTGTGTGTGTGTGTGTGTGTATCTGGGTATAGAGAGAGCTGGGGAAGGTTGAAGTGGGTGGGTTTATGAGGAGCCATTTAGGTCTGTTATTTGGAGTAATAAGGAAGAATAGTCAAGAATGTGGAAATTAATGGCACTGTAGGAAAAATTACTGTTCATCCTAGAAGTTTAACATGAGAAGGGGCTGGAAAACTGGACATTGTCAGATAAAATTTAGACTTCAGGAAGGTAAATTTCTTAAAGCTCAGAGATAATGTAGTTATGATTCTCTGACCAAAGACTCCAAAGGGTAGCAACTTAGGTAACATGAGAGATTCTGTTAAGGAAAGTCTGATGTGATATTAAATAGCCACATAGCTAATGAAGTGGCCCTCAGAGGAGCTCCAGGTGTGTACTAAAGATGGGAGAGGCCATGTTACTGATATGACAGTGACCTGGTCTTACACACTATAGCAGGAACTTGTGGAAAACAAAACAGCAACATAACACACTTGAAGGATAATTATTTACCTTTTATAAATGTTTGAAGAATGAACAGAGGCAAATTCTCTTTGCATCTCTTGCTTTGCATCTCCACACAGAGGAATAAGTTCCAAAGCAGAAAGGGTGGGAAGTGAGAGGTGGGAGTGGGGTGGGAGATAACCATTCACCCTTGTGGATGACTGGTAATTGGTGTTAAATTGTTAAATCAAGCACCGGCTGCTTTAGCCTCTACAAGTCCTCTGTCTTTCTGGTAATAAATCACATACATCTCTGTATCTGTGTTGTTTAGTACATTTCTTTCAAAGGGAGGGTTTTCTATTTTTGCTATCAACAGCCATTTTGTTCAAGCACATCTTGTGATGGACATGGTTTTGAAGACTGATTTTCCTTCTGTTCTCACTTCTGTTTGGACAGAAAAGTCTGAAGCTTGATCTTCAAGAATCTGAGATAAAAAGAAATCCAAGACTGGCCACTGAAGTGATTTCTTCATTGTAGAGAAGAATTACCCAAGAAGCAAATGAAACTTAGGAAATCATGATATTCTTCAATTCTTCAGCTGATAGGCTAGGAAGAACTCCATGTCCAGTTAGACTAAGAAGGGTTGTGTGAGTGTACAAAACAATGAACCAGATGGTCTAGAAAATCAGAGGTGATTGAACTTTATGTCCCTGCCCAAATGCGGCATTAGTCAGAATTTACGGTTATGCCAGCCTTTGCACCCTCAAAACATTTTCCCAAGTATTTTAGGATTCTCACATAAATATTGCTGCAGTAAGTATCATCAACATCTAGTAGCTGTTTTTCAAGAATAGCCAAGTGACATTATTATGGTCTGCCATCAAACCAGGGGAGGTGTAGAGGAGACCAAAGCTGATCATTGCAGAGAAAGATGATATTTATATAGATGCACAAAACAGAGTTTATGCCAAAGAATCTGTATATATTTCCACTAGAGTGGAAATATACTAGAGTCTTCGGTCTGCTTTTGGTACAGTGCTACCCTTATGTTTTCATCCAAATTTTTTTTTTTTTTTTTTTAGAGACAGAGAGTGTGAGAGTAGGTGGGGGGGATTTGGAGGGAGGGGCAGAGGGAGAAGGAGAAAGAGAATCTTAAGCAAGCTCCACACCCAGGATCACACCCTGAGATCATGACCTGAGCTGAAATCAAGAGTTGGATGCTTAACCAACTGAGCCTCCCAGTCGCCCCTCCATCCAGATAATTTTAATGAGAGAGGGCAATCAATGTGTATCTACTTATAGATATGTTTTTTGAGGTCTTTATTTTTAAAAACTTGTGTGGATTTTGAATTAAATTAAAAGGGACTATAAAATACTATTTTGTCCCTGTACATTTCCTGACTGTCTTAGGAAAATTATCAGGGATTCTCACACTATAGTATAAGTAAGGATCACGTCGAGTGCTTGTTAAACATGTGAATTCCTGGTCCCTACACTCACCTTCTGCCCCCAGATCCCAATTAGGTGAGTGTATGATCAGCCTGGAAATAAGGACTCCAGGAGACTAGTTCAAGTAGCACACTAAGAGAAATTTGGCTCTAGAAACAGCCTTGGGTGTCTTGTTACTTCACTTTGAGAAGCGTATCTCTAAATGTTCTAGGAGTACTCACCTTAGAAATGGATGACCCCGTCTCAGCTTTGTTGCTCATCCCTGCTCTTCACTAATCCTGTGGTCAACCAGTCAGAACTCCTTCTAGCTTTCTTTTTAAGATTTAATTTATTTATTTGACAGAGATAGAGAGATCACAAATGGGCAGAGAGGCAGGCAGAGAGAGAGGGGGAAGCAGGCTCCCCACTGAGCAGAGAACCCAATGTGGGGCTCCATCCCAGGACCCTGAGATCATGACCTGAGCCGAAGGCAGAGGCTTTAACCCACTGAGCCACCCAGGCGTCCCTCCTTCTAGCTTTCTTACAAGATCCACATTTCTCTATCTTCAGTATTTTCACTAGACGGGTTCTCCCAGCCGGTCCCCATGCCTGACTGGTGCATCTTCAAGCGCTATTGGTTTTTCTTGGCTCTCAAACACTGTCGTCCCCCCAGAGCCTGTCCTTCTCCACCCACTCAACTTGTCATGACTTTTCTTCTGAGCGCTCCTCACTCCTTTTCTTACCATTTTTATACATGCTTTATTCCCCCTAATTGAGCCTAGGTTCCAGAAAGGGAGTCCATGTCAGATATATCCCTGAGTCTCCAGTGGTACCTACCAAGGTCCTCTGAAAGCAATAGATGCTCAATAAATATTGGTTGAATGGATGACTTGATGAGAAAAGGCTGATATATAGAGTTGAGAAGAACATAAAAACAGAAGAAACAACAGCTGCTCCTTACCTCCGGTAATGTGGTGATCAATTACAACATGCCCCTTTTTGTACAGGTATTTCTCTTAATCAGGTGGAAAGAAAATCTAAAAATCATTACAGCAGTGATGCAATGAAAAAAATGGATATTTGGATCCATAGAATGTACAACACAAAGAGTGAACTTCACTTATTTTTAAATTTAAAAAATTTTTTAAAGGTTTTATTTATTTGTCTGACAGAGAGAGAGACAGCAAGAGAGGGAACATAAGCAGGGGGAGAGACTGAGGGAGAAGCAGGCTCCCTACTGAGCAGGGAGCCCAATCTGGGACTTGATCTCAGGACTCTGGGATCATGACCTGAGCTGAAGGCAGACACTTACCCACTGAGCCACCCAGGCGCCCCAAGTGTGAGCTTTAAACTATGGAATTTAGTTAGTAATTATGTATCACCATTGCAACAAGTATACTACACTAATGGAGGATGTTGCTAATAGGGAAATCTAAGTGGGAGGAGTTTGAGGGGATATATAAGTCTGTACTTCCTGCTCCATTTTTCTGTAAACCAGAAGCTGCTCCCCAAATAAGTCTAGTAATTTAAAAAAAATTCTAAAAATTGGTATTTGGTAATGAAAGGAAAAAAAAAAAGAAACTGAGTGATGTGGAATGATAAGAAATTAAGCCAATCAGTAGAATTCACCCAATGTTTGTTACGACTGGCATTTCAAGAGTAGGAAAATAAGGCCTGGCTTGCTATGGTTGGGGACACTCTTTCATGGTTGTTCATTCGTAACACTTGAGAAACAAACTGAGGGTTTTGGAGGGGAGGGGGGTTGAGTGAGCCTGGTGGTGGGTATTGAAGGGGGCACATATTGCATAGAGCACTGGGTGTGGTGCATGAACAATGAATCTTGGAACACTGAAAAAATAAAACAATAAAAATAAAAATTTTTAACAACAACAACAAAAGAGTATTCTGAACTCAGCTTCTTCATTAGTGAGATGAGATTTTCACATTGAGAAACAGTGGATAAAACAAAAGTATCAATAAGCAGGCATGAACCTGATAATACTGCCTAAGAATTTGCCTTATTACCAGTTAGAGGAAATTGGTAAAGTAAGTGTATTTATAAGGGCAGAGGTGGAACAGAGCTGTAGGGAGGATGCATTCTATCAAGAAATTTAAAGAATACTGTCAGTGGAGTGAGGAGACATACTATAGCATCAGGCATTCATGGTTTGACATCAAGAGCGATAAGGGGAAGAGGGAAAGAGAGAAAAAGCGAGTAAGCTTTCTACAGCTGGGCTCACACATATTCAGCAGTTCATTTCAGAAGAAAAAAATAACAATTTTCAATTTATGCACGCTGTAAGTATCTAAATGATTCAACGTAGAATATCATATTGCAAACTCCTTCGGAATAATACAGTCAGCACAACCCGCAAATTTGAATTGTTTTGTTTTACTCTTTATCAGAGTTCTCCACCCTCTGTTTCGTGTTATAGCAACCCGGGATCTGTCTCTATCTTGTTGCTAAGCCATTTTCATGTGCATTAATACATGTAAAATTATAGGTACCGCGTATGCATTTCTCCAGAAACCGAAAAGAGATGTTTGCACCTAGTAAGTGTTTTTATTCAGCCTTCTCTTTCGACGTCGATATGAAGAATACCTTGTGTAGCTTATGCGGGTGCATTGTGGGTGAGGTGGTTTGCTCTCAGGGCAAAAGTTCTAGAAGCAATCGGCTCTGGCTACATCTTTTCAGAAACATGTACCACAGCACAGGGCAGTGCAGAGCTTCTCAATCTTTCATGTGTAAGCAAACCATCTGGAGAGCTTGTCAAAATGCAGATTCTGACTTGGTAGGTGCGGGGAGGAGTCTGAGAGCCTGCGTTTCTAACAAAATCCCCCGCGTAGCCGGGGTGCGGAGGAGCTGCCTCTTAGCCCGGTGATCTTTCTTTCTGTTTTTAACACTTGATTGTAAGCTGCGGATACTCCCGAGAGGAAGGAAGTCTGATACTTCTCATTGATCCTTTCAGATGCCCTAAGGATTAACATGTTATTTGTCTCTTTCCTTCTGTCTACGGGGCAGGTGGGTAGAGGAAGTTTGTGTGAACACCTCCGAATACCATACACGCTCCAGCATGTGGCGTGTGCAAGAGAGGTTGTAGGTAGTCAGATAATGAATGCAATCATCAGGGAAAAGGCTTCTTTCCTTTCTCAGAAAGGCAGATTAAGGGCAGCCAAACTGGTGTTTGGCTATTTTACATAGCAAAAGAGGAATTCTTCCTGATAATTTTTTAAAAGGTACAGAGGTGATGCGCTGACAATTAAAAATAGACATATTCATGAGTTTAGAGATGATTTCTCAGTGACCTTTTCCTAGGGGAAACTTCTGCCCTCTGCCAATTTTCACACGGTTTCATGACTAAGCTCCATAGAGACAGCCGGGAACACCTTATTTCGTCTTTCTTGTGTGAATATATTTAGCGTAAACAGACTGATCAATGAACTCCTGAAGGTTGTCGGCAACTCCAAATTCTCCTGCCAGATGAATGCTTTAACCTGCAGACGCACTCTGCAGAGCAGCTGAAGTCAGAGTAGGGGAGGGGTGGGCAGAGTGAGAATACTGGCGAGGAAGAGACAGCTTGAGCTGAGGGAATTCACTGCAAAGGAGGAAAATGTGTGCTGCTCCCCAACCTTGCAGGTAGCATGTGTGGCTGCCACAGGAGCACATTATTTGTTCTTTTTCCCTGACACTGAACTAAAGAATGCATTGTGGGAAAACCCATGGTGACATATGACACAGTGCAAAGGAAGATCACAGCGTGAGGCAGCATCAAGGGGTTGACATGGCCTTGATGCACTCGGGCACAGCACGGGGTCGCCGGGATGAGTGGCTCTTCCAACGGAGGCCCGGGTGCAATTTGCACAATTCTCCTGAGAGCTCCCGGTGAAGCCCCAAGCCCCCGGTAAACTGGGCCAAAGAGGAGAGCAAAGACCCTGCCCCCCGCCTGGAGACACACAAAGGGAGGCATTTCAAAAGGAGCTTAGTTAAAAGGAGGAAAAATTATACACAAATATTAGAGGAAAATTGAAATGGATTTAAAAAAAAGAATCTAACCGTTAGAACGGGAGCAAAGGGGATGGGAAGAAGATGGAAAGTACAGGGAACTGGCGGGCAAAGCACATATCAAAGTGATGTGTTAAACTTTCTTCTTTTTCTTTTCTTAAGAAAAAGACTCTTGGGAAAGCTACAAGTGAACCTGATTTGTTTTGGTTAAAGAGTCTTCCCTCCCCTCAATCTCTCCGAACTTTGCAGCGTCGTCCGAGTCCAGATGAAAGTTTGCAGGGAAAGAAAGGGAAACCCCGCCAGCCCCATCAGGCCGGCTTTCTGTTTCGTCTCCCAGCAAAAGACCCTCCTCCACCCGTTCTCCCTTGTTGCTCTTGCTTGTCATAATATGCCACTTTTTGTTCATCCGATTTACATTTCAAAATTTCTGTATTGCTGCCATACATTAATTATTAATCTTCCACCAGCCCCTTCTGTAGAAGCATTTTAAACTTTGATTTTGCTATCCATTCGGAGGAGAATAAGCTTTAATCATGACCCCTTCTACTGAGTATTTTCATTTGCTTATCCTATGAAGAACTTACTCTATTGCTAGATAAGTACGTACTTAGAAAAACCTCATGGATTTCTTTAATTGATTTTTTTTAACTAAACCCCCTCTCCCCCCCATGGAGCTCAAGATGGGGCTAAAACTCACGACCTTGAGATCAAGCTGAGACCAAGAGTCAGACGCTCAACTGACTGAACCATGCATGCACCCCTCTCACAGATTTTTTAAAGCAGCCTAAAATATGCTTGAGATTGAGAATAACCATTGCTTTCCAGAGTCATTTAAAGCTCTTGTGAACAATTCCAGACAAGGATTTTACTAAGATTTAATTGGAATTGGGCTAGTAAAAAATTAACCAGTTTTGTCTTAATCAGCTGCCTACTATTCAAGCCACCGTGAACTATTAGCCCGATTGTCTATGTGGCCCTTGCCTTTGATGGGGTCTTCCCTCTGCTTGTAACCTGAGAGGTTGCTTTAGTGTTGCTTATCGATTTCATTTCACATTTAATCAAAGGAACCAGATCAAACTTAACATTTCAAGTTATCTTTCAATATGACTTCTTAAAAAAAAATCTTTTATTTATTTGACACAGAAAGAGAGAGCACAAGCAGGGGGAGCAGCAGGCAGAGGGAAAGGGAGAAACAAACTCCCCACTGATCAAGGAGCCCCAGGTACAGCTTGATTCCAGGACCTTGAGATCATGACCTGAGCTGAAAACAGACACCCAACCGACTGAGTCACCTTGGAGCCCCTCAGTATGACTTCTTGAGGGTTATGATTTTTTTTGGTAATATTTCTATCTCTAAAATCAGCTTACTACCTATAATAGCTGTTCTTAATATTTTAAGAGAATTGTTTATCTCTAAGAGTTTTATAAAAGCTATAAAGGTGAAGTATGTGTGTATAGGTGTGTGTGTGTGTGTACATATACTTTTTCCATACTATTTCAAAAGGTCCATAGGGCTCTGAAAGATTATGCATGAACTCTTTAAGTTTCTTGGAACTTACATCAAGAATTCATGATTTAACATAGAAGTTCCTGAGTTTTACTTCTCTACTTTCTGACCTCTACCCACCATGAATCCCATCTGGAGGCTGGGTTGTACTTAGGGTCACATATAAATGGTCCTAACATGATGTCTGTGTCACTTGCAGGGTTTAGTGGTTGTGCAGAATTTTGGATATCAACTCTATTAGTCTTTGGTGTTGCAGCTGGATTTACTTGGCGTTATATTCTGCTGGTGGTCCTCTTGATGTCACTTTTGCTTTTGAATGATGTGTTTGATGTTGCAAAATACCAGTTGAAGGGTCACAGCTCATGGAAGAACAGCCCTGTGACAGGAGGCAGGTGAGATGGCTTTAGGTTTCATGCTATGACATAACTGTTGTGACTTTGGACAAGTCCCTCCATCTTTCTGGGCTTTAGTTTCCTAATAATAGCTACCACTTATGGTGTACATGCTAGGTGTTGGCTAAATGGTTTACATATATTATCAAGTTTCATATTCACAAGGACCATAAGAGACAACTTCTATTAGCCTCAGTTGAGAATTGAGAAAACTGAGGTTTGGAAAGGTGGAAAGGACAGAGCCTGGATCTGGACTGAAATGAGTCTGATTAAAAAGTCCAAGCTTAGTGACTTTTGTCCTCTCTGTTTTGGACACAGCTTGCTGCTTAAAATGAGGCACTGGAACTAAGCTAACTCAAATGTCATACGATTCTAAAAGAGGCCACAGGGGAGCCATATTGACTAGTATATATCCTAGTCCTTTTTTTTAAAAACAAATTTTTATTTATTCATTTGAGAGAGAGAAAGCACGCCCACAAGCAGGAGCAGGAGAGGGGCCGAGGGACAAGCAGACTCTTCCCTGAGCACAGAGCCTGACACCAGGCTGGATCCCAGGATCTGAGATCAAGACCCATGAGCTGAAATCAAGAGTTGGCTGCTTAACCGACTGAGCCATCTAAGTGCCCCTCCAATCCTTTTCTAAAAAAAGATTTTAGAAACAGATTTATTTAAAAAGATTAAAAACAACCGGTAAATAATAAGCTGTTTCTATTAATGGTATATCTTTTGTTGAGTTTTAACCGACATATCCATCTGTGGAAACATCAAGGAATGTACCCATTGCTCCCTAGAGTTTTACTTGCCCCTTGGTAATCTCTCCTTCCCAGACTTCCCTGTACCTCCTCCACAGGCAATCTCTATTCCACCTTTAGATTAATTTCCATTTTCTAGAAAATTTTTAAAAATAAATATGTCTCTTGTAATTTACTATTCATTTCCCAGTGAGTAGTGATGTTCAGCATATTTTTACATGCTTATTTGCCATGATGTATTTTCCTTGGTGAAATGTCTGTTCCAATCTTTTGGCCAGTTTTTGAACTGAACTGTTTTTTGAATTTTGAAAGATACTTACATATTCTGGATCTAGGTCCTCTATTAACTCTATGATTTGAAAATATTTTATCCTGATCTGATTCTTAGAGTCTTTTATAGGGCAGAAGTTTTTAAACTCTGTTGGAGTCCATTTATCAATTTGTTCTTTTATGGATCATGTTATAGTTGTACGTAAGAACTCTCTATCTAACCCAAGGGTGCAAAAGTTTTCTTCTAGATGTTTCATAATTTTAGTTTTTACATTTAGGTCCTTTTCAGTCAATTTTTGTGAATGATATGAGATATGAATCAAAGTTAGGGTTTTTTTTTTTTTTTTGGTACAGATATCCAATTTTTCCAACAATATTTGTTAAAGAGTCTATCAGTTCTTTACTGAATTACCTTTTTTACATTTGTCAAAAATCAGTGGCATGTAAATATATAGAGGTCTATTTCTGGACTCTCTTTTTTCATTAATCTATTTTTGTATCTATATCACATTGTCTTAATTATAAGAGCTATAAAATGAATTTTGAGATGAAGTAGTGTTTTCTCAATTGTTAAAAATAATAATAGTAAATAAATAAATGAGGAGAAATTATACCAATCCAATCCAACTCTTTCAGCATATTGAAGAGGAGCAAATACTTCTCCAACTTTTTCTTACTCGAAGTTGTTTTGGTTATTTTTAGGTCCATAGAATTTCCATATGAATTTTATAATCATTTCATCAATTTCTATAAAAATGCATGCTGAGATTTTGATTGGGAATGTGTTGAATCCTTAGATCAATTTGGGAAAAATTGACCTCTTGACAATATTGAGGGTTCTGACCAGAAGCATGGTTTATTTCCGCATTTATTTAGCTGTTCCTTACTTTTTCTCAGCAGGGTTTCATCTTAAGTAATTTTTAGTGTATAAAACGTCACATATCTTTTGTGAGCTTCATCTGTATTTCAAAATTTTGTTGCTTTTGTAAATGTTACTGATATCTATTTATTTATTTTAAGTATTTTATTTATTTCTTTGAGAGAGAGTGAGTGAGAAGGAGAGAGAGAGGGAGAGAATCTGAAATTGACTCTGCACTGAAAACAGACCCTGACATGGGTCTCGATCCCATAGCCCTGAAATCATGACCTGAGCTGAAACCAAGAGTTGGACACTTAACAGACTAAGCCACCCAGGTGTCCCATGAATGTTACTGATTTTTAATTTTAACTTCTGATTATTCAATGCTAGTGTATAGAAAAAATTTTTCCTTCCTTCTTTCTTTCTTTCTTCCTTTCTTTCTTCCTTCCTTCCTTCCTTCCTTCCTTCCTTCCTTCCTTCCTTCCTTCCTTCCTTCCTTCCTTCCTTCCTTTCTCTTTCTTTTAAAGATTTTATTTATTTATTTGACATAGAGAGAGACAGCCAGAGAGGGAACACAAGCAGGGGGAGTGGGAAAGGGAGAAGCAGGCTTCCTGCCAAGCAGGGAGCCTGATGCCGCGCTCAATCCCAAGACGCCAGGATCATGACCTGAGCTGAAGGCAGACGCTTAATGATTGAGCCACCCAGGCGCCCCACAATTTATTTTTCTATATTGATCTTGTACCTGCAATCTTGCAAAACCCACTTATTAGTATTTTATGTGTTTATATATCTTATATAGGCAATCATGCTGTATATGAATAAAGACTGTTTTAAGACTTCCTTTCCAATATCATGTCTTTATTTCTTTTTCTTACTTTATTGCACAAGGTGGACTCCACTACAATTTTGAATAGAAGTGGTAAGATCAAAGTCTTGCCTTGTTTCTGACCTTAGGGGGAAAATCATTTGGTCTTTCACCATGAAGTACGACATATATATATATGCCTTTTTTCAGATTAAGGAAGTCTCTCAATAGATTTCTAGTTTGATATGAGTTTCTATAAGAAACTATATAGTGAGAGTTTTCAAATACCTATTTTGTTGTTTACTAATATTAAAAAATCTTTTTTGTGGGGTTCCTGGGTGGCTCAGTTGTTCAAGCATCTGATTCTTGATTTTGGCTCAGGTCATGATCTCAGGGTCCTGGCATTGGGCACTGGGCAAGGGGTCCCCATTTAACAGGGAGTCTGCTTGTCTAAAATAAAGAAATAAATCCTTAAAAAATCTTTTCTTTTGGTTGCTTTATAATATTAAAAAGAAAACCACTAAAAACAAAAGTATTTTTAATAATATTATGTTTTGTTTTTTAATTGCCCTAGTTGGTTGTTGATTATTAAGGCAACCTTGCCTCCTAAGGGAGGGTAATTACTTCTTGGTCATGATGTATTATTTTTTTATAAATTGTTGGATTTGATTTGATAAAATTTTGTTTAGAAATTTTGAATCTCACAGACCTGTACCCCTGGGGAAAATAATACATTATATGTTAATAAAAAAATTTAAAAAAAAAGAAATTTTGAATCTGTGTTCATGAGGGATATTGTTCTATAGTTTGTTTTTTTATTGTGGTAACTTTGGTTTTGCTGTCAGGGTATTAATGCTGGCTTTATAGAATGAGTTGGAAAGTATTTGCCGCTCCTCTTCAGTATTCTGGAAGAGTTTGTATAGATTTGGCATAATTTCTCTTTATTTATTTACTTATTAGTTTTAAAAATTTAAATTTAAAAACTTAAAAATTGAGATGTAATCAACACACAACATGGTGTGAGTTTAAGGGTACAACATGTTGATCTGAAATATTTTTATATTGTAATTTGACTTCTACCATAGCATTAACCAACACCTCTGTCACATCACATAATTAGCATTTCATTTTAATGATGACATTTAAAATCTAGTCTCTTAAAAATTTGAAGTATGTTATATAGTATTGTTTACTATTATCACAATGCTGTACATTGGCTCTCCAGAACTTATTCATCTTCTAATTGCAAGCTTGTACCCTTTGACCAATATTTCCCTGACACCCTCCTCCCCTGACACATACCTAGCCATTGTTGGGCACCTCCATGGCTCAGTCATTAAGCTACTCTCTGTTTCTATAAGTTTAGCTTTTATAGATCCCACATTCAAAGTGATATCATACATTACTTCTTTCTTTGTGTGACTTATCTCACTAAGCACGATACCCTTGGGGTCCATCCGTGTTATAGCAAATGGCAGCATTTCTTTCTTTTTCATGGCTGAATAATATTCCACCGTCTATATACCACAACTTCTTTATCCATGCATTCATTGATGGACACTTATGTTGTTTCCAGATCTTGGCCATTGTCGCTATTTTTGAATAATTTGTTCATGACATGTTTTGATGAAATTATATTTTTGTTTCTTGTGTTTGGAGTTCTGTGAATTACCTTGATCTGTGGGCTTATAATTTTCATCAATTTCATAAAAATTTTGGCCATTTTTTTCTTTAAATATTTTTTGGTGCTCTCTTTCAATTATACTATGTATAGAGTGCTCTGCTCATTGTTTTTTCTCTCTGCATTTCATTTTGGATAGTTTTAATTACTATTTCTTCAAATTCATCAATCTTTTCTTCTGCAATGACTAATCCAGCTAATTCTACTCTTAGTGTATTTTTTATTGAATGCATTGTAGTTTCTATTTTCTGAATTCAACTTAAATCTTTTCATTTCTAATGTCTTTGTATATTAATCCTAATATCAGTATCAGATTTATTAATTTGTGGGTCATATTTATCTGCTGCTTTGCATGCTTGCTGAGTTTTAATTAGATATATGATCTTATATATTTAAACTTATTCAGTGCTAGAAATTTTGCTATTCCTGAAAATAGTCTTATGTATATTCTGGGATGCAGTTATATTATTGGAAACAGTTTGACCTTTTTGATTTTTTTTTTTTTTTTTTTCATTTGTTAGATGGGTCTGGGGCAGTGTTCACTCCAGGGCTAATCATTCTCCACTACTGTGCCAAGACCTCTACCTAATATACACTCTACCAAACACCCTGTGAGCTGTAAGGTTTCCAGGCTGGCTGTGGGAATGAACATTATTCCTAGCCCCATATGAGCTCTGGGCACTATTAACTCTAATTCTTTCATGTCGTTCTTTCCTGGACAGCATGTGGTCTATTCATGGACAGGAACTCAGCTGAATACTCTAGGGCACCCCCCTGCCAATGCCAGAAGCTCTTGCTCTGCTTTGATTTAGAGGCTATAATTAGGCAGGAAAGTGGGACTTGAAGAATGGGTACGCTTTCTGTGGGTAAAGAAGATACTGCAGGTCATCTAGGCAGGAGAATCCCCAGAAAATAGGAATGTTGAGGCCTAAATGAACGACCTAAATGAAAATTCTTGAGGAGATAGTGAGAAGACACATTCAGTTTGAACTGAAATTTCTTGTGTGAAAGAACACAGTCCTTTTGGAAAGGTAGGCTACTTCCTCTTCTAAGGACATTTAGTTTAAAGCAATGAAGGTGGAATGCAAGTTTATCTCTAACTAGAGTATTTCAAGGGTCTAACTGTGCTGAAGAGTACTAGACAGTGGGTAGACACTGGAACTTGCATTTCTGTCCCAAGGAGCTCATTTGTCCTAAGGAGTGCGAGTGTTATAGGTGGAGCAAAACCCAAATTCAGGAGTTTTTACCCCAATCCTTAGAGCGCAGGGATCTAAAGACTGACTTTGCAAAAGACCTGATGAAAGGAAAGCCGTGTTTAGTGAGGGTTTGGCAGTTGTGTTATATGTACAGGGCATGGAAGAGCTTAGGAAAATCAGCAAGAAGATTTCACAATTAGATGTGGAAGTCTTGGATGGAGGCAGAGAGGTCACGCAAGGAAGGGGCAAGTGTGGAAAAAGAAGAGTTGTTGGCATTCGGAAACCAGCTTGCTATGCGAGGTTGGGGCAGGAGGCTGCCCAGGATGACTTGAAGGCTTTGAGGAGGTTTGATTGATAGAGGGCTGGTACCAGGAATAGAAGTAGGCATGACAGAAGAGGAACTTGTTTCAGAGTGAAAATGACAAATTTATTTTTAGGTGTTTGAATTTTGAGGTGACAGTGGGATACCAAAGTAGATATGTACAGCTTTTGGTTGAAAATATAGGATTGTAAGGGGAGCTCAGGGCTCAGGATATAGATTTGGGGGGTCATCTGATGAGATTATAGTTCAATTCATTCGCTTATTTTTTCATTTACCAAGTAATCGGTATCAGCATTTTGCCAGATGCTGGGCTTGGAATTGGCATGCAAAGACACAGAAGTGTGGTCTCTGTCTTTGAAGAGCAGGTAGGGAGGTGATGTAATGCAGTTTGCTAAGGGCTCAAAAACTCAAGTCTGCGGTAGAATGTCAGCACAGTGAAGTGATGCTCAACTCAGAGTAGGGGGCACTGAGAGAGCCTTCTGGAGGTGGTGTCACCTGAGCTGTGTCTTAGAACAAGTAATGGTTAATCAGGAAGAGAAGGAGATAACGGGTATGCAAGGCCAAGGAAACAGCACATGAAAAACTATAAAGGCAAAAGGGAGTATGGACTCTGGGATCTGATTGGAGAAATGGATACATGTGAGGGAGAGGAAAAAGATAAACCTGGAGAGAAGGGCAAAGGTTAAACTTTGGAGGGCCTTGTAGGGCTTTTCATGACTTTGAGCTGCTTTGTAGAACATCCAAATGGGATGGCCAAAAGCACCGGACTTCATCCTGTGGGTTATGAGTTTCTCTTACTAATTTAAGCTTGGAAGCAACATGCTAAGCTTAACACTTTGTGCACCTGGGAGACATTATGTTAAGTGACATAAGCCAGATATAGAAAGGAAAAACCTGCCTGATTTTACTTTTATGTGGATTTTAATAAAAAGTCAAATACATCGAGGCAGAGTAGACCAATGTTTACCAGGGTGAAGAAGTGAGGGAAAATGGGGAGACAGTGGATGCAAAGTTGCAGGTGTGTAAGATGAATAAATCTAGAGATTTAATGTACAGAAGGATGACCATATTGAATAATACTGTATTGAATATTGGAAATATGGTAGGACAGTAGATTTTAGGTGCTCTCACGTAAGGAGAAGACCGCTTCATTAGTTTGGCTGTAATCACCATTTCACTCTGTTTGTGTGTGTGTATGTGTGTGTGTGTATATATATAT
>CM053608.1:53159286-53209651 GCA_028646535.1 Procyon lotor
TATTTTAAAAATGAGAGAAATAGGAAAACTGCTCCGGCAGCAGGGTGATGAATTGATTGGAAAGATGAAAGGCAGATGTCAGGAGCTCTCCTCATAGCACTACTTCAGTTGTGAAGGAGAAATGAAGAGGGCGCATTTTAAGACCGTGTCAGTGGGAATGGGGACAAAGCAATAGTCAAAGATTGAAGAGGTATAACAGGCAGGATTTCATGACAGATTGGAGAAAAGAGTTTTGAATATGGGGTTTATTAGCATACAAGAGATGTTTGAGGCATTTGAGGGGAAACACTGTACCAAGGAGTGTAGTAAAAAAAAAAGGAGTCGAGGTTGAAATCCCAAATCCTGGGATTCCTGTGACTTGATGAGTTTTCTGAGGAAGATGGAATGAAGAAAGATCTGAAGATAGAAGAAGGAAACTAGATAAATATCACCCTCTACGAGAACAGAAAGAGGACAGGAATTAGCAGAGGAAAGAAAGAAGGAGGATGGTGTCATGTTGGAAGCTCAGCGAGAGTTTCAGGAGAGCAAGTGTGGTCAGCAGCGCTGTCAAGGAAAAGAGGAGCACCTTTTGGATGTGAGGAGGTCCTGGGTGACCTCAAGCAAAGCTATTTCAGTACAGTGGTGAGGGAAGAAGTCAAACAACTCCAAGAGGGACTGAAGGGATTTTGAGGAAGTAGATTTGGTAAGTGGAGATGACACCAGTTCCTGGATGCTGGGCCTCCAGCCTACCTCGTCATCTGAATTATAACAGAATCTCACATTTTAAATTTAGTTCCGATAGTCTGTGAGAAATAGGCAAAAGCTGAAATAGAACCAATTATGAGTACTCCAGTAGAAGATGAGCATAATGGTGTTTCCTGAAGTAGGTGTCTCCTGCAGTATTAAGCATATACACCAAAACATTTTTATGAGAAATAATCACAGAAAATAAGAATAAACTTCACTGAGGAATGGAATACAGTTTAGCTCAGATTTTGCATCAGCAGCCTTATTTCCTGAACTATTGATGGTCCACTGTTCCTAGTTTCTTTTAATACTACATTTTCGCTTCTCATCGCCTTTCCAACAGAGACTTTCCTAAACTGAAAAAAAGAAAAAAAAAACCCTTCTGTGCTCTTTATCACTTTAGTTTATTTCCTGACTTGTTGGAGAGCCTGTTCCTTCTGTGTGAAGCAGCAGATGGCAGAGTCCCAGACTGGAGAGAGGCAGGTGGGGGGGGCAGCCATGTGGTGTCAAGGCTATGGCCCCGTGTTGTGGCTGGGGGGACGTGGCACCCATCCAGACTCTACTAGCCCAAACACCTGAAGAAACTCTCTCTGTCCCCCTTTAGGTCCAAGGGGTGTCTTCTCTGATATCTAATGTCACATAGAAAATCTTTTTTTCCTCCACTTTTCTTTCTTCCTTCCAATCTTACATTCTGAGATCTGCAGGGCTATGAATTTGCTGATGATATTGATGATAAAAAATGCTGTACACGGGCCATTTTGTGATTTAAAGTAGTAGCTTACATACCTGATCTCTTTCGATCCTCAAATAAAAGATAACCTGTAAAGAAATCGCTTCATGTTGCATAATAAGTGGGAAATACATCAAGATTTTTTTAAAAAAGCTATTGGTTTTAACAAGATGATTCAGTAAGAAATATCTGACCAAGTACATTGTCTGATTCTGGTGTTGGAGATTAGGAAAGCTACAGAACAAATTTTTATACTGCAAACTCTTGAGAAATTATTTTGGAGAAATCAAGGCTTTGTGGCAAAAGGTAAACAGTGTCGACTGCTCCGAAGACATTTTTATACTGTAAAAATATTTAAGAATTTAGACAAGTATAGGAAAAAAAGCAAATATCTCAAACTTAATTTTTCTCACTCTGGCTTTTGGTTTAGAATTTAATTTTTTTGGTGGTGGTGACGAGTTTAGATATTCACTCTTTCTCAGTCCTTATAATCAGGACTAAATTTTCATACCTAAAATAAATCGGGATGCATGTCTGGCAAGTTCAGACATCTACAGGAGTTGTGGAACAGCTATTGGAAAGCACATTTAGAACACGATTTAAGTCAAGTGTATGATTGGGGAACCCAGTTTTTCTCCTTGGACAAGATAAACATAATGGGAACTGGGGTCTTGCTGATCTTATTAGTTAAAGGGCTTTCTACTGAAGGGGTAGAAGGGCTTACAGAATGGTGGTAAATTAGAAAAAGTGGAATTGATGCATTATGGCCAGTAACAAGCAGAAAATCAGCTGAACCAAAAGGTAAGAGGCATTTGCGGATGATATTTTTGTTCCATCATCAAAATATCATGTATTTTTTTTTAAAAAATCATCAGATCATTAGCTTGTCATTGTGATAATTTTAAGCTCTACCCAACTGTGATGAATCTATGTCAAATAGATGTATTATTTCTTGTTGGTTTGTTTTCTTCTTTCTTGAAATTCCAAATGTAGTCACCATTCACTAATAGTTTAAGAAGAATACCAAATTCGAATCCAATGTTTACTGCTTTTCTGGTATAGATATCTTTGCAATTTTTTCCTATAGATCACAAAAATATAGATGAGTTGTTTTTGACACAAATTACAAAGATACAGAATATTCCTGGAATGTGTTTCCGTCTCTAGTTTATGTGCTCTTATAATTAACTAGATATCTTCAAAAGAAAGGACTCTAGTTCAGGGCTTAAATTAAGAGCAAGTAACTATAAACAGAGTGCTTGATTCATAAAAATAAACAGCACATATGGGCTTCTGCTGCAGATGTTATACCCTGGAGTGTGCCCTGATTTCCTTCTAGCTAAATAAGAAGAGCAAAATCACATAGATGTGTAGTAATATATGAGTGTCGGTTACATTAGAATGCACTCCGTATATAAATCAGACAAGAGCATTTTTCAGTAGACTTTCCTGAACTCTGAAACTACAAAATGTTGGTCCTGTTTCCTTTGGCCATATAGAGAGCCATCCTTCCCAAACCTGCTGCTTTCCTTTCTCTCCCACCACTCTGTCCTCAGGGGTGTTCTGTGTTTGTACAGAGCACACACATGCATAAGCCCTTTCTAGTCAGAAAGATAAAGAAGGAACATTTTACCAAATACCTAATATGTGCTACTTTCTTTTTGCCTACATTCAACTACTGCTTCTATTTTAAGAGATTTCCCGAAGCCCCAAGATTTGTACCATTTCTAAGATAGACAGCTTTGCTTTGTCTAGATTTCAGTGACTCATTTGCAAAGTTAATTTAGTCTGTACTATAGCCCTTCCTTCTACAAACCCTCATTGAACACCCACTCTGTGTTTGATGAGTATCATTACCTTTATTGTTCCAGAGCAGCAGACCCCAAGAGGTCGGCTGTTGCTCTTGGCAGACTGAAATCTGAAGATTTCAGTCCAGCCCTGTCTGACACCCAAGGCTAACCTCTTTGCTGAGCACAAATGATGGGATAACCATACAGACCCAATTCTCCATAGAAGTATTCACGTTTTAAAAAAGGAGCTCCATTAGCTATAAATAGGCGGGGGATACTTTTGTCCTTTAAAAGAAGGTTTTGTTTGAAAAAGGTTGGTTTGACCATTAGGGCCACACGGGATGGAAATGGAGTCCCTTGCTATGGATGCATTGGTCTAGATTCAGTGGGCATCTGGGGACATTATCAACAGTTGGGGGCCCAGAAATGTGCGACTAGCACCGGTCCTGGTCCACAAACTATCAGCATTTTCAGGTGGTTCGGTTTTGCTGATGGGTTGGTAGCTGCAGCCCACTGAATTTATTAAATGTTGGATGTTGTCCTACTTTTGAAAATGCTTGGGATAATTTACAGGTTAAACTTGGTATGAGGTTTCAGGATAAAATCAACTCTCCAAAGGAAGGAGAAGACATTAGGGGCTTCAGGCATCACATAGACTCTGTTTTCTAGAAGCAAAGGCAAACAAAGACATTGGTTTATAGAAGTCTCACTTTCTGACAACTCACAATATACACATTTATTCACAGAGATAATTACTATATGAAAAATATCTTCTGTTTTTACAATTAGATTTGAGCAAGAATTTATGGAGTACTGCATGTACAGCACACTCCAAAGATGCTGTTTAGAAATAGTATCTTTAATCAGATCCTCCTAGATTTCTTTCCTCCCCACAGATCTCCTTTCACTCCCTACTAAAAGTGGGATTAGAAGATATAGTCAGTCTGCTTTATCAAGGACACCTGGAGGGTTCACAACTTGACCCTCTATGAGGGCAGAAGGCCCAACATGGTGAATGGCTTGCAGTTATCAGCTGTCTCAGATGAACATCTCTCATTCCATTCCTGATGATAATGTGTTCAACAAGCAATCTCGAGTGTGGGTGCAAATGAGAGTTATAAATCCTGGATTGAGAAAAGCTTGGGTATCATGAACTCTCTCTATTGCTCTGTTTTCCTCAAATTCTTTGACTTATCTTTTGATATTTTGATATACACTTTTTCTCAGGCTACTGGTTTAGACATTGGCTAAGGAAAATAAGGGTCACACCAGTGAGGCAACTTACTACCTTTTAACTGCCCTCTGTGGACTTTTTATGTCCCTTGTCGTAGAGCAGTTCCCTAGGGCTCTTTCTTAGTGTTCAGTGTGGAACTTGTTATGCTATGAATCCTCTGGAGATTGAAAGGAGACCCTGAGGGAACAGGTTTCTGAGTGCAAGCTGGGTCCGAGGACTGACTGATGAAAAGACAAATGTTTTCATTAGCTATTTCTGTGTAATAAGCAGATGAATTTAATAGCTTGAAACACTTATTTGTAATTATCTCTCATGGTTCTTTGGATGGACTGGACTCAATGTCTCATGCAAGTGCAACTGGACAGAGGCTGGGACTGAGTCACCCGAAGGTTTTGGATGTCCAAGATGGCATCTTCACTTACATGTCTGGTGCCTCTACTTGGAGGTCCAGAACGGCTAGGACTGGATGGGCATCGGTCTCTCACCATGGAACCTCTCAATCTGGGTAGTTTGTGGTGATCTGAGTAGTCGGCTTTCTTATCTAGTGGCTGGTCTTCCTCAGGGTGAGGATTCCAAGAGACCTAGATGAAGCTGCAAGTTCTTCTATGACCTGGTCTCTGAAGCCACGTGGCATCACTTCTGCTACATCCTACCGGCCAAAACGAGTCTCAGTGGCCAGTCCAGGTTCAAGGGGAGGGGATGTACAGAGTACATGGCAGGAGGCATGGGTCATTGGGGAACTGACTTTAAAGAGTAAAACCGCAGCAGGACAAGGATTTTTTTTTTTTAGAATTTCTGACTAACCTGTGTTCTTGGCCTTTAGTAAATACCCCCAATGATCCTGAGGGGATCTCCAGACTGAAAAAAAGCCATGGTGAACCCATTCTATAGGCATAAATGAGTAATTGTCCCTGAAGTACCTGTTAAAAAAAAGGCATAGAAGTCCGGTTCTATGAAGAAGAATGGTTTGGTTCTTTGTCAGAATTTATTATTTTAATAGTTCGGAGCCTGGATCTATAAACAACGGGACTGTCTTCTGAGGTCCTACACCTGGATAAATTCCTGTCCTTACAGACATTATTCCTTGGCATTAGATAATAAAGCAAAGCAAAATACAGAGGACTGAGGGCTATTTCTCTGCCCCATGCTCCCTTTGTGACATTCCTTCCTAGCGCAGTGTGAAAGAGTTCATTTATGAAATCAGCTTGTTGGCACCTTGGATCACCCATTGTGCCCTGAGTGTGTGCGGTGTCAGACAACTAGGTTGTGTGTGGGACAGGGAGGAGTGAGCAAGGCCCGGGCCATACGGTATCGCCCAAGAGAGACTGTCTTCCCAACCCCCCAATATTCGCTGAGTCTCTGCTCTTCCTAAGCCTCCTCCTCATTTCCCCTCCCTCTTGCAAATTTGAATTAGAATAATAATTACGATGAGAAGAAAAACAAACATAGCAACAAAAATAACAACAATGGAGAAAGAGGGAACACAGCCACTCAGAGAGAATTCTGAATGATAGGAAATGTACTTAAAGAAAGGATAACTCTATACATGTACATTTTGCAGACACCTTAACCCTGGCGAATTTCATGCCAGGAATGTAATTTCAAAATCAAAGAAACAGACACCCTGGGATGGTCACCGGAGAGTGGGTAGAATAAAGATCAACTTAATGAATACATTGTGTATACAGTCTCTGAGGGTCATGGTTTCCGGAGAGTGAAATAAGGGAAAGAGGAAGGAATAGAGTGTGGCAGAGAAGATAATAAAGGGAGAAGAGGAGAGGGAGCATCTGAGAAAAGTGGAGAGAAATCTGGGAAGAAAGAGACTGCTCTTGGGGAGGAAAATACAATCACTACCAAACATGTTCCTCTCCATTTAAATGTTGAACATAAAACGATACGTAAAGTTCACAATAGTAATTTTTCTGAGAGACGGGAGAAGAAGATGTCAGAAGAGAGGATTGTGGGATAAATATGCATAGTCACAGTGATATAGGGAGAAGGTCAAGGGCAACTTATTGTCCTATGGTGGCTAAAAAGCAAAAATCTTATGGATTGGGCTCATCTCCCCACTTTTCTAGCCAATAGTTTCGCTAATAGGTTTGCAATAAATGCTCCTGCCTGAAGAAGAATTTTTCACTAGAAGACATGCGTTTCTGGAAACTCCTGAATGAAGATATAACCAAGGAAATAAGGGGTGGTGATTCATCGCATGGTTTGGAGTCAATCCTGGCTCTGCCCTTTAGCAGGTCTGTGACCTGAGCGAGTTACTCCTCCTCTCTCAGCTCCGGGTCCCTTATCTGTAGGGTGGGGGCTGGCCACGGACTGTGCCTTGGAGGGCTGTGGGTGGGATTAGGGTGTGTGTGTGTGTGTGCAGACTGAGCACGTTAACACAAGACCTCGCACACCCACAGGTGTTGTTATGACTCTACTGCTATTAGTAACAACAACGCATTTCCACATTCTCTCTTCTGTGCTGTCTGAAGCCCCTCCAGGAGCATGTACTCTCTGACCGGAAAATCAAAGCCTAGTGCTCTGCGCGGTACACTGATGTTAATAAAAAACTTTGAGAGGCCACGAGTGAGAATGTTTTGGCAGAGATGCGCTGTTTACTCAGATACACTTGTTAAGCCACATGAAACTTTTCCATTTTCCTGCCTCTCAATTAGCTCCAATTCTTGACTCTGCTGCTCCTGCTTTCGGAGCGAAAATGTTTCCGATGGTCCACTGGGCCGCTGGATTAAGCTGTACTTAAGTTACTTATATGCAGAAATAAACTTGTCTTCTTTCCTCTTATCCTTCCGGTACAATGGCACATTCCTACTAATTACATCATTCTCTGTGATCCTCCAGGGTCCTCCAGATAACAAGGAGTAGCAATGTTACAGGACATTACTTTTATGCTTTATTGGCCTCTGTTATCCATGAGCCTAGCACTGAAGCTGAGCAAACAGTCCAGACCCTAACGTGAAAACCCACTGAGTGTCAATCGCGTGAAGTCTGAATTCGATTAGAGTGCCAATTTCCTGCCCTTTCCTCCGTGCTCATAGAAAAAGGAACAGCTCTGAAGTCCCTAAGAGATGCTGCTTGATTTAAGCCCTGTGAAATTCTAACCAAAAGGTAATAGAAAGGAGAAACCAAGCTTATCAAATTTTCCTTAGGAGGCATCGGTCTGCTTCACCTGTGGTAATTGGTCGAGTTCAGGCCGGCATTTCGACAAGCAACAAGAAGTTGCCAGAAAGAACTACCCATAAATAACCCAGTGCTTCGGAAAACAACCTTTATGCTCTCTGATATTGATTCAGGGGAGGTCTAAGAAAAGTGTACAAGTACACAGGGCTGGTAAATGAATCGGGCTGACTTTTTGGGTAAGTCATAGTTATTGGTTAATTAGGAGAGGAATTTTGATGCCACGAGGTTGTTAGTTGGAGGAGAGACACTAGGAAATGAAGGCTGGTTTCTATTGCAGCAGTGTCGTAGAAGAAGAAGCCAATAAGAGACAATCCTGGCTTCTCCTTCAGCTACAGATAATTTAACCAATTTATTGGAGCATTTCATAAGAAACAAAGGGAGAAAAAAACCCTCACAGGTGTCTTTTTAATTTAATCAGTGCATTTGATATTGTGACCAAAACTGCTTAGGCGGCAGGGCCTTCTGCTAAAAGGGCACTGCATAGAACCATCCTCTGGAAAGGTTTCAGGAATGAAAGTGTTTATGGCATAAATAGGGAGATGAATCTTAAATAGCCTACTCTGAAAATCTGATGTGAAAAATAAGAAAAGCCATCAGAGCGTTGCAGGTGGGTTTCATGGCCATATCCCAGCCCACGTCCGCTCTGCCAGGCCTGATGGTCACACGCACATGACAGCCCACTATGGCTCGGTGAGTTCTGGGGGAAATTGAAAATCGGGGTTGAGGATAACTGGATCGGTAGAGAGGACCCAGAGATCAAAGCGTTTCTGTCCTCAGCAGCCAGGATGAACTTGGCTGCTCTTAGGGACAGAGAGGAGTGTGGGGAAGACACAAACAGACACGTGTCCCGCCAGCTTTGCTCGCCCAGCACAGGGAGCCGGGCAGAAATGAGCACCGGTTCCTGCTTCCATCAAAGTTTTTCTTTGGGTTTTTGTCTCATGCACCAGTTGTGCTTCACATCAAAGTAAGAAAGGAATTCCAGAAGTGAGTTTTAATTCAATGCTACAAATATTTATTGAGCACCAAAACACTAGATGCCGCTTCAGTGCCTGGGCATGTGGGCAGGTAGAGATGAAACGCAGAGACCGTGGGAGAGCAGACCGTCCTGTGCCTCTGGAAGGGAACATCCACGTTCTGGGCAATCCATTCCAACACGTCCTACCCCGGAGGCAGCCTTCTTGAGAGAAGCCCGACTTGAGAAGGGTTCACAAATGGAGCTGTTTCTCCGGTGTCGTGTTAATTGAGGCACGGCCGAAATGCCCCTTTGACAGCATTTAGTACACCGGAGAGTCATTTTGATCTCAGCGAATAGGAGGATTTCTCTTTGTTTCGGAAAGCAGCCCTGGGAGGAGATGGAAGGAATAGAAAAGCAGCAGACATGTTAGGAGGAGAGCCAGATCCTGCCACTGTCCAGGGCTAAATCCTGGCAAGGGCCAGCCTCCACAACCAGGAGCCCTGTGACACTACAGTTCCTCTGAGGACTGGGAGAACGTGCCCGGGATAACAAAGATACACATGTAAATTAGAAGCTACCGGGGTTTGCAGGGTTTTGACAGTTCACCAGTGTCCATTTGTTGAATTCTGCATTAGTGAGGCAATAAGAACAGTCTCTGACCTTTGGTTATGAGCAAAAGGACCAACTGGGGGCCTGAAATGTACATAATGACAAATTGGCAATAATATGAACAATAAAACTTTTGAGCAACGAGCTTTTTTTTTTTTCTTTCTTTTTTGTCTCTCCCTGGCCCGTTTCCATCCTTGGCCTGGGCTCCCTGGCTTGGAAAAGCATGCATCCCGGTTTTCTCTCTCTTGTGAACCACGTGGCGTGTGAGCTGCCGATTGGCCATCTTCTGGTTCTTCCCGCAGTTTGCCCGCGGAGTTGCTCTAAATCCCCTGGGAAGGCACTGGGCCCAGTTCTTGGCTTCTGAGCACTTTCCGATTGAATAGGGACCATAGTCCTGAATGGGGAGAACTGCATCAACATTTTAGGCTTTTTAACACCAGAATCCAGACAGCAGAGAGGACGATGCCTCCGTTTCTTGAATTATGTCATCATTGGACACTGAACATGTAATCATTTGTCCCGTTACTTACCTGTCTGGGAACAGCTTTATTTTATTTTTTATGATTATAAAAAGAATCCAGGCTTACTGAAAAATCTTAGACCACGCAGAAATAAAACTGTAAGGGATAAATTAAAAATCGTTAGTCATTTCATTACCCAGAGCTAGATATTGTTGATGTTCTTGAATTCATTCTTTAAGATTTAGCTTAATGCTGCTATGCACATATTCATTTGTTAAAAATTCAACGGTACCACGCAAACTGTTTAGGAAACTTCTTTTTTTTTTTTTTCTATATTAACAGATATCAGTTACTTTCTTATGTCCTCATAGTATTCCATAATGTAAATGAATCAACTGACTCAAGCAATCTATTGCTGGGAACTAGTTGGGTTGTTTCTGATTTTTTAAAAAATCTTTGGTCCCATGTAAACACAGATGCAGTGAACATCTACATAAATTCTTTGGGACTTTCCCAGTACCATTTTTGTCTACCCTCTATAGATAGGAGATCTTTATATGTTAACACATTATTTGAAATACACACACACACACACACACTTTATATTTTTTTCTCAAGTTTGTTGTGTATCTTGTGAATTTATTCATGATGTTGCTATCACCACTTTTGGCCCTTAGGATATTTATATCTTTATTTTTTAAAGTATTTATTTATTTATATGAGAGAGAGCACACCAGTTGGGGAGGGGCAGAGGGAGAAACAGACTAGACTCTCTGAGGAGCACAAAGCCCAATGCAGGGATGGATCCCAGGACCCCTGGCCTAGATCATGGACCTGAGCCCAAGCCAGATGCTTAACTGACTGAGCCATCTAGGTTTTAGATATTTATATAATTTTAGTTATCAGCAATTTCCTTTATGTATAGTGCAGTGTTTAAGAACTCAGGTTTTCAAATCACACAGCCTAAATTAAAATCCTGTCTTTGCTGCTTATTACTTGCATGGTCTTGGGCACATTATTTATTCTATTTGTGTGTCAATCCCCTTACCCGTAATGTGGAGATGACAGTGTTACCTACCTTGTGTTGGACATTAAATAAGATAATACGTATAGAGAAAAGTGCCTGACACAGTATGTATATGAATCTATAAGTACTAACAACTGTTTTTGTTGTTATTTGAGAGTAAACACGGCTAAAAAAATGGCAAATAAAATATATTTGGAAGTTCAAGTTCAAATAGTATTTTAGAAATAAGTAGAACTAGCCATTTTGGGGAAAACAAGTTGTGCAAATTACCAAACCCAGAAGTACAAGGAGCGTGGAAAACAAGTCTGTTTAATACTATCTATAAGCTGTAACAATAAAGAAACCCCTGGTACTTTGACCATTCTGAGCACAGAAACAAAATATGGTTTGCACTCGCTTGAAAGAAAAAAAAAATCTCAGCACTGTCTTCCAAGAAGTGTCTAGGCTCCCTATAAGAAAATCTGGGACATCAAAACATGCCCTATATTAGGAATAAAAGGGCATACATGGCGGTGTCTGTATGATCCAAATTGGGGCAAAGCAACTGGTAGCACTTGGGGGCTGCCCGGCATGGTCAAGGTCGCCTGAAGAGTGGTACTCCAAGGTAGAAGTGGCCTGGAAACAAAAGGAAGAACAGAGGAGGTGGGGTTGGTTTTGAATACATATGTAAATGAAGCAGGCGTAGTTGAGCATTTCTGGGGTGCTGTCGGCTCATGATGCTCCCTGCTCATTTCTTGCCTAGTTGACATCGTTACATCAGAAGCCCTGAGCAGGACGAGGGGGAAGGCAATTGACTCCCCTCATCGCTCCTTCCCTTGGCTCTCACTGAAAGGGCTGTGCCAGTTCAGTTCCAGAGTGGGGGTAGTGTGCGGTTTTTATTATTGTCATCACTAGTATACTAATTGTCATGGTAAATATTATTAGTTAGGGTTTCTGTCTTTGGTGCCACGCTTAGAAAGACCATCATTCTGAGATTGAAAAATATTCATCTGTGTTTTCTTTTCTTGTACTTCTGTAACTGCATTGCTTTACTTGACATTTTCCATGCTGATCATTTTCACATATGTGCTCTATTTCCTTGACTTCCCTTCTAAGCAAATGGAGGTCAGGAAAAAAGTCCTTGTTACTCTGTGGCTGGCTTTGCCCAATCCTGGTGGGCCTTCAAAATGCATCTGGTGATAATGAGGGTGACTGATTACAAAAGGCTATTTTTCTTTTTTGATTTTATGTTTGGTAAGGTTTTGGTTGGAGTATTCAGATGGTGCTCACTGTGACTGAGGAAGCCTGGATTGGACCCTCTCAGGAAGTGGTCAGCACCCTCCACATTTGGGGGGTGGGCTCGGGTCGGTGCTCTGAGGAGAGGCCTGTCAGGTAATGAACAGACATCAGGATTCTAAACCACATGATAGTCAGGAGTCCCTAAATCGTTGCCTCCTTGTAAGCATATGAAGTGTGTGTGTGTGAGAACTACCCCAGGTAGTTGGTGGGTTCCTGTGAACTCTGAGGTCCCCGTTGCCCCTTGTCCTCTCCCCAGCTTGTCTACTCTGCAAAAAGAGGCCCTGAGTGAAGCCGGCTCGGGGGATCACTGTGGGCCCTTAGTGGCTCCAAAGGCCGATAAATGCTCTGGCTTCATTTTGCTTCTTGTCTTACTCACAGCTTCATGGGAGGAGAGAGAAAAAAGACAACTCAGAGAACAGTCAGACCAGGATGGAGTTCCCAGACCCTTTTTTTCCCCTTTGCTTTTCTTATCACTGCCTGAAACAATGATTTATACCAGGTTGTGAATTATGGGGGAGCGGTGACCTCAACTATCTTGTTCGCCACTTTATCCCTGAAGAGAAAAATAATCTTTGGCATACAGTAGGTATTCAACAAAGGCACATTTTAATTAATAAGTGGGCAAATTCATGTTGAATTATTTTTGACAGCATTAAATATGTCCACTTAGCTAAAGTCTTTAAAAAGTGCTAGAAATCATCAAGGACAGGTAGTGTTGATATGTCCATTCATACCCACACAGCATCTGGATACATGCATCGAGCATACAGGGGACCCAAGGCTTAGAAGAGGTAGAGCCCATATACCCTGCATACTTCCCAAAATACTGTTTCCAGGGAAATGCAGTTCATTGTACAGATATAGAATAAATATTTGTAGGTGATTAACTAAAGTTACAAGCACACAGTTTGCACTAATTTAATGTTTGCTCAAGTTGGGATCTACTTTGATGATTCTCAACGTCACGTAGTAGCAATTCCAGTAACCATTGTCCCACACGCAACACCCTTGCTCAGAAGGCTCAGGTCCATGCCACATGGAAGTGAGGGCTCCTCATTTCATCTCTCAGTGAAGTCTCCCTGCTTATTTGTCCTTGTAGATTCCATGACGTTCTGGAGTTCTGTTAGAGCTCCTACTCCTGGGAGTAGAGGGATGAGGGGAAGGGAAGGAAGAAAAGATTGACATTTGTTTTGTAAGGGCCTACTTAGCCAGAGCGACTCCATCTTGGTTAACTAAGTGGTTAAATAGCCACTTTGTTGCTTGTGCAGTAAACTTAAATTGTCCTTGCACCCCCCTACCCCCGAGGAATTTACTCAAAAACAAGCCCAGGAAGATAAGGGCGAGTCAGACCAGGTGAAGGCGTCCAATCAGTAAAAAGCACATATGCAACCCCCCTAACCACCAAAGAATGTAAACCCTGCCTTTTGCCCACTAAACTTTCGCTCCAATTCTGACCAGAGTGATAGGCTAGTTCAAACAGCTACTGTAGGGTAAATTGTAATTCAATTGGCCACCTGCATGTGGCCTAACATGACTATGCAACTTTCTGTGTGTGTTACAATCTCATTGGCCACCTGTGTGTGGCCAGGCTTAACCACATGGCCTTTGCTCTATAAAAGTTAACCTGTGAGGCTGAGAGGGGTTGCTCTCTCCGTAGAGACAGCCCTGACCGGTCAGCGTAATTCTCAATGCTTGGTGCGAAATAAAGCCTTGCTTGGCCTTCGCTTTGTATCAGACTCGTTCCTTTGATCGCGGACCCCAATAGTTTATGTAAGGGATATTTATTAAGTGCTTCTCAGTGCCAGAGACTGTGCCAGCTCAATGTGGGAATCCAGAAGAACCGAGGTCGTCTAGCTAGAGAGGGAAAGCTGAAGGGGGGAGTTAGCACAAGCTTTTAAGCATAAGTTGAGGTAGAGGAGGTGGTGGTGAACGGCTTTCTTCATCTCAGCTAAGGATAAAACAAAAGCCCCAACCACAACCCAGCAACATTTGGATTAGAAGTGACTGAGGTAAGTACAGGGGCCATATTTTCTAAGCTAGAAATTGAGACACATGGTCTGACACACGATTGGACAGATGGATGGAATATTTTGGCTTATGACTGTCCCAGAAAAATCTCTTACAGATGGCTTAGGTGTAATACACAGCCATCGACATGTTATGACTTGAGGGGCATGGAGAAAATGTCATGCCCTTCTTCAAAATATCTTTTCCGGTGCCGCACATTCCACTATTAGAGATTTATTTCTGTGTCCTGGGGAGGCTTTTAGATTATTCTATCTTATATGTAAGACCTAAACGCTTGTCAAGTTATCGATTTGGGGGGGAGGTATTTAGTTTCAAAAGCAAAGGTATGCAGGAGAGGGAAACCTGTGGGAAAGAGCGGTGAGGTAGGAGGGAAGAGAAATGTTCTTAAGTTGCCTAAAGCTGGCTTCCTCCGGGAGAGTTGCCAGACGGTGTCACAAATACCCAGAGAACTTGCGAATCTCTTCCATGGAGATTTGAAGGGAGAGATGGCTGGCCAAAGGGCAGCCTTGCTTGGCAGGCACAAAGCCCCAGGCCAGCAGCGTTCGGCTCGGAGGTGAGCAATGGGCATGAGGCATAAACTTGCACTGGCCACCTGCCATCCTGGGCGGATCCAATTCTGTGACTCCTGAAAGCACACGCACAGTATTGTCATCTCAATAAAGCAAACTCTCGCCTTTAAACTGGCAGAATTTGGGGGCGGGGAGGGCAAAACTTTATGTGTGCTCATGACAGAATTTCACATGCTTCTTTATGCCTCATGCCTGCCATGATTAAATTTAAAAACTATCATCTCTTATAGAAAAAAGAATGAAGAAAAATGACCTTGAAAGATGTCAAGTTTGGAAATAATTACTTCATAAATACACTGGGGTGGAGAGTAGCTGAATAATCAGAATGTTCCCGTCCAGCCCCGCTCACACACTGGCCACAAACTACTCGCTATGGACACGGCATCTCGGCAGACATTTTGTAATGAGACTTTTCTTAATGAGCTTTGCATGATTGTCGTCTTGGTCTTGACCGTATGTCGCTCTGTTATCATACAAAGGCAAACACATGCAAGGGTCAAAGACATACGGCGAATAAAAGCTATTGGGGCAGGCTCCTCTGCTAGAAAAGAAGCTGCCTGAGGGAAGGGAGAGGTTTTATTTCTTTTGTGTTCCATCCCCTTCTCCAACCACAAAGTGAATTTTAACGTGGCAGGTTATTATCTAATGCATCAACGAATGGTCCCATAAGGCAGACTTTTTAGGGACTTTTTAATTTTTTATTGATTTTTATTTATTTTATTTTTATAAATTTTTTATTGATTTTTTAAAAAGATTGTTTGTTTGACAGACAGAGAGAGAGCACAGCAGGGAGCAAGGGGAGCAGCAGAGGGAGAGGGAGAAGCAGGCTCCTTGCTGAGCATGGAGCCCAACACTGGGCTCCATCCCACGACCCTGGAATCGTGACCTGAGCTGAAAGTAGACACTTAACTGGCTGAGCACCCAGGGGCTCCAGAAGACCTTTTTAATCAAGGGATTTTTCCTAACATCTTCTCATGACTCTGCTGAGATTTTTTTTTTTACTTCTATCCATAGTAACACTTGTTCAACTCATGAAAGAAAAATCTCAAAGATGGGCCAGAAGAGGCCATATCAAAAAATAAAAGGAGGAGGACTCCTAATGTTCTCACTCCCTGGATAATTTCTTCTGTAGCTATCAATGACTGTTGAGTAGATGGCCGCTTCCAGTCCCATGAATCTGTGAAAGCTCATCTTGCAATACAACTTCAACTGGAGAAAAAAATCCAACCCTCACTTTCTTTACCTAGAGTTGGGAGCAACCAGCAGACAGAGAATGTACTCATCTCCCGGATACTCAGCCTGGTGCCTGGCATTGAGTGGTTGCTCAGTATTTGTTTTGAAATAAACAGAAGAATGAAACTTTTCTAGTGGTTTTAGCATGGATTAAGAATCCTTTGTTTAGCTAGCTGCCTTGTGAAAACTTTGAATAAATCACTCTCCCTATTATACATGCTTATCACTTTTGGCACCTCTGAAAAGCGGATCGTGATTTCATTTTAGGGATGGTAGTGCGGGAGGAAATACAGAGGCATGACGTTGTGGAACGTCCCAGGGCCTGGGCAGCTTTCGGACTCATAGTAGGGGCTTAATAAATATGCTTTACATTAATGTATATGTGTGTTTGTATATAGGTGTGTGTGTGTGTGTGTGTGTGTGTGTGTGTATTATGTGTTTCTCCTTAACTGAGTTGTTTAATATAACCTCTGAAACTTCGAGCTTGATAAGCACAAAGACAGTGTTATTACTTTAAGTGCTCAATGGTGGGCTTTCAGAAACTGGTAATACATATTTTAAAAATTATGGATCTTTGGTTAGACATACTTTCGTTTAGATGGTTTCTGTGATAGAGGTGAGCTCTTGCGAGCTCCTTCAGGGGCAGAAGAGGTCTGGAGTGCTGGGAACTGTGAGCCAGAAGTCATTCAACATGCATGGCAGTGGTGGGAGCAGGTGTTCAAGAGAGCATGTGACAGCTGAGGGAAGCAGCTCGTCTTTGGTGGGGAGACCTGAAAGGCATGGCTCTGACCGGGTTTTCTAGCTCCTCTATGTCAGAGGGAGCAAAAGGCCATTTCTGTTATTTTGCTAAGACAGAAAATAAGTTATTGGGTAAATCAAAGTCTTCAGGTGATAACTATATAGTAGGTAGTAAGGGATTCAGGATAATTTGACAGCATTTAAGTTGATGTGTGGAGGATAGGTTTGATCCTTGCTGTGGCCTGTTCTTTATGGGTAAAAAACACACTGGTTCTATTGCCGAGATGTGAACTAGAGAGCAATGTAAACAAGGGTGTGTGTGCCGTGTGTGTGTGTGTGTGTGTGTGTGTGTGTGTGGGCACATGCACACACATGCATGTGGTGTGTGTGTGTGTATGTGCATGTGCATGTATCCTTGGTCTGGAGGAAATGTGTGTGGAGATCTTTCTGGTGGTAGGTTAATCCTTTCCCACATAAACAAAGGGGTTTGATAGGAGCTTAAGAAAAAACAGACAGCGTGTTGCATTGTACAAAGTATCTAACTGAGGAAAATTAAAGATAAAACAAGGGAAGAAGAAAGAGACAAGAGAGAGGCTCGCTAAAGTGTGTGTTCATCAGGATTCTCCAGGGAAACAGACAGTGGGATGTCTGTCTGTCTATCTATTTATCTAGAAACTTACTTTAAGATTTATTCTGAAAATTGGCTTCCATGATTGTGGAATCTAGCAAGTCTGAATCTGCGGGGTAGGTCAGCAGGCTGGAGACCTATGGAAAAGCTGAGGTCTTAGTTTGAACCTGATGCAGTCTGTTGGCAAAATTCCCTCTTCCTCAGGGGATGTCAGTCCCTGAGTACTATTCTAGTTAGACTTCCAACTGATTAGATGACGCCCATCCACATTATGGAGAGTAAGATTTCTTCAAAGTCTACTGATTTAAATATTAACCTCATCTTAAAAAACCTTCACAGAAAGATCTAGCATAATATTTGACCGAATATTTGGATACCTTGGTCTAACCAAGTTGACACACAAAATTAACCATCACAGAGTGTGTCTAAATGCAGCTCAAATGAGGTTTCTTGGCTGCACATAGTACGCATTTGTGAGTCTCCTGAAAGATATGTGGGAAAATATATTTCCACCTCTCCAGGAGAGGGAACTAGAGATGTTCTGCAACTCTGTAGGCAATTATAAATCAGCTCAAGACCTAGGACAGCTGAGATATGGGGCAGTGTAGACCTAAGCAGTCCCAAATAAAACTTATATTTGTACTTACCTGGTGACTGATATTGTGATATACCACACTTTTATAGTTACTTTAGTTGTCTATGTATAATTTAGATTTTTAATAAGTTTTAATTGTAATGTCATTTAAAGCGTGCATTAAGTTTCACATAATCCTCAATATATTTTTATACCTTCAGATTAAGAAACTCAGAGTGAATGCCCTATATCTAAGTTAAATCAGGGAGAGATTCCAACAACTCATGTGATCCTAAATCCTGCTCAGGCAGAATCGGACTAACTCTGGCACAGCAGAGAGAACACAGAGTTTGAATGCAAGATCCACGTGATAGATGTGCCATTTACACAATAAGACCATCCCTTACAGTTTCAGAAACTCACTGTTTCCATTTGTTAAATGGGGATCATGATATTTCCCTGGCAGGTTATTTAGAGTATGAAATGAGATCATGCAACTAAAGCATCTAGTATGGTTCCTGAAAAAAAAAATGTTGGTGCTAAATAGTTGTTGCTTACCTTCCTCCTGGTTCAGTCAGTTTGGGGTATGTGGCAAAAACTGTTAGTTGCCTCCCTAATTTCCTTTCTTTCCTTCTTTTTTGGTTGGCAGTATAAAAAGCCATTATAGAGTTTATAATTATTTTCAGATTTAACCTTTTAAAAATGATAGTACTCTCATTGTGTGAGAAACAAACTTACCGAGGGATCGGAGAGTGAGGATTTGTCGGTTAGTTCACACGCACACATGTACACACACACACGGGCATGCCCGCACACCTTCTGTGGGTAGAAACCAAAATGAATACTCACTAGAAAAATAGCTTCTTATTTTTCTTAACTAAATGCGATTAACCCTTTGCTTATATAAATTAATACTTCAATACACAGAAAGGTAATGAATTATTCTCAGAAGTAGGACATAATAGCATCTACAACACATCAAGAGAAATTTAGAAACAGGACTATCTAAGATAATGAGAGACAATTGGGAATCTGGGGAAGAGGGGAATTTGACATATGGAAGTAATTATTATGAATTTTAAATTATTTACTAAGTATAGCAACGTCGAGATGCTTTTGTTAACCAACTTAGACTTTTTTTTTAGAAGATAATACCAAAATGTGGAACAAGTACAGGTATTTTGTATTCTAAAAAATTAAAAAACCTTCAATCCTGTAACACTTTTGAGAAAATCTAGGACTGATTTGGATGGATGCATTGGTTTGTTTTGCTGTGATACAATCATTGTTCTGAGAAAAACTGTGAACCATGTCAGCTGGATGATATAGGGTATTTTGGTTTGTGACTTCTTGCTCAAAGCTTTCTTGTTTTCTTTAAAAAGAAAAATATTTGTGTGCTATTTACAAAGACTTTGGGATGCTGCTTGCCATTTTAGCTACTAACACAAACAACCTTGACAATCATAATCTATTTTTTTATCCTTTTTCGCCTCAGACAAGTAAGCAGTCATCAATTATAGGCCCTCACATGAAATACAAATTTAGCACCATGGAAATGAAAACTAAAGCAATTTGTACCTTTACTATTCCAAGGGGAATCATTCTTGGTCTATTTACTATGAAATATTCCCTCTATCTTATACTCTCCTAAGTTATATCAATGTCATCGACCATAACTTGAATCATAATGAGTAGATGATACCCTTGCATGACTAGAATCATGTCATCATTATTAGATGACCTAGTTAGCATATGTGGTTAAAAATGCCATTGCCTTTTTATTTATTGACTTATTTCAGAATGCCATAGGTTATATCAGGACTGGGCTCCTGATGTGTTCTTATGAAATGGTATAGTGTTTTGTTGATTTTTTTTTAAACCCATATCCACTAACTACATACACTGAGCCATCCACACTATTTTAAAATATTTCTTTACACACCATATTTTTTCTCTTATGACTTTTATTATCTATGCCCCTGGAAAAAAATGTAAAACATGGGCAAAGAAATGTGATAGTTGATAGTCTGGTTTCAAAAGCAGTGGTAGACTTTAGGAGGGACCTCAGATCAGGAAAGATGTCAGCGAGAGAAACAAACCTTTCTTCCTGAACCTGCGGGCGTCAGATGGATGCAGAGCGTGCTTGCCTTCCCTGAGGTCCGTGTACATCCTCCCCGAGGATGGGTCCTGATAACCCCACATCCAAGATCAGAAATCTTGGTGCTACAGCTGGTCTTACGATGACAAATGAGAATGTATAAAGGAAAAAAGAAGACTTTGCTTAGTAGGAAGGATGCCAGAATGCATCCTTCCTTGAACTCTTCCACTCCTGAAATCTGTATTTGTTCTTGATCATTAATTCCTGCTGTTAAAGTTCCCCTGCCCCTAACCTCCCCAGGCCATTGCTCTCTGCTCTTCAGGGCGGATCAAAATATCCTAGACAAGATATTCTCTCCATTTTGGAAGAACTCGCTGTCTTAGGCCCCTTGACTTCTTCTCTGGCTCTTTGTTTCTTTTCAAATTCCATTCAAGTCTCACCTGTTTCCCAAGCGTTCTGTGGAACTTGTTCTTAGCATTTGTGGGTCTGTTTATTTACTTGCTAAGTCTGCCTGCAATGTTTCCCAGGACTTAAAAGAAATTGGGTATATATTTTTTAAAAATTGGCAGCATATCTGATGAAGCATTGAATATTAGAATAAGCTTTGTCCTCTTGTAGATGGTTATTGAAGAATTTCGATTTGTAAGGAAATTTTGAGGTTTTCTATCTGTGATAACATCAGGGATTTTATAACATACTAATTTTCTGACTTGCCTAATGATCATACTAGCATAGTTGTGTGATACCTAATTAGAGACATAGGTGGGAGTCTTACCAGATAATATAATGATAAATTAACTAGAAACTGGTCAGGTTAGCTGAACCATCCTTGTATGCCCTGAATTATCTTCACAGACCCATACTGTGGGTAGCAAGAGAAGGGGGAATATTTGAATGGGTAGTATTTCTAAAGTTAAGGACATGATGCATAGAGTGTAAGTTAAGCTAAATGAATCCACTTTTTACTTTTATTATATAATTGGAAGAAAAAACTTTACCCTCTGAACCGTATTCTCACCGTAATGCTCGTTAGCTCATGATTAAGTTTTACTGTGAGATGCCACAGCTTGTTTTTCAGACTAAAAACTTAGTTTACTGAAACGTGACTTATCCTTGACAGACAACGATCTGGCTATTTGAATTAATTCCCCCTTTCTTCCTCAGTAGCTTCTTCTTTCCTCAAAGTAATAGTATTTGTAAATGTGGCTGCGGTGCTCGTTCCAAAATCAAAGTCAGATCTATTACCAAAGGAATCGTATAACTTTGATTCCTAACAGTATGCCCTCTGACTCGTGTGTTTTATTGCAAACCTTTTTTATACATGTTAGTCATTGAACCAAATTTGTTGTTTTTATTCTTGAGCATTTGGCACAGTGAGTTGCAAAGATCTCTAAGACAATTCTCACTGTCCTGTGCAGAAGGACTTACTTTCTGAATAGAACATACACCAGAAATAAAGGTCTGGATTGCAGCTTTGATATCAAAGCAATATGTTTCCATTGACTAAGCAGGGCCTAACCATTTGGATAAAAGCATGCAATATAACAATTACTGAACTGTAAACCAAAAAAACAACCCTCACTGAGCATTAACTCTTTGGAGCACATAAGTATGTATGTGCATCGTAAACATTTCTTTAGGTGGTAATATGAAAACTTTCAGGGCCACGTTCTATTATTATTAAAGTTTATAATTAGCGGTTTACACATACAGAGGTGGAAAGCAAGAAATCTGATTCTAAACTCCATTGCTCTGATCATGAAGTTTCTTTAAAGAGAAATTTGGAATTGAGACAGAAACTGGACTATAGGACAAAGGTCACTCCCTCAAACAATAAATCTTTAATAAATAGCTTTCTTGTGTGTAGGCCTATGTTAAGGTATGAAAGACATGTTGAAAAGAGTCCAAGTCATGACCCCAAGTCTCAGAAATGACAATAATAGAAGATAAGACTAGTTATGAAGCAATTTAAGAGTTGATGGTGTGACTTTGAAAGCACCGAGTTCAGAGTAGGGAGGGAGAGCATCATTATCTGGGATATTTGGGGGAGGCTTTATGGGACAGATGGTTCCTGATCTAGACTTGAGAGAAAAGGCTGCATCGGGATCAAGGGAGACAAAACTGAGCCAAGGCCTGGTAAAAGGACTGAATACCATGTGTTCGCAGGCTTGGGGGAGACCAACTGGGCTGGAGCTGAAGAACGAAACAAATGGACATGGAACAACCTGGTTTAGTGCCCTGACATGGCACTGGCTAGAAGAGTTGTGGATTGAGTGACAAACTCTGATTCCCGCTGCTGCTGATCCAGAGAAGGCTAAAAATGAGCCTCTGTTGGCAAAGCAGATGGGGAATCATTGGCATCATGGAAGCAGAGCCCAGACTCCAGAGCTTGAGAGTCGAAGAGAATGTCAGGTCTGCGGAGGGAAAGGCACATCCTGTGGGCACAGAGGGCTGGCTCTGGGCTAATGAGTGAAATCGATGGATGTTCGTCTTTGCAATCTCTCCTTTATCCTCTCTGTGCTTCTCCCAGAGTCCCGGTGTCCTCCTCTGACTTCAACTGCATAAGGCTTCTCTTTCGCTTTGCTTTCTTTCAGATGAGCAGAAGCTTCACTTTCCTTAGCCTCTCATCTTGAAAGTCAGACTCTACACCAACTATTTCATGTACACAAAAGAAGGATAACCTCCTGTGCCTAGCGAACTTGGTAACAATCTCTCTTCCCCCTTTTTTGGTGAACATTTTAATATTCTTTGGTTAAAGACATCTTTCAGTGTCCTTAACATCCAATCATATTGCCCCCTCCCAACTTAGTCTTTGTATAGTACTCATGCTTCATAACTTTGTTTTACCTGTTTAAAAACAATGACCAAGCCCTTATTAAACGATGTATATATAAATATATATATATATTCCAAAATCGAAGTCAGGGTATATATATATATATATGTATAGCAATATGTTGATATATATTGGATATATTGATATAGGATATATTGATATATATATCGAATATATATATATATAATATATAATTATATATGTAACTAAATAATTATAAATGCTAACTCATCAAATAAATATATATTTATATATATTTTAGAAAAAATATATATCATATATTATAAATATACTTGGTGTTAACTGATATATATTATTATATTATATATTATATATTTATTATATAAATATATAAATTATATATTTATATATAAATATATAAATTATATATTTATTATATAAATATATAATATATAATATAATATATAATATATAGTTAACTGATATATATATTATTATATTATATATTATATAATATATAGTATATTTATATAATATATAAATATATACTTATATAGTATTAAATATAAATAATATTATTAATTAATTTATAATTAATTAAATCATAATTTATATTATTAAATATAAATAATATATAAATATATATTATATATAATATATATATATTTGGTGTTAGCTGACTAATTCAATTATTTAAATCATGGTATTAAGGCACAGCTTTCCTGTATAGGTCATTTAACTTTGCAGTGATAAAATTGTTATTCTGTGCATCCGGATTTTATTCCTAGCCTTAAAAAAAACCCTACAAGAGCCTTGTAATGGAATTCTGGATGGTCTACTGCCCTAGCCCTCACCCTCTGTGTGAGTATCATGGTGACATTTCAGGGATGGCAGAATAGAGTGATGGCCAGTAATATCAGATGCTTGTGTACAAAACCGCCTTTCTTTTTGGTCCTAGACTATAAGCCTTTCATCCCAGAAAATGATTTGCAATCCCCAAGCTTGCTCCATGAATTCTGCATTGGTTATCTAAAAAAACGGCACAGCAGGTCAGCAGTCTGAATGACTATGACCAGATTTCAGATCTGAACTTTCCTCTAAGATTTAACTTTTGTTAACAAGCGTAAGAAACAAGCGTAAGAAATTGAGTTTCAAGAGTCTGGGGTTATAAGAGGAAAATAGCAACTGCATTAGGTTTCACAACTCAACAGTTAAACTTCTCAGCTGAACTTGGATAGTAATGATTAAAAAATGTCAGTGCACAGTGTAAGGCATCCTACAGCTGTGAGTTGCCCAATGCCAATGCCAAACTCTGGCCTGGTGGTTCTCATCCTTGCCTCAGCCTCTGCTTCTGAACACAGTGTTTTGCAAGGCTGGTACCCAATGCAGATTGGTTTACTGCATAATTGAATGATTGAAAGGTGAAATTTTTATTTTATTTGATGAGTCGGCATTTATAATTATTTAACATTTGACATTAAGAAAATTGAAAACAAGGCAAAGCAAACACAAATCTAAATGCTAGCCATTAGCAACCTCTCACCTCTCATGTCATCAGAGTTAAAGGACATTTCTTAAGATTAACTAAGATTAGCTTTTTCCCTATTTTTTCAAAGTTGAAACGTCCATATAAAACTGTATTTAATGCTTTAAAATTAATAGACTAATGTATTAACCTATTTTAAAATGACTTACAATTAGTCCATGTGAAATGCAATATTGTTTAAGTATTACATTTATATTAGAAAAGCCATATAATTTAGAAGACTTTGCTGATATGGTTTCATTTTTAATTGACCTTTTCTAAAACATGTTACTACGTGTTTCTATACGATGTACAGAAGTTGGATCAGTTAGTTTTTACTTAGATAAACCCTGGTCATTTCTGGAAGACAATTATTGAAGAAATTTAGTCAGTTTATTCTTTCAAAGATTATGTCAAGTCATGATACACGTCATTGTTGACCTAAGAGGTGGGCACAAAAATGGCAACTCTCATCATTTTAAGCCTCCTCACTAGACATTCTAGTACAATTTATTAAAAATACATCCTCTTAAATTAAATATTATATATAACCGTTATACAGGAAAAATCATTAAAATATTGAATTATCAGTTGCTTCCTCATGGTAAAATGTCTCTAGACATCATATCCTCTGTCATGATCTAAGACCAATGCCATCTGAGTTTTTGTTTAGTGAGAGAGCTTTCTGTAACTCATGGGATAAAGCATCACTTCATACCACCCTATATTCTCCTCAGTGTAGGCAGGACCCGTCTAGCACATTGGGAGCAATCTTTAAGTAACCTGGTTTAAATATGAATTTCAGAAAATGGCAGGCAAAAACATGTACCTAAAATGTCATCTCCTATTTCATGCAGGTTCCTTTTGAAATCCAAACTGACATTCCTTTTTAAGTAGGCAGAGGAGGCACTATTCCTACCTAGTACAAGAAAGATCCATTTCCTTTTGGAAATTCCAGCCATAGTAGATTATTATAATAATGGCGTTGATGAATCACACCACCTCATTTCCATGCCGCTCGTCATACAGTCATGCTGTTCCTACTGCTGAGAGGAAGAGTCGGTTCGTTCCAGATTCTTCAGTCTGGGTTGCCCATGGCTTGCTTTGACGGATAGAAGGTAGCAGAAGTTACAATTGCAAGAGTTCTGGAGATATTTTGAAGACTGGGCCTCACCTCCTTGGAACCCTGAGAACAGCAGGTTGTATAGACGCCCCGGAATTAGAGCTCATACGGTGACAGAGCTCTGGTTGTCCCAGCCAGCAGCCAGCCCTAACCGTCAGACATGGAGTGAGGCCACTTTGGCATATCCAGCCCAGACCAGCTCTAACTGCACACGCGAACCCCGCCCAAACAGCCAAAGAACCACCCCCATTGACCAGCAGAATGATGAGAAATGATAAACTGTTCTGGTGTTAAGCTCCTAAGTGTTGGGGTTACAGAGATGCCTTAAACACCAGTGAAATACTGAGATTTGTCACGTCAGAAACACCCTAACTCTCTAAGACCCTAAGTAACATTTTACACTATTTTTCCAATCGAGTCATGCTGATCTTTGCCAGAATCATCTCGCTGGCTGGAAACCTGCAAAGTTTCATGAAGGATGGTTGAAGTTTAATTTGCTGCAGAGACCATTCCAGGACTTTCTGTTTTGTTTTTTTTTTGGTTGTTGTTGTTGTTGGGCTTTTGGCTGTGCAGTGGAATGTGCTATAATTGAACTGTCTTTCATATCCAAGGTAACCCAAATTACTTCACAAAGGAATGCACTAGAGGGTAGTGTCTATGCAGGCTGTAAAAGGACAATTATGTAATAGCTCATACACCACTTAGGATTTTAGAACTTGTCTTACTGAGAGGAAGCGTGAAGAAAAGAGAAAATAAATGAAAACTGAGCCACAAATATAGAGAGGAAGTAATATATTAATTACAATAGTACCCAAACTTCCCATGCGATCTTTATACTTTTGCAATTCTTTTTTAATTGACATCAATGAAATGCTAGTTAAGTAAGTCATAATTAAGTTTTGGAAGTGTCCTGCATAATTACATGCATTCCTTATTTCCATGTAGCAGGAAGTAATAAGGAATAACATTCCTTATATTATTTTTTTTAATTAGTTCATGCTACATTTCTTTAATGTCTTTAATTTACATTACAATGAAATTTACCTACATTCAAAGTACCTTCTGATATAGCCCCCATATATTTGGTTCCATAGAAAATAAAGCCATCTGTGTTATGTATTCACATAATACATATTCTAACAAAATCACAAAAATGTCATTAGTGGATTAATATCACCCTTTTAAGTAAATTCTATAAAAAATGTAGAAAAACAACGGTTTGTAGGTCTCATCACACAACTGAAGTGGAGAAAGATCGTAGTACCAAGCGCTCTAGATTCTTACTGTTATCACAGGCACTGAAGAAGGTTGAAAACGACTTCATCTGAGCTAGTTTGTTGTCACCTCTGAAACAAAGTATTAGGTCTACGACTAACAGATTAGTTTGTCATCAAGGTATTTTTTAGAGTTCAAATCTTGCCTCCTCCCCTTTTGCTTGAATAATACTCCTTCTAAACATGTATGGATTCCTTAATGTCAGTCAGTGTGCTGTGCTTGTGCGTGAAAGAGAAAGGCTGCCAGAAAGTTTTGCAGTTCCACTCCAAATAGGAAGTTGAGGGGGAATATCTGTACCATCAAGCCCAGAGACACAATCAATAACCTACGTTCTTCATTAGGCAAATCTGAGAACCTTAAAAGGCCAAACAGCTCATTTCCTCACTATGCCTTAAAGAACTGTACTCCCTGGTCCTTAGAGGGTTGTTTCATCTTACCTTCCTTGTTAAGTGTTTCCCCAGAGTTTGCCACAGCTTGGTGTCCTTTAAAAGGCTCAGGGGAGAGCGGAGGGGAGAGACTTAACTACCTAAATGATAAGTGTAGTAACGCAGATAACAGAGACACAGATAAAGAGCTAATAGTGTAGGAAAAGGGAGATCCTGGGGATGCCTGGGTGGCTCCGTCAGTTAAGCATCTGCCTTCGGCTCAGGCTGTGATCCCAGGGTCCTGGGATCAAGTCTTGAGTCAGGCTCCCTGCCTGCTTCTCCCTCTTCTTCTGTCCCTGCCCCTCATTTGTGCTCACTCTCTCTCTCAAATAAATGATAAAATCTTTGAAAAAAAAAAAAAGAAAGAAAAAGGGAGATTCACAGAAGATTTAACATCAAAGTACCAGTACAAGTTTACAGTGAGGAGAACCGTCCAAGTTGAGGGGACAACACATGTGGAAGCATAGAGTCAGATGTGAGCAGAAGTTGTTTAGAAAATAGGGAAAAGCTTCTTGGGAGGGACTTGTGTGGCTTTAGATTCTTAGGGGACAGGGGACTGGTGGGAAGTAGGGTGTGTGAGGTAGACCAGGGCCAGACTGTGAAGGGACTTTCATGCTATAATGAGAAAGGAAAAAACTTGGTTTTGAACCCAATTTGTTAATGGCTGTGCAACAAAACTTGACCCCTGAGTATTGAGCTGCCTGTAGTTCTTTCTAAGAGACTCTGCTTCATTATGCATAAAACTCAGGCAATAAACAGGCAATTAGTTGACATAAAATTATTTATTGTTCAATTATGTGAAATCATGGTGGTAAGTATTTAAGAATTTGGCTTTCAAAAAATGGAAACCCTAATAGTTAGAATGATATATAACATACAGAAGCAAATTAAGAGGTTGTAACTAATAGATCTGGCACTATTATTAATTAAGGGTAATTAAAGAATAGGGTCACTCTATTGAAATGAAGGATTGAGATAAGTGTCTGGATAATTGACACCCAGAACCCTCATTGACCTGAATTACCTGAGGTTTTTGGCTTTAATTATGCGATTAGTTGCCTCCAATTCCCCGTTTTGCTTCGCCAGCATGCTACAACATCATGACTAACTAGGCCACCAAAAGGAAATGAAGTTCTCAGTAGAGATGATCAGAAACAATTTCAAAGGGCTCCTGACAAGCCAGGGAAGAGTAGTTATGGAGTGAACTCCAAAAGAAAATAGCACTTTATTCTCAGTGCTGTCAACCTGAGATAAAATTACTTCTTATTTTAAGGAAAATCGACTACCTCAATTGTGCTTCATTTGCTGCAAAATTTTAAATTAATCCATACCACATGAGGACAGCTCCTTTCCCCCTCAGTTCTATTCCTTAATACGGTTTTGCACGTGGGACTTCTACTTATGAATGCTGTCCTTACCTAAACATTTTGTTTCTGGTCTCCCCTCCTGGGATGATGCACTTCTTGTTCTTATGAACATTCCATAGAGGACGGTGATCACGTGACTCTTACTTGAGTGCTTGTATATGAAGAGAGCCACTGAAAGCAAATATCAAATGGTGACAATTTATGGTGCAGACAGGTTTATATATATATATATATTTTTTTTTTTTTCTAATTGGTGTATCAGAGTTAGGAATTGAATCAATATCATTTCAGTATGAGATAGTGGAGACAGCATGTGGACATCAGCAGAGTAATTAAAAAACCAATGAATTTACTTGGTAAGAGGTAATTTAGCCATAGTCAGTGACTGCTTCCAAGAAATCTATTTACACCCAAGTATCCTCAGGCATATATGGCAGAGTGTAAAATGATTGAGTTTTAGTTATCCTTGTAGTAGCAAATTTCAATTATAATTTCTACTGTAAAAAAATTGTTATAGTAATATTACCTTGAAGTTCCCCAAGCTTACAGGCACCAGAGACTTAAGAGAAAGAACATTTCTATTTTACTAAAAACCCGTATTTTCTCAAAACCTCACTTTATTCATTATTTCCCCCTCATTGGTTACAGATTCCTTGATCCAACTCACAATTCCTGCTGTTTTGGGAGCTTAGATGGGGTACCTCCTCGGAAACAATTTGTAGAAAACAACAACAAAACTTTGCTTTTCAAGTTTTTTAATAAAGTGTATGGATTCTCCAGGGAGCTTTTCACCCCCAATTTAACACATAATGAGACCTTGCCACTTGTTTTGCACTTTTATGACACACTTCGGAAAGACCAAGGTATGCACAGCAGCACGGGAGTCAGAAAATAGGTTTCAGCTCAAGTGCGGATCCCAGTAGACTGCTAGTGGGGCCTCGTATTGAGCAGGTCACTGGGAAAACACGGCACAATTCATTAACAATGTCTGTGGCGCATGCAGGAGTCGGGGAGGCCGCCGCTCTCTGTGCTTGGCTCATTAGGACGGGCTTCTAGGGAAGCATTTCAAAGCGAGGCCATAGATTCTCATCATTTTGTCTTTCTTCCAGCCTTCAAGAGTCGTGTTCCTCTACTTTACCTCCAACGCCTAGGACAATACTTTGAACATGAAGACCTGTGACAGACACTACTCTGATTACTTCTGGGTCCCCAGGTAGGAAGCTAGATCATCGCCAGTGATTTGCCATCAATGCCCCAGGCCCTAGCTGGGATTATCTGCCATGTTATAATACATCTTTTTTATTTCAAAAGTTCTATATTGTTGTGGCAGAAATGTTTAGTATAGGGACGGTTTTCAGGAGAACATTTTCTCAAGTGTCACTGATTGTAACCACGTTTATAGTCTCGTCTTCTTGGTGTGTCTTACATTAAAAAAAAAAAAAAAGCCTTATTTTCTTCAACAAGAACCTGTAAAATCATGAGTGCCTCTGGAAAAAGTTTAATTATTAGCTAGTTTGCTTTACCATCTCCCACCCGAAAAATAGAACGTTAACATTTACCATTCTCCTCTAGAGGTGCAGGAACATTGATGGGGTGAATACACTTCATAGGTACTTGATAGGGAGCGTGTCTGAGACTCTTTTCTGTGCCCTTTTCACAGGCAGATCCCCCGCCCCAGGGGCTGTGGGCTTTCTAGTACTAGAGCAGCAAAGACAATGCCTTGCTCAAATGATACCAAACACAACTTGTAGAACTGCACCATCCAATGGGGAAGCCACTTGCCAAATGTGGTGATTAGAGTCAGAAAATTAATTAAAAGGAAATAAAACTGAAAATCCAGGTTTTCAGTTACAGTTGCCACATTTCAAGTGTCAAGGAGCCACAGGTGGGAATGACTACCCGCATGGCGCAGTGCAGAACAGGAACAGGGCATTGTGTAATATACTGGTAAAAATTCATTTACTTATGCACATTAATAATTTATACAATTTGCTGTATCTTTGGAGTCCTGAAATAAATCCATTTTTAAAAGGGATCCACAATACGGGCACCTGGGTGGCTCAGTGGGGTAAAGCCTCTGCCTTCAGCTCAGGTCATGATCTCAGGGTCCTGGGATCAAGCCCCGAATTGGGCTCTCTGCTCAGCAGGGAGCCTGCTTCCCCCTCTCTCTCTGCCTGCCTCTCTGCCTGCTTGTGATTTCCCTCCTCTCTGTCAAATAAATAAATAAAATCTTTAAAAAAAAAAAAGGGACCCACAATAAATATAACAACAATTAAAAAAACCAAAAAACATTGCCTTCATCATAGAAAGTTCTATCCCAAGACCAGTTCCAGAGGCTTCCCTATTGGCAAAGGATGGTAGTGATTTCATTCCACACTGCCCCCTTCACGTAGTGTGAACATCCATAGAGTACAGATGTAGCTGGAAAGCAGATTTTCCTGGTATATTCAGTTTGCAGACTGACCTTTCCCCATTGACTGTGCTTTTTGTCTCACATTGTTATCTGTGTCTTTTCTTACCAGTGAGACTGTGAGTTAATGGAGGCAGGGGTTGTGTCATTTTTTTCCCTCTTTTTCAGCATTAGTGCCAAATAGACATTTGTTGAATCAGACTGCTTTTCTGACTAAAGATTTTAAATTCTAGACTGGGATACTCAAGTGATTTTTTTTCCCAGATGATTATAGTTGGGAGTAGATACTGAATATAGTAGCTTACTTTTTATATGTATAAAATTTTTATTTTTAATTGAAGCGGAGTTGATGTACAATGTTGTATGTTTTAGGTGTATAACATAGTGATTTAACAATTATAACATTACAAAATGTTCACCACCTAAGTGTGGTTACTGTCACCATAAAAAATTATTGCAATATTTTAAATATTTTTTTGAAGATAATGTTTTAGGGCATGTTGTTAAAGAGAACCAAGGGGAATAACAAGGATCAAAAATTGTTTTTGGAAATCTCTATATTTCTGATGGATAATGAATACACACGTATTTTTATACACCATTTGGACAGTAAATAAATCTGGGGAAAAGAATGCAGTAAGATCATCACATACCCTGTATTCATGCCTTAAATTGAACAATTTAACACTCTGAAGCTGGTTAAAAAAAAAAAGAACAGAGGCAATTCTTTGAAGTGGTTGTATGTGCATAAGCCTCTTGTCCCCTTGAGCAAAAGAGAAGAAAAAGGTTACATTTATTAGGCATCAGAAAATAGTTGTACTGTGCGACAATTGCTTATTTGCAGCATCAAGGAAAAGTTATTAAAGGGTTTTACTTGCAGTTTTTAGTGGGATGGGGGTTCTTTCTGACTTTTATAGTCAGTTCTGCAGTTGAGATGGTCCCGTACCCAAGGAGCACCGCCGGCCCAAAGGAGAAATCTGGGTCTTTGCTGGGCAGCTCACTCGGTGGCCTCTTTGCTGCTGCTGGAGCACATGTTCAATATCTCCCTTGTCTGGAGACTTCTGTGAGTTCTACAGATTAGCAGCGGCCAGAAAGTCAAAGGCTGAAAGGATGGTTGACTGACTCAGTGAATAAAGCTCTGGACATTACATTACCTCTGGCTTGGAGCATACGGAGTCAGTCCTGCAGCTCTCAGAGGGGCGGAGAAAGTGCCTTCCACAGCCTTGGCTCGGCCAGTCTGTGTGTGCTGAACCAAAAAGCAGACTGAACAAAGACATCTAAATTTACAGCTTGGGTTAAGGAGCTGAGAGGCTAATCCAGCACAGAATAAGCAACATGCAAATTACAGCTCTTTGTATATGTCAATGTGTGCTTATCCCAGGGCACAAAGAAATATTATACACATATTTTTAATTAGGGCAGATATAAATATAAATGTATATATAATATAGGTATTAAATATATATTCGAATGAATACTTCAAATATATATATTTCATTCCTCTGCCCCAATTGTGGCGGGTCTCTGAGATGAATTGATTTCTGAAAAAAATGATATACGTCCATAATACAGTACTGCTTTTTAAAATAGACTCTTCACACATGACTTGTAAATAAAAATCTACACTTATTTTAAGATAGCACTTTAATATGCTAGGGACACTTTATTTTTAGTATCTAATTTGACCCCTTGATAGTTAGCAAGTCATGTAAATCTGAAATTACAGATTTCCCACACACTTATTATTATCAGTCCTTTGTTGACAATGCTACTTAAAAACAAAAAAAAGACTACTTAGAAGTTGCTAAATGAACCTAGATGGTTGTGAAGACTAGACATTTGAGTTCAGATATCAAATAAGTCCGTTTAATAAAAGAGATATGCAGTATCAATATGCGGTAGTGACAATCAAGAACTATGGATCCAGACTGTCTAGATTCAGACGCTGATCTTCTGCTTACTAGGTTAGTGATGTCAGTCAAGTTACTGAACCTCTTTGTGCCTCAGTTTCCTGTAAAGTGGGGATAAAGTACCTATCTGATAGAGTTGTTGCAAGTGTTAAATGAATTAATACATGGAAAATTTTAGAATAATACTTAACACATGGTAAGCACCAGCTACGTGTCAGCTATTGTAATAGTTATGGTAAGTTTTACTTTTTAAAGTAGACATTTTGTTATGAAAAAATACACATTACTGTAATTCAGGTGGTAACTCTTATTCTCAAAGACTCACCCAGATTAAGTTTGCTGTCCTAGAGCTAAGCACGTCAAAGTTTTTTCTAGAGGTTCTTCACTAAAAAGAAAAGAGCCCATAAAAATTATGATATAAATATGTATTTCTTTTGATGTAGTCCCACTTGTTGATTTTTGCTTTTATTACGTATACTTTTGATGTTATATACAAAACTCATGAACTATTACCTCACATAAACCTGTTAGAATGGCTATTATAAAAAAGACAGATGTGTTGATGAGGATATGGAGAAAAGAGAACCTTTATACGCTGTTAATGGGAATGTAAATTGGGGTGGCCACTATGGGAAGCAGTATAGATGTTCCTCAAAAAGTTGAAAATTGAATTACCATGTGACCTAGCAATTCCAATTCTGGCTAATATTTAAGGGAAACAAAATCACAATCTCGAAAATATATCTGCACTCCCACGTTTACTGCAGCATTATTCACAATAGCCAAGATATGGAAACAACCTAAGAGTCCATCAGTTGTGAATAGACAAATACCACATATAGACGTGGTGTATATGTACACTGGAATATTATTCAGCTATGAGAAAGAAGGAAATCTTGTCATTTGTGACAACACGGACAGACATTGAAGGCATAAGTGAGGTTAGTCAGACAGAGAAAGACAAATACTGCATATCACTTGTATGTGGAATCTAAAAAAGCTAAACTCATAGAGACAGAAAGTAGAATGGTAGTCATTGGGGCTGGTGGGGGGTGGGTATTGGGGAGAATTGGGCAGATGTTGGTCAAAGGGTACAAACTTGAAGTTGGAAGATAAGTTCTGGAGATCTGATTCACAACATTGTGACTATAGTCAATAATACGATATTATATACTTCAAAGTTGCTAGGAAACTAGATCTTAAATGTTCTTACCACAAAAAAGAAATAATAATTATGGTATGTGAAAGGTGTTAGCCTCTAGTAATGATATTGCAATATATAAATGTCTCAAAACATTACATCACATATCTTAAACTTACACCATGTTGTTTGTCAAATATATGTCAATAAAAATATGTATTTTGATACATGGGAATTTATAATGTATTTTTCCCATATTTCCAATTTCCAGATAAAATATGATATTCTCAGTTTGTAAATATATTTTTGGCAAGTCTTGAGTTTAATTTTATATTTTATGTAATAATTTTTAAAACCTATCATTTTAAAGTTATAAAAAGTTAACTTTATTCAAAATGTCTTTTTCTCTTAAATATGAAACTTCCATCTGACATTCACATTTTTTAGGTAACATTTCATCTGACTTGTTATTTAATATAAAAGTTATATCTGTGTACTATAGAACAGTTGGAAAAATAAAGTAAAGCTCAAAGAATCAAATGAGAATCACTCATAGTCTCAATACCCATAGATGACTGTTTTCAAATTTCAGTGTGTTTACTTCCTGTCCTTTATTCCATGCCTATATATCCATCCATATAGGTGTGATATTCATAAAGCAAAAGCAAGATCATACCACACCTACTTTTAGAGATATATGGTAGAGTGCGAGACAGCGATGCCCAGAGGTTATGAATGGGGATTCGGGGACAGACTGCCAGAGGCCAAATCCTCAATCTACCATTTACTAGTGATATGAACCCAAGCAAATCCCTTATCTTTCCTTAATATCATTTTTTCTCATCTATAAATACAGGGATGAAATTGAAAGATTCCTTAACATGCTTCAAAAGAGCTTTTAAGAAGTTTGTAAACATATCATAAAGATATATTGTTAAGTAACTTTTAAAAAAAGATTGTCTATTTATTTTAGAGTGAGAGAGAGTACACAAGTGGAGGGAGGGGCAGAGGGAGAGGGACAAGCAGACTCCCTGTTGAGCAGGGAGCCCATAGTGGGACTCAGTCTCCCAACCCATGAGATCATGACATGAGCCAATAGCAACAGTCAGAGGCTTACCTGACTGAGCCACCCAGGTGCTCCTAAATAACTTTTGAAACAGATTTTAATGAGCATAATTTTTTCATGGTTCTACTACATCTTATGTCAGCATTTGTTTACAGTTACAGTAAACAAAACGATTTATTTTGGCTCTAGTAATAAAACACAAAACCCAATTATAAGTGGCCTTAACAATAAGGATACTTGTTATTTCACATATCAAGGGGTCTTACGGACTTATTTCAAAGTGGATTAATCCAGCAACTCAACAACAGCATCACAGTTCTTTCCATTTCCCTGTTCTATTCTCAGCATATGGGCTTGTTGTGCTAGGCTGGATGCTGTCATGGTTCCAAGACATTGGCACAGTTTCAGGCATTGCATGTAGACACATCAGTGCAAACTAGAAGAAAACAGAAAATCTATGACTAATGGTTTTTATAAAAGCAAGGGAAACTGCCAGAGGCTGACTCGCTCTCATGTTTCATTGGCCAGAAACCTGTCACATGCTCATTTAAAATCACTCAATAGAAATGGCATCATTCTGACAGACTTCACACGTCCTGACTAGAGAGGGCTTATCCTCACAAAACTCTTGGATGCCCTATACCTGAATCAAATTGAGGTTCTACTTAGCATGGAAGAAGGATTGGCTGTTCAATAAACATCCAAGAATGTCCAGTACATTGTTATTATATTTTTTTAAAAGATTTTTTATTTATTTGACAGAGAGAAACACAGCGAGAGAGGGAACACAAGCAGAGGGAATGGTAGCGGGAGAAGCAGGCTTCCTGCAGAGCAGAGAGCCCGATGTGGGGCTCGATCCCAGGCCCCTGGGATCTGACCTGGGCCGAAGGCAGACGCCTAACGACCGAGCCACCCAGGCGCCCCTTAATGTAATGTATGTAAGTAACAAGAAGAAGGTGTAGCATGTGCTCTTGAGTGTATCCATTCTTTTATACCCTAGCTAATATAAGGTATGACCATTAGTTAGATCTCTACCAGGCGAAATTGGTATAATTTATTTTGATTAGTATTTTTTGGATTACTCGCCCCCTTGCTAAACTTTTATTCTAATAGTCGGATTATTAGACAATTAAATACAATTAAATTGGTGACAATTAAGGAGACTCAAGGTTGGGCTCCAGGAATAACTCTCAAGATCACTGTAGAACTGGTCACCAAGGGCAAGCTGATGTGTCAAAATGAGAAGATGCTGCCCTTGGAGTTAGCTCTAGAATCCTGTCACTTTTGCTCTGTCACTAGTGATTTGCTAGTGGATGCCTCAAGCTTATTTTCTCTATTAGTTCTGAATTCAATAACTGATAGAAGAATCTCGATGACATCTAGAGTTCTAGCTGACTTGGGTTCCAGAAAAGTAAGTTACAGCTTTTCAGCTTTTGCAGTATCAGAAGGCATTCAGGAAAGAGATTGATTTAGATATTGATGAGCCAACTTCAATTTCTGCCACACTCAGCAATTCTACTTCTAGGAATTAATTTTAAAGAAATAATTATGGATATGCCCAGAAACAAAACTAAAGAGATTTTTGTCACAGTGTTACCTCTAACAGTGGAAGACTGGAAACAATTTATAAGACCAAAAATAGAGGATTGATATTAGTTTTGGAATATTATGGAACCATTAAAAATAAGCCTCTAGAAGAAAATCTAGGTGACCTTGAGTATGGCAATGAGTTTTTAGATACAGTACCAAAAGCACAATCCATGAAAGAAAAAATCGATGAGTTGGATTTCATTAACACCAAAAACTTCTGTTGTGTGAAAGACAACATTAAGAGAATGATCCTATTTTTATTTAAAATACATGTACATGTGCATTCATACACACACACACACACACACACACACACACACACTTACCTGTGGAAAGAGGTTTGAACACACAAACCAAAAGGTTAGTCAGCAGTCATTGTCTCTGAGCTGTGGAATGAAGAACAATTTTTTGTTTATTTTTTAATATGAATTTCCAAAAATTTTACTAGAGCACTTGCATCACTTTCCTGAAAAGAAAAAAAGTTGTTTTAAAAAAAACTGCGATCAAAATATCTACTACCAATAATTATTTTTAATTGGTAAACTCTATGGGTAGGTTCCAAAAATGGTGCAAACTTGATTTTTCTTAAGAAACAAACAACATTTATCTAAAGAATATTCATGATAAATTATTTTCCTCTGGAGATAATTATTTTATAATGCCCACTAGATGTTTCTGCAGAGGTGTTAGGTTGCAATTTGAACTCCACAAAGTCTGAAATTGAAATCATCGTCTTCCGGTCTATACTTGTTCTTCTGGCATTCTTAACATCTGAAAATTGCAGTGCTACCCTCTACAATCTTCTACAAAACCACAGGCACTTTTAAAACTTCTGTTTCAGCTTCCACATCAAAATTCTCTCCTGCCTCCCCAATTCATCCACCATACCATGCTAGGCTTATTCTTTTTTTTTTTTTTTTTTTTATCAAAATATCCTTCAAAATCCACAGACAACTGCATTGTTTAAAGAATAGGACTCAAATTCTAACTGAGTGTTCAAAGTTTTCCCTTGTCTGGCCCAATTTACCTCCTCAGGTGTATCTTCCAGGGTAGTCAGTTTCCTATCCAGTGAGCCCTACACAAGAGGACTTACTGTTTCCTCCACATTCTGTATACTATTATTTCTGTACTTTCATTCCATATTTCAGATGTGGAATCTGTTTTTTCTAACTAATTTCCTTACCCTCAAAATCTGTGGCTATTGAAATCTTATTTTTCCTTCAAACCTTTAGTTTCTTAAAACTTTTCCTGTTTTTTTTTTTTTTTTAAATCCCCACCAGAATCTACCCATTTCCTTTGTGGTCCCCTAGAACTATGCTGAGTCTCCTTTATAGCACTTTTTAAAATCTCCATTATGTAAAGTGAGTCATGCCTACATCCATTTTCCTCGATAGACCAAAATATTCTTTCGGATAAGGACCAACCTTTTGTATCACCTAAAACACACAAAGTGCAGATCTTTGCACAATAAATGGCTGTTAAATTGAATTGATTTAAATTACATTAGAAGTCATTTGAAAGTGCTAGCAAAATACCATTAATGGTGTCTGTGTACGATGCTTTGAATTAAGTGTGAGGACAAATACATTAATGCTAACTTGCTCTCAAGCAAACACCACCAGCTCTGCCGTGAAGATTATCAAACATCAGCTTCTCTACCCGGGACCTGTGATTAGAATGCCTGATTCTGTAAGTTCAGAACAAGTTCACTTTTTAAAATTTGAACCAAGATCAGAAGACCGCATCATAAGATCAATGCAAGAAAAAGTGTAATAGATGCACAATTTGAAAAGAAGTGATCTGAAATCATTTTATGTATATGAACATGTTTGTGTTATTACAAAGGAGTGGGGAAGGAAGCAGAGGAAATGATGTGTGACCCCCTGCTTTTCACCCCTCCCTCTAAACTAAATTAGCAAACACTTGATGACCCAGATCTTCCTTTTGTTGAAAATCAAATAATCTTCCTCTAAAAGTGGTTACTTGATCATTCTTACATATGGGAACATGGAAAATGTGGTTTGACATCCCTTCAAGAAAGAAACTGCTGTTAGTACTTCAAGGTCTTCTGAATATGTGAAGGATTTTAATAACAACCAATTTTTAATTTATTGGTAATAGAACAAACATCAAATAACACTGCTTATAGTGCATTTTTAAGGATCCCCTATTAATTTCTATGATAGAAACATGCATTCATATGGAACCAAAGATGCTGTCCATGGTCCTGATGTTCACATAACCCTTACTACAACAGCAAAATTCCAGATATAAAAGAACCATAGGGGAAGCCTTCGTTGTGCAGTATTTTCTTATAATCATTTAATTTTCCACTTGATTCAAGAAGGATTATTTTGCTTAATTTCTTATTTATCCATTTGCATACAAAGTTGTGGCCTATATAGACTATAAACCACTGACCCCTCTTATACCAACTGTTTAATGTCATATATATTGCAGTCTAGTTTTTATAGCTCAAAAATAAGCTTTGTGTAACAGCAAAACAATGAAACAAATCATTAACTCCTTAGAAGATCATAATAGCCTGGTAAATATGTGGTGTGTGTGTGTGTGTGTGTGTGTGTGTGTGTGCATGTGTGTGTACTCATTTTTTTTTTTTTTAAAGATTTTGTTTATTTGACAGAGAGAAACACAGCTAGAGAGGGAACACGAGCAGAGGGAATGGTAGCGGGAGAAGCAGGCTTCCTGCAGAGCAGAGAGCCCGATGCGGGGCTCGATCCCAGGCCCCTGGGATCTGACCTGGGCCGAAGGCAGACGCTTAACTACTGAGCCACCCAGGCGCCCCGTGTGTACTCATTTTTTGTCCAGCTTCTGCATTTAGGTGGATTTTGTTATTCTGTTGTGTATAGGGAGTCAAAGAAATAAACAGCCTTTACTGACACATACATCCAAAATTTGTTTAAAAACTTCTTTTAATAAAAATCAAAACAAATTTCTTTCAAGATATTTTAAAAACTGAAGTATCCCAATCCATAATTATAAATAAGTTATGGATCTATTATAGTGCAGTTGCTTAGATCAATTATTTTTACTGTTTATTACATCATAAATCCTGATAAAATTCCTCAATGCAATGAAAATAATACGACAAGTAGCTAAAATAATTTTAAATCCAGAAATGAAGCTCAGGGCTTAATTTGTTCCCATGGCTTGGTAGTCAGGGCAAGGTTGGACAGGATAGGTGACATGGTACAGTAAGCACTAAAATTTAGAGGCATGATAGCATCAGTTATAAGAGTGCTATGTTAAGTTTGAATTCTTTCCATTTATCATCTCGTGTCACACCTGAAATATTACCCAAATTCAGTGTTTATTTTGTATGTGTAGTAACCTAACTTTATAGGGAATAGTCTAGTGATCCTCGTTTACTATCAAGATGTAATGCTGGTGATTAAATTACAGATGACACACCACATCAATTCTTATTAGAGATGTGCAGGCAGTAAAATGTTTACATTTCAGTAGATGATTTGAGCCATCTCTCTTACCCATTTTTCATTATATTAAACTTGGTGATTATCACTGGGTACGTCGAACTGCACTTGCTCAAGTTACACATTTGGCATCATATTAAGGCAAGTTTTTTTAAAATATATATATTTGCATGTTAGTATTTCTGTAGTTATTTGTAAATATTAAGTGAGAAGATGTATATCAGAAGGGTTTGTACATTTTAAAGTCCTATAAAAATAAAAATGACACATTATATTTATGCAACAAATATTTACTTAACACCCATTATGTATCAGACATTCCTGTAGGCACTGGGGATAAATTAGTTGAAAAAAAAACCCTACCTTCATGAAACTTATATTCTAGTGAGGAGAGACACATCATAAGGAAGTAAAATAAATAGCATTTCATGATGCTAAGTCCTTTAGAGAAAAATAAAGAAGAGAAGCAGATAGAGAGCAATATGGGGAGATATAAAGAGCTGAAATGTACAATAGAATAGTAAGGAAAGGCCTTGTAGAAGGCAACTTTGAACAGAGGCCTGAAAGAGCTGGGGAAGGAATTGTTTAAAGAAGATGGTGCCAAGCAGAAGACAAAGAAAGTTCTAAGTCGGGAGCTCATATGGTGTGTTTGAGGAACATCGATAGACTAGTGCAGTGGAGAAGTGTGAGTGAGGGCAAGAGTGGTAAGATAGCACAAGAGAGGCTAAAGTGATCAGGAAGAGGACAACGCAGAGTGTTGTAGACCATATATATAGGTTTTGGATTGACAAGTGACTGGCTCTAGCCAGTTGAATGTGAGCAGCTATGACATCATTACTCTGGGTAACTCATGTGTGCCTCACCTTCCTTTTCTTTTCCTCTAAACTGTGCCAAAAGATGTTACAGTTGGTGACTCCTATACTAACCTAGTCCTAAGGTATCTAAGATGAAATGATATGAAGTAGAGTGTTCATCTCACCTATAATAAGTAGGTACTATGAATAAGAAATAACCCTTTGTTGTTTAAGGTGCTGAAATTTGGGAGTTGTTTGTTACTATAGCATAATGGAGCTCCTTCTCATTTATACAGGAAATCTTTGGAGGGTTTTGAGCAGAGAAGTTACATAATCCGACTTCTGTGTCAAGTGGGTTATTCTAGCTTCTGTAATGAGAAGAATCCTTTGAGGGCAAGGACAGATAAAAGAGATGAGAAGGGGACTATTGTACTTACATAAGCAAGAGATGATTGCAGCTCAGACCAATAGTAATGAAGGCAGCAAAACATGGTAGGATTATGGGTATATTCGGAAAGAAAGCAAAAATGTTCTGATGTATTTGATATGGGGTATGAAAGCAAGAGATTTAAGAATGATTTTAGTTTTGGCTTAGACAGTTGGAAAGATGGAGTTGCTATTTACTGAAATGGGAGTGACTAGGGAAGAAATAAGTTATTTAAGAATAATCAGCAGAGATGGTATTTAGTTATTTAAAAATCGTTTTTCACCCAACTTCAATAGCTAGATCCTATAAAAGTTGGTTTCTAATGGTTGCTTTTTATTTTTCTCTTTCTTTAAATGATGTGCCACCTTTTTTGGACATTTCTAGCAATGTTTGGTTGAATGCTAGATAGTATAAATTTTTTGAAAACACACACATTATGGTAGCCGTAGATATTGTTATATCCTTCAGAGAGGATTCACTTCACCCCTGCTTAGGCTAATAGCATGGTGACTGGTCAGGCTGTTTTGACAGCCCAAGTAAAGCTCAGGCTCTCTCTAGGCCACCCCTCACTCCCCACTGGCAAGGCTCAAACTCAAATCTTTGCCTTGTGAGGCTGATGAAAGCTCTGCTCCATTTTTAAAAGGCTTTCCGCTTAAGTATTGGGTCTCTTGCTCCATTCAGCACTAGAATTTGAAAAATATCATGAGCATCAAAGACTCCATGTGACTGGAGCAGAGCTTGTGCATGAAGTTTCCTCAAGTCTCTGCCAAATCTCTGCTAATTTCCCTTTCCCCTAGAAATGGCCCCCTATGCATACAAAGGCTTAATTCTAAGTCTCTTATTGTTCAAAATTGACAAGTGGGCCAAAGTAAAATGGCCAAGGAAGTCAGCTCACTTCTCAGAAGTTCTTACCTCTTCCTAGTTTTAGTACCTTCAGTTCCTGTTGCCTCAGCAGCAATCTGCTGGCCTCGGACAGATGATTACTGATTTCTTTCCTTTGGTTTCATCATTGTTCTTGGTGGAATTCTGGTTTTCTGCCATCCACTCCATGTTATCCAGAGGTTAGAATTCAGAGAATGTTTAAAGTTAGGAGACTGGTTGAAATATCAAAAGGAAAGAATGAAATAGAGAGGAAAATTAAGTACCAGTCTGGAGCATCCCAAAATTGAGAGATATCTACAAGTACAAGAAATTAAATGATATTCCATATGATGTTGAATTGTATTTAAGGATATCATATTGTACAATTTAATTGTCTATTCTCAATTTTGCTATATTTTCAGCATGGGTGCATTTTTTTCCCTAAATAATTAGCTGATTTATAGTTAAATATGGGACTTGAGTTGACACGAATTCCTTTGGGATTCTTTTAATAATTCCCTTTTCTCCTCAAGATAAACTGACAAGAGGCATTTTGTTAGCAATTTTACTCATAGGTGAAAGCCCAAAAAACTTGGAAAATGTGTGAAATTTAAATATGAATAAAATTGCAAAAGCTCTTGAAACCAATACATTCGATCTCTAGTGACTACTGTATAGATTAGTATCCTGGTAGGAGTTGGATAGCATAGTTAAGTGGGGATAATTCAAGAAGAGTTTACTGAAGAGACAGTTTATAAGGAAACAGTGTTTACAAGGCCCAGTGGCTAGGACTAAATATTCGAGGACTAAATTGCCCTAGGACTAGAAACACAAGGCATCTTCTCAGCCCTAAACCTGAAGGGGGAAAAGAAGTTATTAGAACAGAGGACAAAGAGTGCCAGGTGGTGAAAGAAAGCCCTCAGAGGCCCCATGGGAAAGCTATCTTAATCCTCCCCCCATCTTTTGCCCGTGCTTTCCAATGGGAAGCCAGAAAACGATGTAATCTATGAATTCATTCTTAGAGATCATCTTGTAACACAACACAGATCTCTCTCTCTCTCTCTCTCTCTCTCTCTCTCTCTCTCTCTCTCTCCTTTCTCAGAATTGACATATGGCTCCAGAGTGAACACGACTACAGTACTTGCAGACCATGAAAAATATAGCATGCCTTAGCATTACTCACACAACTTTGTAAGTTCATTTAATAGAACTCTGGTACCAAAGCTGATAAAACTGTAAAGACACAAATTGGACTTAACAACATACTTAATGAACCTGTCCCGAATACAAAATATCAAGTGTTTCTTCTTATAAACATTCTTCATATTCTTTTTTTTTTTTTTTAGAGGTTTTATTTATTTGACAGTGAGAAACACAGCGAGAGAGGGAACACAAGCAGAGGGAATAGTAGCGGGAGAAGCAGGCTTCCTGCCGAGCAAGGAGCCCGATGCGGGGCTCGATCCCAGGACCCTGGGATCATGACCTGAGCCGAAGGCAGACGATTAAAGACTGAGCCACACAGGCGCCCCCCCATTCTTCATATTCTTTAAAAAAAATCTATCCTGACATGTAGCATACACACACAAAACAGTTTGGTAGTAGTTTCCTGAAAGTACATAAAATTAAAAAACTAGATGACATGGAAGGTTGAGAACCAAATTGTTTTAATGTGGTTTGCATTTATACAAACGAAACCTAGAACCTTTTAGGCAGAATAACTTTCCCTTCACTTTTGCTATTGCAACCTAAATATTTAGAACCTTAGATACATGTTCTAATCTCCACTCACTTTTTGCATATGGATACTAAGATGTAATTTCACTGTAAATATCAATAGAGAAATTACAATGCTTAAGGACATGGAGATTGAGCTACAGGGTAATGTGTTATTAGAATACATACATTTGTTACAGTATATACACACATATAATGCATACGTTAATGCATAATTTACTTAGCAAATAATACAAAAACTTGACTCAAAAAGCTGCTTGAGGTCTCATGATGACTCTGTTTCTGGGACTCTGATGTGAGAGGAGAGCTCTAGAACTGAACTCATAGCTCTTGACAAACCTGCTCCTCTTCCTGTGTGTTTTTTATTTTATCAATGATATCATAATTCTCCAGCAACCCAGAAACAAATCACTGAAATTATATAGTCATCCATCCATTTAATCAATAATCATTTATCAAGCATATACCACCCTGGAGATAAAGACAAATAATGAAGGAGCTCAGTCTAGATGGTATGATGGAACAGTTAACAGTGTCACAAGTCCAATAATAGATCTTTGCTCAGTGAGCTGTTGAAGTCCTAGAAAGACACCAAAAGGTTCTGTGTGACTACAGGTATGTGGGGGAGTATACTTCAGGGAAGTTTTATTCCCCTTTTCTAAATAAAAATCACATTTATTTCATCTCTGAGATACTTCTTGAAAATTATTTTCTCCTTTTCATTATGGCTGCAATGACCCTAGTTGAGAGCTTATTACCTTCTCTTCTGCCTATTTCAGTTGTCTCTTACTTGGGCTTTTAACCTCTAATTTCTCCTGCTCATAAAGTATCCTCCCGATTATCAGCATATTATTTTTCCTGGAGCACAATGCCCACACCCCATCTAACACCTGACACCCTTACCTACCTACCCTTTGCTCTAAGCTGCATTCTTAAGTGTTTACCTTGTTCCCTCCTGGAATACCCTTCCTTGCTCATTCCACATTTCCACCTTTGGAAATAGGGCCATTTCCTTAAAGTCTAGCTGGAAGTGAATACTCTCTTCTAAGCTCCCATAAATTTTCTATTTTTTGATTACAGTCTGCTTTGTTTTATGTTTTATTTTTCTTGTTAGATTGTAAGCTTTTTGAGGGCCTCAATCACATAATTTATTTATTTTTCTGTGTCTGGCATAGCAACTGGTATGATAACTTTATATGTGAGGGAGAAGCACTCAAATTTTTTAAAACTAAATTATGCCAACACACCATAAATATTAATGAAGCCTAGAGAAAAACTCTACTTTGATCTGGTATTAACAAATTTTGGTGTTAGCGGAAGTGACACTGGAAAGGAATCCAACTTGTCTCTCATTGGATACATTCAGTGATTAAAGAGTGAATTAACTGGAAATAGAAAAGTTAGAAATTCTATATACATCAAAATCTCATTGAAAACACTTAACAGCCTTATATGTTTCTAGATCCCTGCTGAATTATCATAAACAGGCCCCCTTGTAGCCTAGACATTGCATGTTGAAATCAGAGTCTTTTTTTTTTTTGATTCATTAAAGTATTTATTGGAAATCAGAGTCTTGAAATAAAATACTTCTTTTTAGAAAATTTTATAATTTAGTAATTTCATTTTCATGTAAAAAATTCACATGGAGTATATTTTATATTTTGAAACATAAACTCCCTAACTTACAAACAATCCATTTCTTCCCCATGTAGAGCTGTCAGAAAGAAGGGGAAATTCGGTAAACTGCATGTCACTATCAGCCATTGATAGCCAGTGATTTGTTCCGAATCCAAAGGCTAAACCAAACCTCATGCTGCTGTATGTCAGATGCAATTGGACCACAGTCAAAGTTTTACAGCTCAGACAGGGCACACTTTATCCTTCAGGCTGCTACTTAAGATAGCCACGACCCTGAGGAGAACCAGTCAACAAAACAGACAGACAAGAGGATGTGATTTGTATGCATCCCTGAGCCAGCTCACATCACCCCTGACCTACAGGTCAGGCTGCAAATGACAGCAGGGTGCATGCACCTGATCAGACAGAATATTCTCATTATAAAGCCTGGAAAGAGGGGGCAACTCCTCAGTGTTTACCCACAGACCAGATGCAGTCTACCTAGGAAATGAGCAAAAAATACTGATTTAGAGCAACAAGAAGATGTGACCGACGTGTAAGTACCTTATAAAATTTTAAATCAATCATTTATCCTAATAAACTTGGGTGAACACCAAATGATTATACAAAGGGGAGTTTATCAAAGGGAAAAAACAGTTTGCTTAATCATGGATAAGCCATCCAAAGGAAACTAACCTGAAATGAGTAACCCTTATTGAACCGCAATAGGGCAACTTTATCAAACACATTTGGCCATGATCATTTGTTTTAGAATAGATTTCAGTTAAGCAAGAGTCTGAAATGGTGGTACAAACCTACAAACGTGGTTTCTTTCAAGTTATTGGATACAGTGAAGGCTTTTATACCTTTAAAAGAAATCTGTATTTCCAAAATGGGAACTACTATGGAGGAGGTAGACCAAATTGCTACACATGGTAATTCTTAAGAACAGGGAGGAGAACTCTGTCTTGGATTATTGGAAGTAACTTTGCCTAAGGCTAGTAGAATAGAGGAGATGACCTCTGGAGGTCCCCATGAGAGCTCTGATTCTGTATCTTTTTTTTTTTTTTTTTCTGATTCTGTATCTTAAATACAGTAGAGATTCATCACAAAGCTAATCAGATGTACCATGAGTGGAATTTCACTGTCCAAATTGTAATAGTTACATACACAAAATCCATCATTACACAGTTGGTCTGTAAAGTGGGTATTGATCTTGTTTCTGAAATATTTGAGTAACAAAGGAGCTTTTATATGTATATGTATACATCTGTACATGTGTGTGTATATATAGAAAATGTACATATATATATTTCATCATATACAATGTCTTAAATGATATCCACAAGAATGCTGAGATGATGAATGAAGTCATGCACACAGGATCCCTCAGGAAGCTTAAATGCAACACTATTCAACAATGTCTAGTTCACATCTCTGTAGCAACATGTGGTAGAAGGGTTGAGTAATTCAACTTTCTATCAATGAGCATTATCGTCCTCTTAGACTATAATTTCACAATCTCACAGATGAGGGCTTGTTTATCTTTGTGTTTTCAACATGTAAAGGGTTGATTATTGGCTCTGAAAAAGACCTGGGCTTCAAGGTGTGCCAGGAGTAAGCACTAATCTACTACTACTGTTACTACTACAACTTACTATTGCTTTTTTATGAACACAAAGCAGTTCAAATTCCCTCTCTTCCCCTTAATGTGGACTTTGTTCTCTTTGAATTTCTTTCTCTGCTAGTCTTACCCTTCATGCTTACATGAACCAAACTTTCACTTTCATGTTTTTGGAGATACTGGGCTTTAGAAAGTTCATGAAAGTAAGGGAGAGGGCATTTAAGTGGCCACATGAATGTTAATCCTGTGACTCTGGACAAATTACTTAGACCACCTAAATCTCATTTTTAAAAAATTTGAGATGGTTAAGTTGATCTCATGAGATTGTGATACTTTTAAAATGAGATTATAGGTAAAATTACTTGTAAAATATAAAATACTACTAAATGTGAATCATAATGTTATTTTTTTCTTCATTTTGAAGAGATCCAAACATTTGGGTTTTATAGTCAAGTAAGAAAATTTGATTTAGTAATTAGAAACTCTTGGTATTAAATAGGTTCTGCTGTATGTTCTGCATATTGTCTCATGCTGTGGTGTTAAATAGCAAGAAAATAGAATAAATAAAAAAATCTGGTGTCCTTTGGCATAATTTGACCAAATATAGCAGATAAAAATATAGACAGTTAATTTTAAATATTCTTTTTTTTTTTAAGATTTTATTTATTTGACACAGAGAGAGAGAGAGATCACAAGTAGGCAGAGAGGCAGGCAGAGAGAGGGGGGAAGCAGGCTCCCTGCTGAGCAGAGACCCTGATGCAGGACTCGATCCCAGGACCCTGAGATCATGACCTGGGCCGAAGGCAGAAGCTTTAACTCACTAGGCCACCCAGGTGCCCCTATAGATAGTTACTTTTAACAGAAAGTTACATTTTAATTTCAGATAAAGCATATTTTTAAATGAAAGGTCATCTTATATAATTCAAATTTAACTGATATCTTGTACTTTATCTGGCAAACCTATTTTTGTATCAATAAACAATTTAAAACCTTGTTAATCATAACCCAGCTCTCTTCTAAAGCTGTCCTCTTGAGTCCCTTATTAAGTGAATCTTATTATGTTACATTCATTTTAATTGTTTGACTGTACAGATACCTTTTATAATAAGCAATCTCCAAACACTTGGGAGAAATAGAAAGAATATGACAACAGATGAAGAAATTGCAAAGCGTCTTATTAATGTTTGAATATTCCTTCCTCCTATCAATTGCTTATTTGATAAAAATCCATAGGGCACAAGGTAGATGATAGGCATCTACCTTAGAGCTACACTTCCCATTTTATACTGCCCTCTAGGCTGCTGTGGTTAGATGTCTGCAGTTGTTCCCAGTTCCTTTGACATAGCTTGCTGTTGGGCTTTTGCCAGTGAGATTGTACTTCCTCATTGGACAGTTGAAGGGAAAGGAAAGGCTGTTATTCCTTTCCTTCAGTTTCTCACAGGAGCCGTTGTTGGTTCCTACGGGTGATTCCAAAGGGCTGTGAGCTTTAACAGCAACGGCATTAATTTCAGCAGCCTCCATAGGAGTTCAGATCCTTGATCTCTTGCCCTGTGGCAACAATGTGATTCCAAGGGCAGTGACAGTCACAGAAGGGATGCCTACAATTTAGCAGCGATGTGGGACAACGGCCATCATCTTCGAGATGGTAGCAGCTTCCTAATCTTTAGGCAAAAACTTTCTCATGCCTTGTACTTCTCTAGTTTCTCTTCATATTCTTGTTCTTCCAGTTCTTCCAATTAGTTTGTGATCCACTCCCTATATTAAAATCCTAATATTTGAAATACCTAGACTGGTTTCTGTTTCATTGACTGGACATCGACTAATACAAGAATTTATTGGCGGAAAAGTTTGAGAACTACCACTCTACAGTATCCCTGACAGCTTAGGCCATTTGAATTTTGGGATACAAAAATAATGGAAGAGTCTGATAGGTCATGGCTCTTTTTAACCATAGAGACCTTTCAGTGGGAATCTTGGGGAGGAGTCTACAATTACTGATAATCTAAATAAAAATTAGGTCCAAAAAAAATTTTTTTAAATTAAAAAAAATTTTTAAAAAATAAATAAAATTTAAAAAAATTAGGTCCACATCAAAGGAGTCTCCACGCTTATGACAAGCAGGAAAGTAAACATTTAAGGTGAAATTTTGTGTCCTTAGCCACCCATAAACAACACTATTATATGTAATATGAGAGGGGAAAGATAGGCTTATAGATATCATTAATATAAATTTAAAAAGATGCTAGAAGGGGAATTTATTTGTGGGTAATCTATATTTTACATGGTTATTTGTTGAATTGAGTTTGTCTGGTTCACTTCTTAGCTCCTAGAGGGATCAAAGCCTTAACTAATAGACAGTTTTCAAAATATCTTTTTATTTAATCTGTTACAGTATTCCATTATTTTAGCGTCAAGACACTGTATCTTATCTCTAATTAAATTTTCTCTCCTTGAAATTTTAGTCCATTTCCTCTTTATCTTTTCTTTACTTGAAAAGAAGAATGTATCTGGGTTCTTCCTTAATACTCTCATATTCCTGAAGATAATTAATCATTAGCCCTCTTTCCCAGTATTCTCTTTTTTCTAGGTGAAGAAATCTCAATTCCATTGGCCTTTAGGCGTGGTTGTTTCTCTCACGTTATGGAGTGTTTCTCTGAGTATAATTGATGTAAGCCTGCCCATCTTTTAACAGCCAAAATTACAGCTGAGATCTCTCTAATCCTATTAAAGAGTGATATCTAAGAAGTTATTTCAAGGAAAAATATTTGTTTTGCTCTTATAAGAACACAAAAATTTGTGTGGAATATCTGACCAAAATAATGATGGAATTAAAGGTTACACTGGACTACTGGTCTGACTTTCATAAAACGCATTCTAAATGTATAATATCGTGAGTCAGATATTCTTAGATGATCTTAGTTATTTTACAGGGGACCATTCTAAACTAATTCTATAGGGGTGCCTGGGTGGCTCAGTGGGTTACGCCTCTGCCTCTTACGCCTTCAGCTCAGGTCATGATCTCAGGGTCCTGGGATAGAGCCCTACACGGGGATCTCTGCTTAGGGGGGAGCCTGCTTCCCCCTCTCTCTCTGCCTGCCTCTCTGCCTACTTGTGATCTCTTTCTCTCTGTCAAATAAATTAATTAGTAAAATACAAAAAAAAAAAACAAACCAAACTAAGCCTATAAGACCAAGTAAATCAAGTGTGCTTAGTAAGAACACTCTGTGAAAAATCTGGCTTGAGATAAAGCCTGAACTGAAATAAATGATAAAGGATTGCTTTTGTCATTTTCTCCTTACATCACTATAAACCTAAAATACTTAAAACTCTAAGACCCAATCCATTTGTCCTTGGGGG
>CM053608.1:53209751-53240480 GCA_028646535.1 Procyon lotor
AGTTTACTTAAACATAATAATAATAACAAATTTGAAACCTATTTGACAATTTTAAAATGTTCTATAAAGAATACCTGAGGGGGAGAAAAACCAATTATTATTTATGGCAAAGTGCTCATCAATGCTTTACATCATAATGAAATCTAAATATATAATAATATAAATAATAATATAATATTAATAATAATAATAATCTAAATATATAATAATAATATGCTACATGGATTGTATCACAAAAATTACTAGAAGAATTGATGGATTTTGTTTTTTTAAAGATTAATATATTACATATTGTATATATGTACACTAGAATAAATATAAAGAAAACAAAATATCAGTTTAAAAATATATTAAAAAAACAAAAATAAAAAATTTATTTATCCATGTATGCATGCATTTATCCATGTATAGAACACAACTATTTAGGTTAATGAGCTTTCCTTTAAATACCTTTAGTTCAGAAATTTTGGTAAAATGTGGTGTTCATCTATTGTGAAGAAGGTAATATATTTGGTAAGATATGTTTAGATTATTGAATTTTAAGATTTATAATGTTTATATAAAACTGCAGAAGTTTTAAAGTGATTTTTTTAGTCCTCGGTAAGGTGCCAGTATTAATACTTTTAGATCAATATTAGGAAGATTTTTATATTACAGAATAACTTTTATCTTACTGACTTGCTACTGTTTACTTAATCTTCTGAGCTTACCAATTAAGAGTCACTGAATGATGATCTGGTAGAACCTGGTTTTAAGAATTACAGCATTGGACCAAAAGCAAAAGATGCCAATTAAAAATTGTGGAAGTTAAAGTACTCAAGAATATTTTGAACTGGGTTTTCTTTCCTTTTTTCCATCCTCTCTCCTTCCCTCCTACCCTCAATCGCTCTTTCCATCCACCAGGATGGAACATTTTTAATACTATAAATTCAACCAACCTTTTTAGTTATGTAGTATAAAATCATATGTGGTAGTAATAATGGGTGGGGAAGAGAACAGGTTTTGGAGTCAGATTCGCCTTATGGTTCTATTTTTATGGAGCCTGAGTGAGTCACTCTAAGAGTCTCAATTTTCTCATCTGTAGAAGCATGCAAATTAGCACCAAGAATGAGATAATGTGTACAAAATACTGAACACTATACAAGGCACAAAGTTTCTGCCCTTTATTACTATCATACTGTGTTTCAGGTGCTGTAGACAAGTAAGGTAAAGTGCTTCTCTCCTTTGACTTCTTTTACGTAGAAAGAAATCGTTGGATGATCTTGAAATTTCCTTCCAGCTGCAAATTCTATGGATTTATAACACCTACCTTCTTAATGATGGTTGTGTCCTACGGATACCTGCATGGACAGCTGGTCTGTCTTAACTAACTTGAAGATGGATATGTTAAATGAGAGATTTATGATCCAAAGATTGAACAGGTGATGTAGGTTCTGGACCTGTTTACAACTCAGATTGGAGTAACAAATCTGCAATTCTAATGAGTTAAAAAGTCCTTTTACAATCTGAACTAACATAAAGATTTTGGAGTAATCCAAATAATGCAATTAAAACCTTCTCTAGGAATAATGTAAAGAATGAGTCAAGTAAAATTTGTTTAGTGGCATGTCAAGCACTAGAACTTCCTCAGGTACAGTTGACATGTTTTCAACTTCTACTGTATACACAGCCTTATGTCTTCAAGAACTTAGAGGAGTAGAAAAGGATGAGCTAGGATTGGCATACTATATCCAGGAGGACTATCCAGCTCCTCCAATCTGTGTAGTGTCTGTCCCTAACGGACTTGTCATCAAAGGATCCCACAAACATCTTGCAAAAGAGGGTCTATGTCCCAGTCTTTTTTTGTGCTATTCACATCTGGCCTAATTACCTGGATACAAGAGGGACTTCAACTGATATGGATTGACACAACAACAGCAACAAAAAGTGAATAAAACTTTGTAAGATTCCAATAGTTTACAGGTTAAATTCTGAGAAGTCACCATTTTCAATCACGTGGGAAGTTTGAGAGGACCAAATTGTCTCTTTATTCAACACACCTTTTGAAAATGGGAACAGTATATTTTATACATTCCTGCACCATGAAAACTAACTGAAGGTTTTTGGGGGGGCAAGGTTAAATAAGTTTTTTGTTTGAGAAATGACTTTGAAACTTTCAACAAGGCCTTTACCTGTGACCCCCTTCCCAACACCCACCCCACCAAAAGTTATAATATTGGAAAAAACACGGAGGGCTAGTTTCTGCTATAAATTAATATTGTACTGGCCAATCTGAATTTTCAGGCTCTGTAGATTGAATGGATAGTCTTTTTTAAAAAAGGTCAGAATTTATTTAAATCATAAGCAATGTTGAAGATTACTTTTTGATCATCTTAAAAGAATATCCTTTGCTTTTTACCAGACACATCTTAAAAATTCATAGATAAAGCGATTATGGTCACTCATATGGGGCTTAACAGTTATTTTTTTCCTTTGATGATTCATTGTAAAAATTGAGCAGCATTTCTTCAAACGATAGCCTACTCTTCTTCCTCATCTTCACAGAACAAAACTACATAGCATCAAACTTGATGCTTGGAAAGACACAGAAAACCCTCCAGATTTCTACCCAAGATACGAAGTAAGACTCAACAATTAAGACAAATAAAAGCAAGATTAGAGTTACTTTCTGGGACACTGAAAGCTATAGGGATGGTTTTTAGTTTTTGCAAAAATGTGCTTTTGGGTTTAGGGTTTCCTCACTTCCTTTCACTCAACCAAAATGAGTGAATGCATATGTAAATAAAACATCTACAAGAATTCTTATGTAAATAAAAAAATATAGCATTCAGAGGAAGAAAAGAGCAGTGATAAAGGAAAGCCAGTGCTGTGGGGCTTTGTGAACAAGGGAGGGAAGGATTTCTTTGTGCCACAACAAAATGTAACCCTGCCCATGAAAGGAAGGAGACAGAAGGCTAGTTTCTGCTAAAAGCCGGGCTGCGTGTCGACCCAGCGGAGGAAATCCTGGTTCTATCTCTAGGGCTCGTTAGCTCTTAAACATGGATCCTATGTGTTCGCAAGGTGCCTGTGTCCATTCTCCTTTTAAAACAAAAGGGAAACCTATACCATTCAGCAGAATTGTATTTGAAGCTACTATTGTTTAAGGAGAAAGCAAAGACAAACAAATTATGCTTTTAATTGAAGTATTTGGGTCTTTGTTTTAATGCTGCTGGTTGCTAACCAGAGGAGAATGTCCTTTCTTCTCTCCTACCCTCTCAGATTAGTGCCCTAAATGTACGAATCCAAGTTCCCCATGGAGATGGGCATTTTCCGTATGAACCAAACCAACACCACTTGAGCAAAATATCAATCATCCCTTAAGGTTGGCAGGCTCCCACTAAAATGTTTTTATGGCTGTTGCCTTATTTTATGACAGTTCACATCCTGGCGTAAGTCATGATCAGTTACATAAGGGATGCAAGGTTCTGCAAAATATTCACAAACAATTAAGTCAGTAATTTGCAAATTATGGATATTGGTGCTTTTCAGGTTCTAAGCAGTAAAGATAGCTAATCGTCATCTTGTATGCTTTTATCAAAAATCTCAGCTAGAATCCAAAGTGCAGAGTGCTTCCTTCTCATGTTACTGACCTGCCATTTGCTGCACAGCTACTGTTAGGTGTAAAATACATGAACGAGACATTTCTGAAAAGTGGACTTAATGTTATGCACTTGGTTGAAAACACAAGTCAAATGTTCTACATTATTAATTTTCCCTCTTCTCTCCAGTAATACATTATTGGATTTTTATGACCTACAAGTTAAGCAAATTTAGATAATATTATAGACTTGAAAAAAAATAAGTAACTTTATAGAAGCAGATCACTATGGTAATTACTTGATGCTTCACTTGTTTGCAAAGAGATGGTAGTAATATTTTAAGTTATGGTTTGGAATAAAGGAATACAAAACTATTTTCACGTGGCTTTAGATTTTTTTTAAATCAACATTCTATTTAAATCTGACATGAGAAATCTGTCATTTGTCACACGTTAATTAAAATGGTACTGAAAACTTTAATAAGCTGGAAAGAGCCCCTTTAAACAAGTTGAAAACAGCAATCGAGATAAAATTTTAAAAATCCCCACAAAAGGAAGAATATCAAACAAGCAAGAATCAGTTACTATGTATGTAACACACAGACATAACAGGGATTCAAAGATGCTGTTAGGAGTAGCTTTATCCCAAAGGTAATTATTACCAGTGCTTCCTGGCATGGGAGAAAAATCCTACATTGACTTTCAGGAGGAATCTCACTGACCCTTGTAACAAACTTGGATGCCTTCTGAGTATAAGTCAGTTAATAAAAAAGGCATCTTGCTTTCTAAATATCACACCTGCCGTCGTCCATCCTTGGGAATCATTCAATTCATTAGTGAATACAACCCACATACATCAAAAGTTTCCATTTTTTTTCCGGCTCTTTTTAACACCAAGGTCCCTCCCCTCTCCCCAGGCTCCTTGCAGCCATCCAGGGAATCTTTCGCTTTTTGTCCTTTCCCGACCCTTCTGGACCACATTTTCTCTTCTTATTCAGGCCATCTGCTCCCAAGGAAGGTAAAACTTCTGGGAGGCAAACAATCAGCATCCCCAGCCATCGGTAGCTTAGCTTTTTTGAACGACCCTCACAGCCCCTGCCTATGAAGATAGACATGGCACAAAGCACAATTCAAATTATGATCGTCGTTTAAAAATAGTTTGTAATTGATACATTTCTGGCCACAGCCTCCCCCTTTATCCTGCCAGTGGTACAATCTTCTTGCTCTTGACAGAAGTCTTTCTAAAGATCTGCTCAAGCCTCACTAAGCAGCTGTGAGTTAGGTCATTTTCCCAGGAGTTTTACATGTGGAAAACTGGGCATTAGTAAGGCCTCAAAAAGGACACCATCTGGCCCTAGTGAAAAAAAGGATCGTGACACTTCCTGTGGTACCAACAGACCCTGATGAACCAGAAAGGAATTCAGCCCCGGACTGTGATCCAATAGAGACCGGCCCCACAATCACCTCCGTGACAGCCAACTCCATTCATCTCAGCGGTTATCTCATAGCACAATGCACTTTTGTGCCGTGCTGTTTACCGAAGGCGGAGCAAAGTCCATTTGGATTTTTGTGTTCAGTCTCAGTGCCTGCCCTCTTTCCTGGAACACATACCACATCAGGAGACGGGGCGCCGCACAAAGAACAGCGCTTTCGCTCCCCATTCACACTTCTCAATCTCCCTCCCACTGTACATGCGCCGGAAGAATAAAATGCTGGGCTCCTCAGATGCTTCAAAAAGACCTTGGCCTGACGTGAAGCACCGCCCCTCCCGCCTTTAGTAAAAATGATTTTCAACTACTCGGATCAACAGGTTTTGGTTTTTTGGTGGTGGTGTGGTTTGTCTTGTGGAGGAAAAAAAAAAAATGGAAACGTAAGCATGTAAGGATATCTCACATGCACACTTGCTGGAATGTTCTTGTTCCATCGATTCCATTAGGTGTTGGAGTGTTGAAAGGTCCTGTGAAAACTACAGCATCCACCTCAACAACGACCCAGGCTTTCCTTTTCAAAAAGAGGGGTGTCTGACTCCAGTGCTGTGAGAGGGGACGCCGGCGACACCCTTCACTGTCGTAGCGTTTATTACAGTTCACAGAGACTTTTTTGGTTCCTACTTTAGAATATGGAAATTGGGAGAGTCTAATTAAGAACAACAGATCCTTAATTCTTAATTTTTGTCATTGGCTGAGTGTATTATAAGAACAGAAAACAAGCAAAGAAGCCACTTAATTAAGGCATCATCAGCAACTATATATATTTGTTTTTTACACATAAAATATTAGTCTTTTACACATAGAATGTGATTGGAAACCGGGCAGTGGGTCATCCCAGAAAGGTACTGTGGCCATTCAGGCTCAATAGGGGGTGCCATGGGGGAGCTTTTCTACCAGCCCATAGCCCAAGGAAAAGGACCTGGGTGTGAAGGGAAGGGGCTTTCTTAAATCTGAGGGATCCCCCCTTCAGTTCTAATCAGATTCTACTTCATTATCCACCTTTCATCTTCAAATAAAAAATCTTGCAGCCCTAGATGCTGAACCCATTTTGCCGGCCACTGGGGGCTTCCTCTGGACATGGACCCGAATCCTCCCTCATGGTTGGATCCTTCCCTAGAAAGCCGTATTGTCACACAAAGGGACCTTAGAGTTAGCAAAAATGATTAAGACCTACCATTTCTCTTGTTCTCAGGAGTTAGGTTGGGGAGGGGTGTAGAGAGGCTGCCCTTCTTCCACATAAGCCTTCTGATGCCCAGGTTTTGAAGAACTTAAAAAGCTAACACAGAACAAGTGGAATTTAATGAAGGAAAACCTTTCTCTGACTCGAGTCCTTGATGGGAGTGAAGGGACTCTATTCACAGGAAGTCATAGCTGATAACTCACTTATTAACATATGTGTCCAAGACCTAATCTAGGCTTTCTCCTTTAACATAGAATGGTCACCACTGGTGCTATTCTTGAAGTATCCATTGAGAGAAGTTTAAAACCACAACCCTTATCTGTATTCATCAAGGAATTGTCTCTGGATTCTATGACCCCCGGCAGCATATTGTGGACTATAAAGCCCAGGGTTTGTGGATAAGGCTCCCCATTAAATAATGAAAATGCCTGTAAGTCACAGCTTGCTTAGGAATGAAGACAAGAGATTGAGAGAGAGAGAGAGAGAGAGAGAGAGGAAGAGTTTCTATCTTGAAAGATCCAAAAACGGAATATGAAACAGCCAGCATTCCACTGTCGTAGTGTTTGTGCAATATGCACACAGTTATTTATCTTATTATGAGTCACAGTCTTTCATAGGATCTTTCCAATGGCTTAAATAAGAAAAGTACCAAAAAAACTTTGAGGCGAGGGCCAGCAGTTAGGGCCACAGCCCTTGGGGCCTGCAGGCTGGCTGCCAAGAGTAGGGGACACAGAGCTGCTGGAGTAAAGCCTGGGGAGGGCAGGTTTGTGGGTATTTGGAAAACCACCTCTGAGGTAGCAGGGGCCATCCCTGTAACAGAAGGAAGGCGGTGGGGGAGGAGTAACCCTAGCAGAAGGAAGAAGCTCAGGTTTGGCTCATGCTGCCTAACATAAAATCCACTTTGGCATCAGAAAAAGGGGCTGAAATATCCAGACTTTATCAGGGACATAAGTATTCAGTAATTTGGGACACAGACTCATTCTTACCTTAAAGATAGCTAATATTCCTTCTAAGAGTCATAAAAGGTTTTTTTGTTGTTGTTGTTTTGCTTTTTGCTTTTTTTTTTTTTTAAATAAAAGAACAGTTGAAAACCTGGTAGATCATAAAATAATTAATTTTTCCTATTTTCTTCTGACACTTTCCTTGGCATTGATTTTGCAACATTAACATACTCGCCTTGTAGTAAATGATTTTAAAGGCTTAAGATGTTAATTAAAAATATAAATGCCATCTCAGTTGCTGGGAAGGCCAATGTGAGCATTGTTTTAAGCTGGAGACCTGTGTACTCCTTCCCCCTCACCCCCCCCAGAATCCCCCACCGCCGAAAAAAGCTCTGTTTTGAGGCAACAGTTCCCTAGGAAGAAAACAGCAGAAGCAGAAACAATTTGCTCCTTTAAGGATTTGAGAATGCTTATGTTGGAACCTCACAAAAGCGGCGTTATGTCCTTGAACATTCTAAAGATCATTGTTAATAGGATCAATTTTTGTGTGTTATTCAACTGGACGCTTCCTAGCCAGTAAGAACGGCATTTTAGTGGAGGGACATGGTGGCGATGGGGGTGGGGGCCGAGGGTAAAGGAAGGCCCGGCAAATTCCATGTGATCAGTTCAGCTGCAATAATCTCTTTTCTCCTTCTTGACGAAGCCACACATGAGAGCACTCTGGTGTCTTTCATCATTATTTGTCACCCTTTTGTGTGGAGCAACTTATATCCACAGCCATTCCAGCAATTAAAATGAAAAAGAACCAAACAGTATTCTCATTGACTACGCGGAGGCCAGTGCCACCAAGTGCCATCCAACCTATTGAATGTCGGGTATCTAATGCCATTAGAGCTCTATAAAGATTCTGTGGAAAAAAAAAACAAATAAATTGTTACATGCAGAATGTAGAGAATGATTTAAAAAGATAAAATCTTTTAATGCATTTGTGGTAGCTAGATCGCCTGTAACAGGCTCTCTCTCTGTGATAACGTGAAAAAGGAACTAACTCAGCAACTGACAGGGATTAGGACTCACATGGAAAGACCGAGAACTACGAATTCTGGTAGACAAGTAGTCCTACAGAGAAACAGATTCACTGAGGATAAGTCCATCTTTTCTCTGTTGAAATATCTTCTGAAAATCACTATGAGCATTGGATTAGCCTGATTTCTGTGATTTAATAAGTAGTTCTCTGAAACTATAATGTGTCACCACATTTCTGGGAAAGCTACGTTTTAATGTCCTTTTTCCCAAAAAGGGCAGATGGAAAGAAAGTAAAGATAAACCAGCTTGTCCAAGACCACAGGCACACAGGCAGAGTCAAGACTGAAGGATGGTGATCATTTGAGTATGGCGCTAATTTCAAATTGTATGGTCCAGAACATGCAGACCCAGTGTGTGACTTTCCTTATTCCATGAGCCATTCTTTTTTAATGTTATTTTCATCTGAAAATTTTAGGCTCATTACAAAAAGACCATCAGTTTTGAGTCTATGTATTTGTTCTTCCATACAGGGTGAAGCTTTTTAGAAAATATCAGTAATAGAGTTCTCTCAAATGCTAAGAATGCACTTTCTCAGGCATTGTAATACAAACTGCCTGTAGACCTTTGTCTTATAATTCAGTTGGGAAAGAAGATTTGTATCTGAAATGATAATTAGAATTTAAAGTAACATGCTACTGAAATTCTGGGGAAGCACCAAGGACTTGAGGAGATGATAAAGAACCTTCTAGAGCATATCTGAGATTGGAAGGAAGAGACATAGGGCCTGCTAGAGGAAAGGAACAATGGTGTGCTTGAAACCAGCAAACACATGCTAAGGAAAACCAGGAAAACATGTTAAGCACTTTCTACGAAGATATACTCATGTGGGCAGAGCCATCTAGAAAGTACTTCATGCTCCTATTGTAGTTTCAGTGCTAACCAAACCTGTTTGCTTGATGTAGAAGGGTTGGAGCTGGAATTCCCAAATAGTGATTTTGTTTTTATGCAAAAGATGGAGGAGCCATCGAAGGGCTGTCAGCAGGGATGGAGTGGATTTGGCTGACTTAGACACGATGATAGAAAATGGTCAAGTGACTGAGGCTGGGAGGCGAGTGAGATCACATAACTTAGTCCAGTCTTGGAAGTGGGGAGGGGAGAGTTACCAAATAACCCAAAATGTGAAAGAAATGCCAGGAAGACCTGTCCCCCCAAAAGACCCCCATCAATAACCTTTAGGATCACATAGCCCAGTGAGGGGCTACAGTAGGGGGTGGCTGGGGACTGGCCAGGTCGTGGTCCAGAAAAGCACTTCTGTGTTATACTCTTAGGATGGATTATGACCTTAAAGAAAACAACAGACACAAATCTGTCTTCTTTTCTCCAAAACTGGGATTTGGTGACGGTATCTCTACAAACCCCTCAGGAATGGAAAATTCTAGAACTGGAAGAGTAACTTCTTATATTTAACATTCTTCCCAATAATCTCAGAAAGGAAGCTGTGCAGACACACTGTGGCTTTTACAGGTCCTTTTAAAATAAATATATCGTGTTTTATAAATGACAGCAATTTCAAGTAAAGCCTTACCGAGGTTCCTCCAAGTGTCTTTATTTCTAACAACCACAATAACAAAAAAGAATTTTAGTTAGTTAAGTAGCCAGCTTGGGTTGGTCCAAGTAGTTTTGCTGCTGGATAATGGAGCTTGTCCCTCTAAAGTGACCATATTTCCTTGGTGCAATTTTTGGCAAAATATGTGACTTTGAGATTACTGGTAGGGAGTGGCTGGCAATTTGGCTTTAAATTTCCTAAACTTTCTTGAATGCTTAATTGTTTACTGAGATGTCAGCTGCAAGATTAGTGGAGCTGGAAAAAAAAAAAGCGTGCATTCACATTGGCCCTATGTCTATTTTCAGTGTGAAGGGAACTGGCTGGAGAGTGTTGCAAACACTTGGAGCTATGCGTTCTGCATGACAATGAAGTGCTGCGGTGTTACACAATACCACGGGGGTTGTTGTTGCTTTTTTTTTTTTTTAAAGGGCATCATATCCAAAACCTTTTGAATGCAAAGCAAGAGCAACAGATGACAAATACTAGGAGATGCTAAAGCTCAGGACAATTACATTAAAATGGACTTCTTCCAGACTAAAACCTCCAACTTCTTGGGAAATAATTGGGAAATAATTAGCTTGAAAACTATACAGGGACTCTTTAAAAAAAATATTGGAAGGAGGCTGAGTCAGAATTCAAAACAACAGCAACAATTTATCTTTATGTAAGAACGTAGTGTCTGGCAATATATTTACATATCAAGTGTGGCTAAGTAGGGTGATATTTAAGCACGTGTCATTTGATTTGGTCTTCCACCTATCCTGGAGAAAGAAAAATGTCACAAAGTACATTCACGGTTGGAATTCCTTTTCTGGTTCTGCTAATTATTGTAAATACAGACCCTTTAGTTTTGTTGTACTACAGAGACTCCTAAAAATGATGCTATTATCTGCTTTCTCAATAATTCTCTTTTTCCAAGACCAATAAATGTCACTTTTAAAGGACAAAGAAATGAAATTTAGCAAAATCACCTGGCCTTTTAGAGACAAATAATACTTACATCTATGATGTAATTTTAATTTTCTGGTCATATTTAATGCTAGCTAAATGAACAAATCTAGGACTTCAACTCAGGTTTTGGATTCCAGTTCTTTACCCACAATTCCAAATCGAGCCCAAACATATGTCTGCTATCTGACATATGGTAGAGAAGGGACATAGAGCTATTCAAATTTATATAGAGCAGATTTCAATATTCATGGCGTTAGGACGACAGTTTCCCAGGGTATCTTTTCTGTTTAGAATCTATGATCCCTTCAATCTGAAATCTTTTCTTCTGGTCTTCCAGAACACTTTTGGCCTATGAGACACTCGGCGATTACTATGTTTTGCTGTACTAGCTACTTTATTTCCCTAACTTTATTGCTAGGGTGGGGTCCGTCTTTTTTATCACTTAGCACAAAGCCTGACGCATAGTAGGTGTTCAGTAAATGTAGGGTAAAGGAAAAGGGCAGAAACAATATGTGTACACATTTGGTCTCCATGATTAAGCTTATGCCAGTTCCTGGAGGGCAGAGAAGTCATGCTATGCTTTTGTTGCCCTCCTGAGGGTACCACTATCCACCTAGGACAGGTTCTGTGGGATAGTGACAGGGAACGTTCCATGGTGATGATGACTACTACAGAAAGTGGGGACGGAGAGAAGGGAGAAAAGCCAGGAGGGAAGAAAGACAGGAGGGAGGTAGAGAAACAAAAGGAAGGGATAATTTAGAGCAGAGAACCAGTCTCACTTCCACCTGCCCCCCCCCTCCTTGGAATTACGTCAAACCACTCCCTTGTTTTAGCCAAAAGAAAGACAGAAGGGAGAACAGAGAAATTCAGAAAGCAAAAGTAGAAATTGTGGTTGCGATTGTGAGCAGCACTTCAAATTTACCAAATCATTTGCTAACACAATACATACAAAATTTTTCTGAAGAGTTGCTAGTTAGTGAATTGAGACCATTATCTTGTCTTGTAAGGTTATTAGGAAATTGGAGTTTAGTGGAAATGTGGAGAATTTTTTAAAAAGTAAACCCTGAAACTTGGGAAATTATAATTATTTTTTCTAATGAATACACTTAACAAGCTACAGACTCTCAAATGTGATACATTTGGCAAAGAAAAGGCCCTGTCATGAAACCTGAAAGAGGTCTGTGCCATTATTAATCTGCTACCCAGGCAACACTTTTGGGGCCTTAATGAATAGCCTCTAATTGGCTGCGATTGGCCCACATACCCAGGAGCTGTTCACCAAATACATTTTTTTTCAAGATTTCCACATCTTTCCTCCATCTGCAATACAGGAAAATTATCCTGCATATATCGTAGTAGATACTCACCAAATACCACCATCACTAATGTGAAATGCTTACTTCATTAAGATTTCTGAAAATATACTCTGGATTTATAAATATTAAACCCAAACTGTAAGTGAAAATAACAACTCCTGGATTAAAAATAACTGTTCAATAATAAAAAGCCTCTGTGTTTCTATTCAAAATATAGATCACTGATTCTTGGAGCCCAGATAACACAGCTATTTTGGGGGAAAATATATATATATATTTTCTACTATATATATATTTTATGCTATATAAAATTTTTTATACTATATATATATACATATATATAGAGAGAGAGAGAGAGAGAGTACTTTTGATTTTATTGTTAGAAAACCAAGATGTGAGATAATCCTATTTTTATGTGTTTAATAATTGACCAAAGGGTTATGGAGGGGACCCTTTGATCCATCTACCAGTGATACTAGAAACACTCAAGGGCAAGGACTGTGGTTTTCCCAGTTCCCTATCTCAAGATCTAGGCTACACGGTCAGTGCACTTCTAAGGACTTCCCCCAGGGCTAGCTGGTACAGAAGCAGGGGAGGGCCACAGAGGAGCAGAGGGTTTGGGAGAATGCCTTGACTTCCAGCCTCACCCCCATTCTGTAGGAGTCCACTGAGGAAGATTTCATCAGATCAATAATTCCTAGTTCTTAATATTTTGAAGGATCTCTTGAATAAATGCAATTGTTTTGATACACGTTCATTTACTGTCTTTCACGTGAATTTATATAAAATGTTTGAAGGTTTTAAAAAATAATCTGATAGGAAGGTAAGCATAGTTTTGATAACATCTAAAAGAATTTAAGTAGGGACCTCTGGTAAAAGAAATACGACTCCCATTATAACCTTTCCATTCCTCTCCAAGAGAAATAAAATTCACCAACCTGGTTATAGTGTCTATTCCATGACCACAGCCTTCTCTGTGTGGGAAAGCATTCTCTAACTCAGTGTCAAGGTTTTATTGGCACCTCAGAATACCAAACCTGGGGTGGCCTGTTGGAGGACATCACTGAGTCTAAGACACAGGATGCTGCTTCAGAAAAATAAAAAAAATAAAAAAAAAAAAGGAGAGAGAGAGAGAGAGAGAGAAACACAGAGAGAGAGAGAGAGAGGAGAGAGAGATGAGTAGACACAAAGACCTTTTTGCAGGAGCAGAATATGAGGTACAGAGAGAAAAATCAAAGGGATAAAAGAAAAGAAGCCAGGAGAAAGGGAACACTGGGTGAGTGACGTTAGGAGGGAAAAGTACCAGGATAAAGGATGGGTCAGTGGCAATCTGACATTGTAAATGATTTTGCATACAGATGAGTTGCACATGATCATCCTGGCCAGAAAATGGAGAAGTCCAAAGGGGTTTTCTGGAATAGGGCAAGGTGACATTAATATATGAATAAAGTAAAAATTGGATAAATGAGGAATCCTTCAATTTGATGATGATTAATTATCCAGTAAACTCAAGTTCATGTGATGCAGTGCCTGTCTGGAAGGAGTTTTAATGCTCCTGAAGAAACCAGGAGCTGGATTCTTAGCCTTGGAGTCCCACTGTTACAAAGACCAGAATTCTGGTGGGGAATAATTTTGTAACTACAGAATGCCCCACACCATTGCCGAAGAACTTAGCAACTTTACCTTCATCTCTGCAAAATTGTAAGCATTTGTGGTGCATCTAAGAAGGAAGCGACATACCCAGACATCTGAGTTTATGTGTGTGTGTGCTCGGGGTAAGAGTGGCAGGGAATGAGAAGTGGGGGAGAGATCCTGGTGTTGGGGGAGGGAGAAGCATTACAGAGTCATTTGTAGGAATCAGAAGTCCACTGGGAAAGAAGACTCTTATAGGAAAACTTGGTGTCATCACTTCACTTCTTGACAGGATGGGTAAAGGTGCTCAGGAGCTATGCACCTGGCGGCCTACTCCAGGCTTGTCTGTTCTTTTTCTTGCTCCTTAAAATGTCACATCACTTATGCTATTTTTTAATTCTTTGTCAGTGGACAGATAATTGGCAGAGAAAACCAAGAACAGAAATTTTCTCAGAACATTCTGGTTATGATTTACAAGCTTCTGATTTCTACCTGTCATGAGGAAATGTACCTGAGAGCAGGAGCTGGGAAATACTTAGCTATATCAGAATTCCTTTCTTTGTATTAAAAACTGCAGCATTCAATCATGCCCAAGAATGTTCACGACCGAAATTGGCATGAAATTTCAGGTTGTTCTCATCTCAATATGCTCTTTGGAATGTTACCTATAGAGCAATCAAAATTCACAAATTCTAAATCCATGAAACTCTCTTGCTTTGGGATTTCACTACAGACTCACAATATATGACAACTGTATTCCTTTTACGCTATATTTATTACAATTGTTGTTATTTTATAATTTAAAGTAACATATACTGGTTGTAACATGTATAACAGTACAAAGGTATATAAGCAAACAGTTATCACTCTCTGCTCCCATCGCCATTTCAATGAGACCAAACTTATAAATGCTTGATGTGCGTCTTTCCAGACTTTTCTTGACCATATTGTACAGATTTCTCTGAAACCTGGTTTCACTTTAACCTCATAGTAATATATCATGAACGCTCCCCTTGGTTAGGTACACACTGAAATCACTCTTCACAACAGCTGGCTAACAATATTCCACCCCATGGAATTAATCCAATCATTCCTTAGTTGATTGGCATTTTTTTCCCAAGTGTTGTGGGAAATCTCTTGAAATAGTTTATACTATTTGTTACTTCATATCAGATGCCTTTAAGTCACCTGGAAGTGGAATTAATGTGAACCATAGCTGGAGATCAGGCAAGCCCCAATAGTTACTCCTCATGATGCACTTGGGGTGGGGAATTGGCTTTGAAGTTGCTAAGAGATGTGCAAGACCCTACGTAAAGAGAGGTGCAAACCTAAAATGCATAAGCTTGCATTATTCAAATAGGATTTCACAGATTCAGGAACCCAGTGAACAAATGCTAATAAGTAAGCAGGAACTTGTATTTTTATGATGCCTTCTAAGAAAGACCAAGTACTTTGTAGTCACCCTAATTGCCATGAGTTGGAAATGAGGCTACTTGTATACAATGAGGCTACTTGTATACACTCAAAGAGAGTGGAGGAGTGAAGAATTAGAAACCACATCTTCTAATGCTCAAAGTGGAAAAGGTATAGAACACTGGTTGAAGAACACTCAGTATTCTAAATTCTGAATAGAGGCAAAGAATTAACTGAGGGATGGCAATCCACATTCACAAAGGAGTCTGCTTTATAAAAGGACTTAAGTTTCTGGAGCAATCTATGCACAGCGAGTGGCCCAGAAGCAGGGCTTCTTGACAGCCACATCTGTGGCCTCAGAAGGGGATCTGGACTAATCCATTGTACATCACAGGCAGCCCCACAATCAAACAAGCACATATGAAAATGAATGAACAGGAACACTGACTCATCACTGCCTTGGCATATCCAATAGTACCTGTAAATAGACAGCTCTGGAAGTGCATTTAAGATATAATTGATTTAGAGAAAAAAATTTAGGGCAAAGTGAGGTACGTGCTTCTTCTACATTATGGATCTGCTAGGGAAAGAAAGATTTCTCTGAAAAGGGGAGGTTCCAGATGTGGCAAATTACACAGAGTACTAAAATTAATAGTGCACAGTGTTCAGTTGAAGAGTCTACTCTCCCTCTCGGTGTCGTGAAGAAGCGATGAGGTAATCAGTCTTGTATTTGGGGATAGGGTTGAGATTAGCTGAGCCGTCTAAAAGAAGGTAAAGGTGCCTTGCATGATTCCACATTCTGTAACTCTGCAGGGCCTGCAATGGAGGAAGGAAGAGAAAAAGGGTCAAAGATCTACTCTGGAGGTCTTTGGTGTTACCCACCCAGGTAGCTCTGCCTCCCTCCCCCAGCTCACTGGATGCCTGGATGAGGGCAGGAATGCATATGTGAGAAGAGCGGAGAACTGGGGTTACCCCTACTTGCTCTTGTAGCCTTCATTTTCTTCTCTGTAATTATAAACTTGAAAAATTCTGGGTTTACTTCCAGCCTCTCCGATGGTGTTGAACTCAGGGCACTTCACAGGGATTTCAGTGTTCTTCATCCTGTCCCACAGTCCTTCCTTGAAGAAAACACAGCACATGTTTCTCCTGCTTTCTCCCTGGCCCTCGCCCCCCATTCAGTGCAGGCACTTGGTAGGCATTCAGTATATTCTTGAGAGTCAGTAGTGGCTTTTACTCTTCCTTTCTTGTTGGCCTCTTCTTCTACTGGAAACACTGGTATTTCTTTAAAGATTTTTTTTTTTTTGACTGAGAGAAACACAGCAAGAGAGGGAACACAAGCAGAGGGAATGGTAGCGGGAGAAGCAGGCTTCCTGCCGAGCAGGGAGCCCGATGCGGGGCTCGATCCCAGGACCCTGGGATCATGACCTGAGCCAAAGGCAGCCGCTTAACGACTGAGCCACCCAGGCACCCCAACACTGGTATTTCTATGTGTGACCCACATAGAAACAGAAAGAAGCACTTTTGTTAAATCATTCAGGCATTTTGCCTTTAACCATTTGTCTAGTAAATAGTTCCTCTCCTCCATGAAATGTGCACTCTGGCTGTCTATCATTTCATCAATGTTCCTGGAGCGTTCCTGAGTCCTTGGGTCTCTCTTCTGCATCCTCCCATCCAGGTCAGTGGTTACCAAGAACTGGCCCATGGATTTGAACTAGATCATGCCAAAATAGGGGAAATAAGTCAACACACACACATGCACACACACACACACACACACACACACACACACACACACACAATTTACTTCTCATAAGGCCAGATTCAACCAGTTTAAAGAGCTATCCTTTATTTTGATTTTTTTTTTTTTACATTTTTAGTGTTAAAATACATTATTCTAGAGAAAATGATGGTTATTCTAACTGGAATTATTTTTGGTTTTTATGGCATTTCTTGGGAAAATTAAGAGTTGGCAACATTCTGTAAGTGTCCATTAAAAAAATTGTTCCATGAAGTCTTAATGTCTGGAAATCATTCTTCTAATCACATCTTTTACAGTGCAACTCAGTGGCCAGCTCCTGTGGCAGGACAGGGCTAACACTGGCTAACCACTTTCTACTCTGAATCCTTCCTGCACTTGCAACCTTTATTATTCAATCATTTACTCAGAGCATAGATCAAGAACTTACTAGAAGATAGGTCTCAAGCTGAATGCTGTGGGTTTAGTGATGAAGAGAATATGTGCGATCCTTTCCCTGGTAGAACTTACAGTTTCCCAGGGGAATACACTTACAAATGGGGAAAAGGAATGTCCCAGAAAAAACATAGCAGGTGAGGCTGTTTTCATATTGCAGTGAATATAGTGGCCACAGAGACCTAACAGGTGAGAATGAATTATCTGGGTAGGCATAAGGCAGTGTTTAAGAAGAGTGGCAATTTATATAACCAATTAATATAATGTTTGGGAGACAGAGAAGGCTTTGAAGTAGCTTTGAAGTGCATCATGTCTGCATTGAGACTGAGGAAGGATCGTGAAATTAAATACATTACAGGATGGGTTAAATTTCATATTATTTAAAAGAAACCCATGCGATGTATAGGTAATATGAAGGAAGGGGTGATAGAGCGAGGGGTGTAATGGGCCTGTTCCAGACATGGGAAGGGCATGTGCAAAGACCCAGAGATGAGAACTCTGGGTGTAGAATAAACATCTTTGATGATGACAATCTATGGGCTGTTGGTACTTCCCAAGTCAATCCCCTGGATCACATTATATGCAGGTTTAGTGGTAAATGAGATGCACACCACAATTTTAATTATACAGAGTGAGGAAGAGTTAACTAGCTATGGGGAACAGTACAGTATGAGCAGCCTTCTCCAGTAGGTGATATCTAATTGGCTTGCTGCCAAATCATGTAAAAACTGTTTTCTGGTTGGCATTCATGGCCCTGATGAACTGCTACTCTAACACTCGATGTTCCACACTGACTTGCATACAGCATTTGGAACATCAGGTACATTGCTTGTACCCTAGGAATTGCAAAGTGTTAATTTTGCAACGGCAACAGGAAAAGGTAATGTACTGAGGCTTCACAGCCTCTGAAGTAGCCTACATTATTTGTCATGGGCTCCCCAAAGAGTTCCTTTCAAAGGGGGAAAGCTGCAGCAAATAAATGAAAACCACCAGAGAGGGAGAGAGGCAATAGATGCGGGGAATAGAGAATGGAGATCCCAATTAAAAATTAAAGGCATTCAAAGGCAGAAACAAACAACTGGAATACCAAGCTGTTTTCATTATGGTAGATTTATAATATGCTTCAATAGCTGGGAGAATAGATTAGACTATTCTCTTATTTTTCAAAATTTCTCTGGATTTTCTTTCATCAAGCCACGGTAATTCTTAAAATCAGATGCGGTAATTTCTTGGTAGCAGCCCTTTAAATATTTCTAGAGTATCTTTTTTATTTTCAAAATTGTTCTTCATAAAGACCTTCACAAAACCCATATATATATATATACACATAATATTATGTATATAATATTATATGATTATAATTTAAATTATAATATATATCATATATATATTACATACATATAATATTCTCTCTCTACACACACACACACACACGCACTTAATATACAAAAGATATTTACTTTGACTCATAAAGTGAACAGACATAATAGTTATTAAATACACATTATATAAATAGGTTAACATGTTGGTTATTTCTTGTACTGGAAAAAAGTAAAGTAGAACTTTAAAAATCAGTGAAATGCACTGACATGGAAACACTTTTGATGTTTTTAACACTTGTATTTAAAAGCACAAGAAACACAGTTCTTACAGGGAAACAGACCAGATCAAGAATAGATATGTAGCTGAAAGAATCTGAGAAATATTTGGACAGAGGGTACACATGAGCAGCAATTGTCACACTTCACACTATCTTTTTGTGGTTGGTAACTTCTATTAGATAGAATAATTCAAGTTATAAACTAGTTTCTCTGAAATTGAGCTCCATTTTTGGCGAGAAACAACACCTCTTTCTCCATCTCCATGCAATTTACACACTCTAATCTTCAGGAAGAAGTCAATTTAAACGAGCAACTTTGGTGTTATAATAAATTCTACAGATATATTCAGCGAATTGGAACCTCAAATTTATCCCTAAATGTTTATCCCTCAATATTTCAGAGTAGATCTTAGATTTTTCCTCTTCCTTTTTTTGCAGTTAATACAGCAACATAATTCCTTAGATAGACTTCAGCTATTTGATTACCAGTGATGTGATGTCAATCTTACTTCAACTGTCTACCAGGGTAGGATCTTTGTGCATTAATTATAACTAATACTTTAAAACTGTGCTTTACTCAAAAAGTTATCCAAAAAGGGCTTCCTTCCCAACCTCTCTTTTTGACAGAGAAACGCCCTAGAGCAGAGGTTTGGCAATAGCTCTATCCTAGGTAGTCTGGCTCTCTCTTTTAGGCATCAAAAACTAGCAGCTGCAGTCACAAATAAAAGCAGGGTATTTACATGTGGACAGGACACCTGGCCTCTTGGTGGCCCTTTCCCCTGACATTTGCACCTACCGGGAGCAGTCAGTGAGAGTAGTTTTATCTTCACATCAGAACACATCTATACATTAGTGTGTGTGTTCATGCGTGCACATGATTTATCAAATATCATGTGGAATGATTTCAAGGATAGTGTATTGATTGAAACCGTGGGTACGTGGTGTAGCCTATTTCCCACAGGGTCAGATCACGGTGGCTAAAAAAAGCTTGTTTTTTGTTTTTTTTTTTTGTTTTTGGCTTGAATTTTGCATAGTACATTCATTTTCTTTTTAATTGGATCACTGGGGGTTATTAACATTGCTCTAGTTGAGGAAGTAGGAACCTAGTAGCCTAAAAAAGTCAAGACACTTATTAAATTACCTAATTTGCAGTGGTAACATTTCTCTGTCTGGGTTTCCAGGGTATGTTGCTGTGTGGGGGTGTGTGGGGAGGTCCCTCTGCACCACCAAAGGTTTCAGAAATTGCTAACCAGGATACTTGGACAAATATTGTACTTTCTCTACCTCTCAGATGCCTTCTAGAGCACCTGATGTCTCTGTATTCTTCATGGAGACTTGGCTGCTCTATCAAATGAGGCATTGCCCAGAAAGCTGCCTCCGCACGCAGCCTGAGGAGAGTTAGGGTAAGAATTTTGGCTTATGGTTCAGCAGAATCACAGATTCTTATCCCATCCATTTGACAAATCCCCTTCCTTTCATTGAGAAAGCTAATTAATTACCTTTTATTTTATTTTATTATTATTTTTTATTATTTATTTTTCTTAAAGATTTTATTTATTTATTTGACAGAGAGAGAGATCTCAAAAGTAGGCAGAGAGGTAGGCAGAGAGAGGGGGAAGCAGGCTCCCTGCTGACCAGAGAGCCAGACATGGGGCTCTATCCCAGGACCCTGAGATCAGGACCTGAGCCGAAGGCAGAGGCTTTAACCCACTGAGCCACCCAGGTGCCCCTCAATTACCTTTTAGTAACAATAATAACGAAGAAATGGCCCAAGTGTCGGCCTCCTTTTTGAGGGCCTTCCCATGACAAACTTGAGGAAGAGGTGAGCCCAGTGCAGCCACCTCTTGCTTTTGATTTTTCCTTTCTCACTATCCTGGGACTGCCAGGGGCCTCTGCTACTGAGAAAGGGAGACGGAGCCGAAGGCATGCCTGCCCAAGACAGAAGTCACATAGAGTACTCAAGTCTAGCAGAAAAGTCCAAAGTGAATTTTGGTGAAATTTGTGTGAAGGGAAAATCTGTGAAGGGAAAATCTCTCCTTCCTGTGCTTTGGGAGTCTTTACATTAAAACATATGCATGGAAATACCCAGTCATGAATATACACACAGAAATACACACAGACATGTCACGTGGTTATTGAGTATGTGAATTGTGGCTAGTTAGAATTGAAATGTGCCATAAATGTAAAAAATACATGTAAGATTTTGAAAGCTTGGCATTAAAAAATACCTCATTAATTTTTTTATTTTACTTATACATTGAAATAAGATTTTGGATATACTGGGTTAAATAAAATACATTATTTTAGTTAATTTCACTTTTTTTCCCTCTTTTTAATGTGGCTTTTAGAAAATTGAAGATTATATGGATTGCATTCTGTTTCTATTGGACAGTGCTGGTCTAGATCTTTCTTATAGAAAAAGATTTTCCTAATAGCAGTATTATTGGGAATAGTTTCTCCGTTTAACTTTCTTTCTTTTTTTTTTTTTAAAGATTTTATTTATTTATTTGACAGAGAGAGAGATCACAAGTAGGCAGAGAGGCAGGCAGAGAGAGAGGAGGAAGCAGGCTCTCTGCTGAGCAGAGTCCAATGCGGGGCTCAATCCCAGGACCCTGAGATCATGACCTGAGCTGAAGGCAGAGGCTTTACCCCACTGAGCCACCCAGGGGCCCCTCCTGTTTAGCTTTCTATCAAGTAGTTATAGTGACCCTTTCTCATTCTCCTGCTTTCAACCCTTGGTTGACAAAGTATTTCAGAATAAACTTTAAATTTATAATTTTATCTTTACTTTAGGTCGGATGAAAATTTTATGTAAGAGACCTTCTTCTCCCAAGCAAACAGGTAAATACATCATTCATTTTCCCTTCCCTCCAGAAAATCTCTCAGTGTTGGGTGGATGGGAAGAGGGTGAGCTCTTGGAATTTTTTCAACGGTGTCACTGGTCATTCCATGCCAGCTCCTCTTTCTAACTTGTCTCAAATCCTTCCACAGCCCTTCAAAAGGTATTGCTATTTCCATTTTAGTGATGAGAACACTGAGGACCATATAGGGAAGTTCTCCAGAACTAGAGGCCAGAGAGTGCTGGAAGGGTAATGTAAGTGTCGGTCTCAATTCTTTACCTTACAGGCAGAGGATCTATATACATATATAACCTTACGACTGTAACATAAAGATCAATTAATTACTGTCAATTTGCACCCATCTTGTGTATCCTCTAAATGATACATTCCGCGTGTTAGCCTGCAGAGAGAAAACTGAAACCTCAAACCATTAAAATAAGGATGCAAAATGGGAAATGGCTCTTTGGGTTCAAAGGCAAGAAGTATGAAAAAAGTTCATACATATTTTGAGACAACAATGATTTTATAAACAATGAAATTAATTAAAAATCTTCAAAGAAAAAATACTGTTATGTTTATTAGGCTGCTTTTGAAGTTGTCCCTTCCTAACTTTTGAAATTACTGAATTAGTTGCATCTTCCCTAAGACCCTAGATCGAGCTTTTATCCAAATTTGTGCTTGTTCTATTTTCTCATATGTAAAAGGTCTAATTTATGTTTATGCACTGCATGAATACTTAGTAAACCTTGGTGAACACCTGCCTTATCCCAGGCTTTGAGTTATATGCTTGGAAGACAAATAGGAATATGAGACGGGCCCTGCCCTTTTAAGATCCGGTGTTTGGTGAGTAAGATAAATGGATGTGGGAAGGGCTCTGGGAAGCAAAGGCACTCTGGGGGCCACAGGAGGGGCACTTGGTGGGCAATATTCAAAGGTGGCTAGCTCTATCATAACTAGCCTACTACTCAGTTAACTTCTAGCTTCTAGTCAGCTTCTAGAAGCTGATAGCCATCACTGGCTGCCAGCTAACAAGACGGAGGCCACAGTTCTACAGCTGCAAGGAAACAATTTCTGTCAACAAGCTAAGGGAGCTTGGACATGAATTTCATTCTCCTAGAGACTCCAGATGAGGACACAACTGACTGACAGCTTGATTTCAGCTTTGGGGAGCCCCTAATCAGAGAACACTGTCATCCTGTGCTTCGACTTCTGGCCGAGAGAAACTATGATCTGATACATGAGTGTTGTTTTAAGCTGTGAAGTCTGTGGCAATTTGTTGTGTAGCAATAGGAAACCAAAGCAGACCCCTATGCCAGTCCATGCCAGGTGGGTTGGGATCAGGAAAGACTTCTCAGGAAGAAAGGATAGCTGAGCTGTGTCTTGGCAGATGAGTAGGAGTGAGGCAATGAAGAAGCCAGTTGAGAAGTAAAAAGGGTACATGCAGAGAAAGATTTTGGAGCAGAGAATCTCAGCCTTGACTGAACACTGGAATTACCAGGGGAGTTAAATGTAATGAATGCTTGGGCCCCATTCCTTGGGGTGCTGGCATAATCTGTCTGGGTGGCAACCAGGGCATCAAGATTTTAAAAATCTACCCAACTAAAACTAGGACTACATTTTAGACAGACTAAATAAGAGTGGAACTCAGGGTCACTGTGTCAAAAAAATGGGTGGAATAGGAAGTTAAGTTAAAAAAAAAAAAGTAGAGACAAGATAGTAACTTTTTTTTTTTTAAATCAAAACCTAACCAATGAAACCCTTGTATAGAAACTTATTTGGTTCAAAAATCGTGACTCTGTGGCGTGCTAGAGGACAAGAGGGTGAGAACTCTGTGAGGGTAGGGAAGGTTTGTGGTCTTCACAGTTAACTTTCAAGCCTATTTCATTGCATTTAACACAAGAGGTGCTCAATAAATGTTTGTCGAAGGAATGAAAATGATGGGAAGTACTCAGGAGAGAAACTGGAAGTATCATATATAGGTTGGAAAAGCTACTTATCTGCTTTGTAATCTGGTTGGTTGTACTCATGGTTCTCTCTTTCTAGGCACAGTACCTACCCCAAAGATGAATCATGTTCCTATTGTTTGCCTCGTGAAATGGGAGACGAGGATGCTTCCTTTTCATTACTACAAGCCCTACAGGGCTAATATCAACCCGAAAGAAAAGTCGATTTTGGGTTGCTTTAATAATGTTAACATTAATTAACATGTTAATACCGTATAATGTTCAGCTCAAAAGACAGTGCTACAGTAAGATAGTAGATGAACACAGGGTATATGAGTGACATTTGGGAAAAGATATCTGAACATATTATGCCCAGAGTCCTTGAATGACTGTAGTTAGTTGAATGAAAGCTATTTTCTTCCATTTGTTAAATGCTTACTCTGTGCCCAGTAATAGGCAATATGCTCTGCATTCATTAGGATACAATATTTCATTTAGTCTTCACCAAACCCATGGAAGTAGAGGTTAATATCTCCATTTTACATATGAAGATTAAAAAATGGAGGTCACATAATTTCTAAGTAATGGAGCCAGGATTTGAAATGAAATCCATCTGACTCCAAAACTGGGCCTTTAACCATGATGTTAGAAGTAATTCAGTTTGGGGAAGGATACTGCTAAAGACTTCTATATTCTTCTGATGTCCCAGAACACATCTGATCTTTAGATATACTACAGTGAAGAATTTTATTTCTAGGAAATGGACTGACAGATTCATTGATTTCCATTGGGTATAAAATAATGTAAAGTTAGTTTTGTAATTAATGAATTAATAGTTGGAGCAGTCAACTATTGACTTGCATTAAAATATTCTAGTATTTTTTTTCACTTTAGAAACAGAAACAAACATTCAAAATGTGAATCATCAAAAGTAAGTTGTTAGTTTTCAACTAAGATGCTATCATCCCTAATATCATATACGTACAAATGCATACGTGACTTTACACATACAAAGGATTATCAAATACATCCATTAAGTAACTTTGCTTTCTACATAATGAGCAATGCTTTCCAGATGTATTTCCTTTGGTATTTAGACTATTAAAATTTGATCTTTCATTGTATAAAATGGGTAAAATTATACTAAAAAATGTTTTTGTCTGTCTGATCATTTCTTTTCAATTTAAACCCCCCAAAGTTCAAAGACCCTACCGTTTTATGTGTTGCACATTTAACTCATAGGGCATTGCTTGTGGTCATGTCTGGATTTATTGCTTAAAATTTTGGATCATTTTATGTATTTATGACATTTATGATATAGCTGAAATAATTGTGTATTTTAGAATAATAATCATGTGACTGTTATTTTCATTTCACTTTTCATTCTGTACACATTGATTTTTAGTTTGGATTTTGCCACAAACATTCTTCTCTTTAATTCACTATAAAACTATAAAGTTTTATCTTAAAAAGTCACATGTGAATTGTGTAGCGGTGACTGGCAGAATATGATATTAATAGGTTATTGACTTGTTAGGTCTTAAAGAGCCAAAGGGAACATCCCTTGCAGCCCCCGCAATGCACTGGAGGTTTGTTTCATTGATTGGTCTGCTTAACCCATCATCTCCAGGCATTTAAACAATGATATACGCTTGACAAACCTAATATTTCATTTTCTATCTGGGGACTGTGGAACAGAAATTAAAGGAAAGAAAGACAAATGGACAGATATACAAGCAGAAAATGATGATAAATGCAAGAGAGAAGGAAGAGACAAATACAACACAGACCAAAATTTGGATCAGTAAATTCTGGAATCGGTGAATGCACAACCTAATAACAAATGTAATTCCCAGGAGGTGGTAAGGAGACAAAATTTAACATTTCTATTGTAAGCAGAATTCAGATGTAGATACACAGCAGCCAGCAAACCAAATAAGATATCCAGTAATTGGTGGCTATCTTTTTTGGATATGGGTGCATGTGTGTATGAGAGAGACAGAGAGAGATAGGGACACACACAGAGAAACAGAGACAAGGAGAGTGATAGGGAAGCCAGTTTTTGTTTTTTTTTTTAAAGATTTTATTTATTTGACAGAGAGAAACACAGCGAGAGAGGGAACACAAGCAGAGGGAGTGGTAGCGGGAGAAGCAGGCTTCCTGCTGAGCAAGGAGCCTGATGTGGGGCTTGATCCCAGGACCCTGGGATCATGACCTGAGCCGAAGGCAGACGGGAAGCCAGTTTTTAAGTGTTTTGAATATTTCTGTCAAGAGCAAATCTAGGCACTTTGTTTTACTTAATCTTTGCTTTTTAAATCTTGAAGGAAGTTCCACACCATGAGAAATGCTTTCCTTTTTAAAATTTAGTCTCTGTCACTGACTGGAAAAAGGGATACTTTATAACAGCGTGTCCTAGTTTCCTTGAATCTCTCTCTGGTATGAGAAGGAACAGAACAAGATATATAAAACAATGGATTTTTCAAAGACTGGTTATTCTGTGGGACTTGGTCTGATTAAGATTTCATCCTTAATACAAAATGCCCCTGGAACCAGAGCAGTCACCCCCTGTCATGTCTCAGGAACCCAGGGTGAGGAGGATCTAACAGGATAAATGACCGAACATTCAAGTAGCTTTTTTTTTTTTTTAAATTTTATTTATTTATTTGACAGAGAAAGAGATCACAAGGAGGCAGAGAGGCAGGCAGAGAGAGGGGGAAGCAGGCTCTCCACCGAGCAGAGAGCCCGACATGGGGCTCGATCCCAGGACCCTGAGATCATGACCTGAGCTGAAGGCAGAGGCTTTAACCCACTGAGCCACCCAGGCGCCCCTCGAGTAGCTTTTTTTCTTCTGGGAAAGGCTGGGTATTGGGGAAGTAAAAGTCTGAGGACTGAGTGGGCCACCTCTTTAATCACACTGTTTAATATATGGATGTTCCCATGATAAGTGACTTTTTAGCTTTTAAATTGTGTGTCCTACGGAAAAAAAAAATCTAGATTTTATCTGCTCCTGTTGACAACTGCAAAGCAACAGTATTTAAATACTGAAAGTATACCAGCTCTTTCTGAGATCTTTAAAAAACTTCAGAGAGATTCTATGAAGAAATAGTTATTTCCTGTTTCTGTGTATATTAGGTGCTGTGGTGTGTGTGGGGGGGCATGGAGAAGAGAGGGTGGTAAGAGAGAATCATCACAAAAATTCTTGCGTCAAGAAGTAGAGAACAGAAGAGGACAAATTAAGTAGGAATCACACAGTGTGCATAGATTTTTAATGCCGTGTAACGTAGGAGGAAGGCACCATGAAAACATTGTGGAAATAGGGAAACTTGAGCAGGTCCTAAGTGGCGGGGCTGGAGTCACATGGCAGGAAGAGAAAGTGATTCTAGTTGGGAGAAATGCATGCAAAGGCAGAGAGTTTGAGATGTGCATGAACTCGAGCAGCATCGTCCCTTAAAGGCTACCTCAGGCTGGCTCTGGGTTCAAGTCTCTGCTCCACTAGCTGTCTCACCCTGTCATCACAGGGTGATACTGAGAAATACCTCCTCAAAAAACATTAGCTACTATTGTTGTTCTAGAAATAAATCATTTTTTGGGTAGATAAGTAAAATGTGTATAGAATGATTATTATTGACATCAGAATTTTTTGTTTCAAAAGCACAGAGGAAGCAGATACAAAACAGGCTTAAATTATCAAACTTGTAAGCTACTTCTCTGCTCCCCCTCCCACCTCTCTTCTTGATTCTTTTTTTCCCTCTTGTCTTAAGTCTTAATATTATTTTTTCTTTATTACTTCCCAATTCACTTGATGGAGATTATATAAGCATATACTTGCTTTAAGTCATAAGAGTAGAAGTTTTCTATTAAGATACATAAATTGGGATGCCTGGGTGAAGATAAACAAGTTGGTTAAGCGGCTGCCTTTGGCTCAGGTCATGATCCCCGGGGTCCTGGGATCGAGTCCTGCATCGGACTCCTTGCTCGGCAAGGAGCCTGCTTCTCCCTCTGCCTCTGCCTGCCACTCTGCCTGCTTGTGCTCTCTCTCTCTGAGACAAATAAATAAATAAAATCTTTAAAAAAAATACATAAATCATAATGTTCTAAATTTTCATAATATAGCATATGAAATCCATGTACAAAAGTCACTAAAATGATTTATTAATTCAATGATAAAGTTAAACAAACATATTTGACTTCAATTACTTGCAAGAAGTAAGTTGAGATTTACAAAAACTATTATTCAACTTCATTCATTTATTTAAATATTTACTAAGTTCTGGACCAGTTATTGAATATTTGAACACAGAGGTACAATTAGAAATGTATTTTTATCTTGAATCCAAAATAACAAGAAAGAAGAATATGGCTTTAGATAAATGTTTAAGTAGAGGGTTTGAAATAATAACATTAAATTTCAAGATTGTAAGATGGAGAAATTAGTCACTTTTTACTAGAACTCTATTAGGCAGATATGTTACATATTTTGTTTCAATTTTCAAGTAAGATCTATGCAGACTTCAATAGAATAGCAGACTTCAATAGAATATTAGGTCAGTTCTCATTAAATAACAACAGGGTCAAATAATGATAATAATATTGAAATACAAACTTTGACATCTGGAACTAAGTAGTAAAATCATTGGTACTGAAGATAGAAATAAGGAGGGTATTAAGCTCTAAGATTCACCTGGCATCTTTCATTAGAGTCTGAATAAAATTCTTCATTGGAATTTGCAACACTGCTTGCGGTTCATCTTATTACTTTTACAGAGGACAAACAGCCATGTAATTAGAGTGTATTTGCAGTATTACATGCTTATTTGTAGCCCGAAGATTAGATACCAATTGGATGTTATCATTTAATGGCAAGTATAATTACCACGAAGCTAGTTCTCTGCACCTATGAGTTTACATTTCAGTGCTGCTACAACTATACAATTATTTTTCAGTTAACTTATATCTGCATTATTATTTAATAATTATATCCATACCGGATGTCCTATGATCATTTTTAAGTCACTGTTAAAAAAATGAATCAGCTGTATGTAAAAAGCATACAATAAATAATTTCCATCATTGTGCTTTCTATTTTTACGCTAATTTCTAATGCAAGTTATCACAACCATATATCTGGTTTCTTGGGAATAACCACAAGTTGTGCCTTCAAGGATTTGAAGCTTACTGTAATGACAGTAATACTGCCACATGTTTGTATAGCAACACTTATTTCCAAAGTGCCTTCATGAAGATTAAGCTTCACAGTATCCTAAGGGCTAGTGAGGAGGGGCAGGGATTAAGAGCCTCTTTTAACCAGAAGGCAATTTGGGATACAGAGGAGTTACATTCAGAATCCCAGGAGCAAAGTGGACTTACAAGTCATAGACAGTGTTCTTTCTACCTTCACTATGTGTTGTGGAAGTTAAACAGTGGCATGATCATAGTTTGAAAATCACCTTCAAAGCCTTCATTCATTGATTTGTTCACATTCGCCCGTCCGTCCATCCGTCCATCCATTCATACAATGAATGCAATGGGGCTCACCCAGGGCACAGCTGGCTTTGTTGGGCAAACTGCAAACTGAAGCCAGGCATCCAGTGGTCAGACAGAGGCAGAGGTTTCAGAAGAACAGGCTCTGTGAGGGACTAGGAAGACACTTCTGGAGTCAACAAAAGGAAGCCAGTGGGGTACTGGATAAGCCACCAATATCTCTGGACCAAGTGGTGGGTTGGTTAATGTGTACTAATCAGCTCTTCAAGGGATCAAAGCCTCAATTTGTAGCATTTTCTGATATTCATGGTGTGAAGTTTCCCACTAGGGCTGATTCCAAACTATCAGTGTGATGTTCCTGATCGTGAATTGGGCAATAGCACAACATTACAGTTTTCCCTCAGACAGATATGTAAGTAGCCTCAAACGCATAGATTCTAGTAAAATGTAACATTATTAGTGATGAATTTTGAGTATTGATTATCTCTTTCTTATAGAGCTTCTTTAGTTATAAGTTCATATAATTTTGTTTTGAATAATGAGAATAATTAGCTTGCAAAATACCTGAAAAAATTTAACAATTCTCTCCGGTGCTAATTGGTCTAGCATACTGCTTCTCTGGACCACACCCTCCACTCTTTCCATAATTTAGGGGGATCCAGTTGCTTAGGCCTTTATTAGTTTGCTAGGATTCCCATAAGAAATATCCAAAGCAGGGTGGCTTCAGTGACACAAATTCACTGTTTTATGGTTCTAGAAACTAGATGTCTGAGATCAAGGTGTCAGCAGAGTTGGCTCCTTCTGAGCCAAGCAAGACTGAGAATCTGTTCCATGCTTCTCTCCTGGCTTCGGGTGGTTTGCTGGCTGTCTTTGGTATTCCTTAGTTCGTACAAACATCATCTGATCTCTGCCTTCATGTTCACCTGATGTTCTCCCTGTGTGCATGGCTATCCCTTTGTCTAAATTTCCCCTTCATGTAAGGACACAGTAATATTGGATTAGGGCCCAATCCAATATTGGATTGGATTAATGACTTCATCTTAACCAATTATATCTGCCCCATCCTAGTTTCTAATTAAGGTCACATTCTGAGGTGCTAAGGATTAGGATTTTGATATATGAATTTTGGGGGGAACACAAGTCAACTCATAATAGGCCCTGACTTTGAGGAGTTTCCTTTCTTTTTTCTTCACACATTACTCTTTCCTTCATGAACTAGATGGTTTGTACATATTGATTCTTTAGGCCTGGTTCTTTATCCTTATCTGTTCTTCCATCTAAACTACTCACCCTTCAAGACTCAAATCAAAATGCACTTTCTCTTTAAATCTTTTCCTGAGCCTTTTCCTATCCTTCCTACCGTCAAATCATGGGGGTGGACTTGTGCTTGTCTGCTCCACGTGGTACATGCTGCTACAGACTTCTGTGAGGGGCAGGATGGCCTTATGGTCAAGTGCACAGGCTTGTCTGAGGTCAGAGCCAGATTTCAATGAGTGTTTCACTCATTTGCTGGATGAGCCACATAACCTCTATGGCTTCTGT
>CM053608.1:53240980-53303323 GCA_028646535.1 Procyon lotor
GGCCCAGGTCATGATCCCAGGGTCCTGGGATCGAGCCCCGCATCGGGTTCTCTGCTCGGCAGGAGGCCTGCTTCTCCCGCTACCATTCCCTCTGCTTGTGTTCCCTCTCTCACTGTGTTTCTCTCTGTCAAATAAATAAAAAATCTTTAAAAAAAAAAGTTGGTTAATGAAACTATGTATTTTTAATGACAATGTATTATTTTTGTTACAGATATAAATGTCTCATCTTCTGACTCAGTTAACGATCCATTATATTCTAGTCTGACAATGCTGTATGTCTTTTATTTTTTATTTTTTTAAGATTTTATGTATTTGACAGAGAGAGAGAGATCACAAGTAGGCAGAGGCAGGCAGACAGAGAGGGGGAAGCAGGCTCCCCCCCTGAGCAGAGAGCCTGATGTGGGGCTCGATCCCAGGACCCTGAGATTATGACCTGAGCCAAAGGCAGAGGCTTTACTCCACTGAGTCACCCAGGTGCCCCTGTATGTCTTTTAAAGCTGACCAGAGAGTTGAAATATTTCTGCTATATTTTGATCATTATATCAATATTAATCCAAAATATGACCTGATCTCATGCCACTTTTTAATTAAAATTTTTATCTTGAAATAATTGTAAATTATACAGAGTTGTAAGAAATAACACAGAGATTCTCTTTGTGTGTGCGTATGTGTATGTATTCTTCACTCAGTTTCCCCAATTGGTAATATCTTGCAAAACCAGTATATCACAACCATGATACTGACATTGATATAGTAAGATACAGTTAAGATTTAGTTCTACCTCTACTTCTGAAACTAATGATATACCATATGTAGGCTAATTAAATTTAAATTTAAAAAAATTTAGTTCCATCACGATAATGATCCTTCATGTAGTTTTCCAAGCCACACCCAATTTTCTGCCACCAAATTATTTTATAGAATGTCTGTACCATTTTTAATTCCTACTGGCCATGTATGAGATCCAGTTTCCCTGAATCCTTGTCAACATTTGATATTGACAATATTTTTTATTTTAGCCACTTTTATAGATAGGTAGAGATATCTCATGTGGTTTTAATTTGAATTTCCATAATGGCTAATATTGTTGTGCATCTTTTCATGTGCTTATTTGCCATCTTTGTATCCTCCTTAGTGAAATGTCTCTTCATGTTTTCTGCCAATTTTCTAATTGGATTATTTGTTTTATTGCTGTTGAGTTTCAAGAGTTCTTTAAATATTGTAGCTACTTGTCCTTTCTTGACTATGTGGTTTACAAATACTTTTCTCAGTCTGTAGTTTGCCTTGTTATCTACTTAGCGAGGTCTTTGAGCAAAAATTCTTAATTTTAGTGAAGTCCGATTCATCAGTTTTCCCTTTTATGGACTGTGGGTTTGTTTTGTTTTTAATCAAGTCTAATAACCTTTTGCCTCATCCTGAAGTCTGAAGACTTTCCTCTTATTTTTAATAGAAATTTTATAGATTTATGTTTTACATTTAAACCCATCATCCATTTTAAGTTAATTTTTTTTTCTTTCTCTTTTTTTTAATTAACATATAATGTATTATTAGTTAAAGGAGTACAGGTCTGTGAGTCATCAGTCTTACACTATTCACAGCACTCACCATAGCACATACCCTCCCTATTGTCCAACCCCCAGCCACCTATCCCCTTCCACCTCCTACCTCCCCTCCAGCAACCCTCAGTTTGTTTTCTGAGATTAAGAGCCTCTTATGGTTTGTCTCCCTAAAAAAATAAGTTAATTTTTATATAAGGTGTGAGATTTAGTTTGAGGTTCACTTGTTTCTTTCCTATAGTGCTCAATTCTTTCATCACCATTTATTGAAAAGGCTATCTTTCTTCCATTGAATCTTTGTCAAAAATCAATTATGCCTATTTTGGGGAGTCTGTTTCTGGGTTTTCTATTGATCTATGTGTCTATCCCTTTGCCAATACCACTGTCTCAATTGCTGTAACTATGTAATGAGTCTTGAAACTAGGTATATGGATTCTTCTTATTTTATTCTTTTCAAATTCCTTTAGCTACTCTAGTTTCTTTGCTCTTCCATGTAAAGTTTTAGAATAATCTTGTCTATATCTAAAAAAAAAAAATCTTCCTGGGATTCTGATAGGAAGTGAATTAAATTTGTATACTTTTTGGGCAGAATTAGCATCTTTACACCATTATATCTTCTAAGCCATGAATGTGGTATGTCTTTCCATTTATTGATATTTTCTTTGATGTCCTTCATCAGCTTGTGGTAGTTTTTAGCACACAGTCCTGCATGTGCTTTGTTGGATTTATAACTAAGTATTATTTGAGTGATCGAAAATGGCACTGTATTTTATTTTATTTTATTTTATTTTTTTTAAAGATTTTATTTATTTATTTGACAGAGAGAGATCACAAGTAGGCAGAGAGGAAGGCAGAGAGAGAGTGGGAAGCAGGCTCCCTGCTGAGCAGAGAGCCCGATGCGGGGCTCGATCCCAGGACCCCGGGATCATGACCTGAGCTGAAGGCAGAGGCTTAACCCTCTGAGCCACCCAGGTGCCCCTGGCACTGTATTTTAAATTTTGGTGTCCATGTTATAGTCTATAGAAATATAATTGATTTTGGTATGTTTATCTTGCAGCCTTGTTGAATTCATTTATTAATTCTGGGAGTTTTTTGTTTTGTTTTGTTACTTAGTAGGTTCCTATATTCCTTGAAGTTTCCTACATAGAGAATCATGTAATCTGCAAGTAAGAAGAGTTGTATTTCTTTCTTTTTTGAAATGTATGCCTTTTATGTAATTTTTTGGGGGGGGTATTTTATTGTACTACCTAGAATTTTTTGATAGAACTTCCAGGCTCATTACATGGTTTTGGTGAAGGTGCATGTCTAGATTCCTTACTGGCCTTTACTAGTGAGGATGAGAGTAGAGGCATAATTTTCTCTCTGGTGTTGGGCTGGAGCAGAGCAGTTATTGTCTGAATGCTTTCTGTCTTGCTAGGCTGCCCATTTCCTGGATCTTTGGATAGAAAGATCAAGTATTTTTTGTGGTTTCTTTCTGTCTGCACTTCCTGATATGTATAGGTTACTGAGTTTTTCAGCATCCAGCCTGGGACATAAGAAGCAAAATGAAAACCCAGTGAGCTACTGACATGATCCGGAGGCTGCTAGCAGTTCTGTCTTCTTATGTTTGTTTTATATATAATTTCCAGAGTTTTAAATTGTACTAGCAGAAGGAACAGAGAAAAGTATGCCCACTTCCTCTTCCTGGAAGAAGTAGTCCCACCTCATAGCTTTAAAGAGAATGTGCTCTGGATACATTTTCAAAGGTTTAAAAAAATGTTTCCTTAATTTTTGTAAGCAATCCTTAATCCTTTTGACAAGTGTGATAGTTTCAGAATTTTTAATTTTAATTAAAAAGAAAAAAGCAACTACTAAGATTTCCAATGACAAAATGGTAAGAAGGGCTTCTAAAGTTCTAAGTTTCTCTAGTATAAAATGTGATCTAATCAAGTGGTAAAAGGTTAGATGATAGCATACAGTGTTTTATCAACTAGAAAGACATTCCTAAGTCCTTACAAAATCCATTGTTTTGGTGGATGTATATGAAAACCATTGTGGGAATGATAGTGTGGCTTTCATCCTTACAATTCAAATAGTGCTTCTTTAGGTATATGGAAACAAAACATTTGGGCTTGAGGCAACTGGGTTTGAATGCTGAGTTCTGCCAATTTGCTTTGCAACCTCAGGGAAGTTTTAAAATCTTTCCTTATCGGTAAATCAGGTTGGGTGGTTGCGAGGGTTGATTGGGATAATATACATACAAGTCATAACAATTTCTAGCACATAACAGCTACCCTAAAAATCATAGATCCTTGTCTTTAACGGGACTAGGGGTTATTAAAAAGAAGTCAATGAGTTGAAGATGGAGTCGTTCGTGCTAAGCCCCACATTACCATACCAAGACTAAATTAGAGTTTGGCTGTCCCAGAAATGGAATCTTAAACCGTTAATCAGAAACTGCCTGATCAACAATACTTAGGTAATCTGCCTGATAAACCCCTGTCATCTCCCAAGGGAAAGTAACCTCACAATAACGCAATAACTAACCGGTTTTTCTGCATAGTATACCTTCCTTGTTCCCATTTCCTTCGGCCAATAAAAGTCTTCCCTTCCGTATTCCTTTTTTTTCATTTGGTATTCCTTTCTGAAGATCCCCTCTATCTTCTAGATTGGAAGCTGCCCAATTCAAGTTGATTATTGCTCAAAAAAACTCTTAAAAATTTTAATATGCCTCTGTTTACCTTTTGATGGGGTTCATATTTATTCAGATGAATTACACCTCATGGTCCTAGGCAACTGTCTTTGTAATCTGTCATTTCAGAATGCGATGGGCATTGAGGAAATACCAAAGAAAAATTGCTTTTAAAAACTAGAAACAGAAAAACAACAAGTTTTTCCGTATTTCCACACAGAAAAACAATAAGTCTGAGATTTACTATTTAAAAACAATTTCATTGAATATCTACTCAGAGAAAATGCAAAGGAAGGCAAAGTTCTCTTGTTAGGTATCTATTAAGTAGGCCACCACACAGCATACTTCAGAACAAACAACAGTAATTCTATTCCAACTTCCTTTTAAAACAATGCTAAAAATTCTTTACATTTGTATACCGCTTTACAGTTGACAAAGAGCTTTCATATACATTATCTCGTTTCAAAGAGACTCCAAGGCGCCTTTCCTGCTCTGATTGATGTTTATGAATGTACTACTTTCCCCTGGGCTGCAGTCATCAATAGTCAATGAGAAGAAAGGCTGGCTTTTTTGGAAATGCTTTGCTGCCAGGTAACTGCATTAACTCTGCTATTGTTGAATAGAGCCATGTATTAACCGTGCCACAGGATATCATCCATATCAACTAATGAATATTTGAATCGTTGTTCCTTGTGGAGCAGTGTTTGAGACCCATTCCTCTCTGCTTTATCCAGGGCCCTCCCTCAGGATCCATATTCTCAATGAAGTTCTGTCTGACGGCTCTAAGCCATTTCAGAAAAACCTACACTGAAGATACTTAAGTCCTAAAGAAAAAATGTAGAAAGTACATAAGCAAGGAACTGCTGTATGAAATAAGGATTATACTGTTCTGAAGACAGAAAATGATGCTATTCATTGAGGTCATGGGAGGCATGTTTTGCCTCCACATAAAGGACTTTCCAGAATAGGAGTTACGGTGTGCTAATGGCTCTGTTTGTGGAAAGATTTAACACAAGTCTGCGATGGGACAGAAATCTTTGAGAAGGGCTTCCTGCACTGTCTGGGGATCTGGGGCAGTGGATTTCAAAAGTCTCTTCTGATTCCAGATTCTCTGCTTCTGAGATTCCTACTTGTTTTCTGATGATTTCATTCTGGAAGGAACCACTCTGTATTAAATTCTCTGTATTTCTCTCAGTGCCAGGCAGTCTTCACAGCCTGTTGACAGAGAACTGAGGGAAAACAAAAAAAAAATGTAAAACACATACACATTCTAGGAACACTATTAGTAGGAGCAAAAGGATAATTAAAATTGGCGAATGGACATCTCTGAACCAGTGACATTCTTAGCTGTGCTTTGGTTTAGGGTTATACAGGATTTCTTTGATCTTATTCACTATTTCTAATCTCTATAAATAATTACACTCTCTACATTTTTTTCCACCAAAATTCTTAAAGTTTCAGCCCAAGTTCCAAATTTTGACAGGATGGTTTGGACCAGCTGCTTCATTATCACTAGTGTGGTCAGCCGATTCTCCATCTGAGGGTAGCGGGTTCTCTCTGCGACTGAGTCCCATCCACATCTTGGGGTCCGTCACTTACAATGGCCCAACTGCAGGAATTCATTTCAGAATTGGTCATATCTATTTTCTGTGGCAGGTGGCAGCTACCCAACCGCAAAGAGCTAAAGGCTAAAAAGAAACCATCAAGCTGCTACTGGGGAGTGCTGTGGTAGAACCGCCTCCATCATAACCAGATACTTAGTATTTCTCAGTTACAACCTAACTATTCTGAAACAAAGTCGGTAGTGGCATGAGGGATACGGGAAGCATTTTTAATATCTGAAAAGGCAGCAACATAAACATGTTTCTTTTTTGAGCGATATCTGTATGTCTCTCTTCTGTAGTATTTGCTCACTTCAGTAAACATTCATCCCAGTTTATCTCCTTTGTAATCGATTGTTCAGCATCTACTCTTCCTGCTGGACCGAAAGTTCCTTGAAGTCAAGTCAGGTTTTGTCATTGACCAGCATACCCGTGACACTAATACAAGGCATAGCACAGTGTGTGTTTGTGTGTGTGTGCGTGTGCGTGTGTGTGTGTGTGTGTGTGTGTGTGTGTATACACACTTGTTGAAGGAATGAATGAATGAGCAAGTGAAAAAGTGAAACCTTGCCTGGCATGGTTGAAAGAATTTGGGTTCTAGAATCAGATAGCTTGTCACTCAGATCTGAGCCCTACCATCTTTTGGTCTATAAATTACTTAATTTTTAAGCCTAAGTTTCTCAATTGTAAACATTGGATAATATTATTTATCTGTCGACATTATTGTGAGAATTTGAGGCATTTAAAGTATCTAGTACTGGTAAAGGCTCAAAAAATGTTAGTTGCTCTTAGCATTACAAAAAATGCCCTGGGCTAATTATTAAGGATACAAGATGAAACTATTGAGGAGGATAAGAAAAATCATGAACAGATCCTTTTATTCAAAATGGTAAAATGGATTTTAGAAGTGAGTATAGGGTGCTACAGGAGCACAGGGCAGGCCATGTAGTGAGCCAAGAGGCCATCTTGCACAACTTCAGAAATGGCAGGCACGTGATAGTCTGTATGAGTGGAGGGCACTGCACAGCTGGGTCATTCCCATAAGCTTAGGCTTGAACCATATGAAATTGCTGATATTCAACCACGGTGACATGCAGAAATAAGAATGGGAGTTGTGCCTCCTGGAACTGAGTCACACAGAGACCCTGCATGGGGAAGAGAAAAGAATCAGAGATTTTCTAGAAACAACCTTATCTCAGATGAGTGATAGAAGAGGAGGTGGAGTCATCATAGTGAAGAAGGAGGGAAGATGGAGTAAGAGGGACTGGCAGATGTTAAGCTGTAGAGGCTCGATGAAGTGTTCCTAGGGGCAGGAAATCAGTGTTTCTAAGGGTGGGCATCGAGGCAAGGCAAGAAGGACGTAAAGTTGGAGAGGCAGGCAATGTTGGGTTACTTAAATGCTGCAGATAGTCTTGAAGCAAAATTACAAGGTGGCTATGAGGGAAGACCCTAATTCTAGAACCCTAACTTTGTTAACTAAAGTAGATTGTCCCTCTGCCATGGCCTTCTCCCATCCTTTACTCTACATCAGGCCCGCCTTACAGTCTCCTTCATGGCACCCAATTCTTTTCTTTTATCACTGGCCACATTTTGAAATTATGGAGTATATTTAATTGTGTATTTATTTGTTCACTTACTAAATTATAAACTACAGGAGAGCACGGACCTTGTCTTATTTGTTTAAAATTACCTATCCAGTGCCTCGCACAGTGGCTGGAACTAAGTAGGTAGGGGTTCAATAAATTGGTTGAAGCAATGACTGGATAACAAATAAGAATTTTCCCAAGGCTGCTGTCTCCATACCAGTTTCTCCCTGCTGGAAATATTTTAGGGAAGTCCATTTGAAGGAGCCCACAGGAGAGCCATCTCTAGCACTTGTCCCAATTACCTAATTCACACAAAAGGGGGCCCTTTTAGCTCAAGTACCAGATGTGTGAGGAGCTGGCCTCCTTTCCTTCTGACTCCTGGGTGCTCTGACCCAAGCTTGTGCGATGCCAGGTGACAAGTCAGGGTTGGCTGCGTGCCAAAGCACAGAGATGTGCAGAGAAGTGTTGCATATTTTTCTTAACACACTAACTCAAGGCCTCTTAGCTGGAGATGAAGAGGTTCGAGTGTTGGGGGTAATAAATGAAGAAAGTATCTTTTTAAAGTTTTACTGAACCCAAGGCTATTTGTCATAGAGCAGCACCTGAGAAAGTTGGTAGTTATAAGAATGCAGCATGCAAATCCATGTGGCAGGCATTTGGACATTGGAAGCATTTGAATTAGATCTTGGACTGCATCCTTAGGTACCAGAGAGAGTGATGATGACCACGCTGTTTCGTTCTGGCCTGTCAGTATCAAGGGTCTCCTTGCTACACCACAGTGACTAGTTTTTCACTTTAAAACTATAAGACTAATCCAGAACATTTCCCTTTTGTATCCAGTTTGGAAAATTATGTTCCATTTACTTCAAGGGGGAAAGGAAATAGACTTGATAGAAATACGAAATAAGACTATCCTTGCTCCTGAATGCCCACCTCACTGTGAGCAGAACCTTGATCTCATTTCTTTTTCAGTGTACAAAAACTCTCAACTTGTATAACCTATTGAGTGTATTTTCCTCCCCCTAAATGCAGAAACCCACTTGCAATGAAAACATTTAATATTTGATATTAAATATGTGAGGCAGTGAAAGATGAGCCACTTAATTGTGGAGGGATAATACCCATTCCGGTAAATAGTCTTCTGGAAGCAGGGAATTGGTGATTCCTCAGAGAACATTAGGTCTAATCCTTGAACATTCACAATGTCTCTTTTTTCCCCCTGTAGACAAAATCTTCTCATTGTCTTGGGTATTTGAAACAAAACATTAACATTAATCTTAAAATGAGCAAAATTCTATATTGAGCAAAGGGAGAAGAACCTTATATTTGAAATCTTCGATAGTCCTTAAATCTCTGTGTATAAGAGATAGGTACCCTGTAAGTGTTTAAGCAGCTTCTTCTTTAGAATTTCAGCGAAATTAGCTTTGGCTCTCATAGAGTTGGGTTAAATTTGAAGCTGTATAAAGATAATAGTGAAAAGCCAAGTACATTTGGGAATGAAAATTCCTGAAATGATTTAAAACAATGCTAATTTGTGCTATAGAATTTATGGGAAACGCATCATCATCAATGATTAGCCAAACCCCAAATCTGGGTAGAAGATCCTGCTTACACAAACCCTAAGGGGCCAGAGACTACTGTGGAATTTAGGTACTGGGGAGGAAAAGGAGTTGACTCATCAGGCGGTCATGAACAGAAAATGTACTTTAGTTATCTACAAGAATTACTGTGGCTCCTTCTGTAGGAAGCCAATAGAGCTTTGGACATCCCCCAAAATGCTTGCTAAGAGAACCTACAAAAATCAGGCACTTTTCTCTAAGAATTCCCATACTACATCCTCATCCAGAGCTGGAAGAATCCTGTCACTGCCCTGAAAACTGCATGAGAAAAGAGTAAAACACCCAGCACTAAGGCTTCTTTGTAGAAGAATAAGACCAGTGGATGCACCATTAGGAAGTTAACCACTTAGCCCATTTAGCCGACTGACTTGGGTTGCAGTTAATTACAAGGTGTGTTTCAATACTGTAGGTGGATATTTTTTACTTTATTCTTTTATCCTGAAAAGCTGCTCCTTTAAGAACTAACTATATCAGTTGAGAGGGGAGAAGCCAATACTTAAAGACTTTGGCTTCCCACAGAAGGATGTTCAGGATTCTGCGATTTCTGTTTTGTGAGAGGTGAAAAAAGTGGCTGGGAGATTTTCACTCTCCTGCTCTCTGAACTCATCTCGGCAGTTCTACAGGGGTAGGACCCTTCCTTCCTCTGCAATAGTTATAACCCTTGGAGAGAAAAGAAAGAAGCCAGTGCTGGTATGAATGCAGGCGAGATTGTGAAGGGCACTTGGGGAGGGCAGAGCAATTAACTCCCTTCCTCAACTCTAGAGAACCTGGTTTCTCTTGATCTCACAGTAGACCTTAGCCAATGGCCAGGATTCTTTACAGTGAGCGAAACAGAGCGCCACTACAATACCAAAGAGCAGACCTGCCCTGGTCCGGCGTTCATAGCGAGAGAACTTTCATAATGAGGCCAGCGGATAAAGGACTGCGATCTTTTACAGCGGAGGGAAGTGCAAATAGGGTGCGTCTGAGCCGATCTCTTGGAGCCACTTCACCTCTGAACAGGTTTGGAGCTTTCAAGCCCCTTGATGTTTTAAAAAGGCACTGATTTCAGCATGAGATGTTTGCAGCACTGTGCTCAGCTGGAATGAAACGAAGGGGAGGAAAAGTAGCTTCTTTCTTGCATTCAGAAAGCAGAGTCCAATTGAATGGATTCTACTCAAACTGATTGCGTTTGTAGTTTTTGAAAAAAAAAAAAAAAAAAAGCTAGGAAGTTTAAATCCTATTCACTAAGTTCACAAAAACAAAACCCGATCACAGGAGGACTCTAAGAAGTGCACACATCCTTACAAGAGATGGACAATTTAAAACAAGCTTCATTAAATAAGTCCCTTTCAAACTGGCTTCTTAGTATAATTCAGTAGCTCATAGTCCTCTGCCTCGTTTGAAGGGCTTTCTTTACTGTAGGCTAGTTTAAATCAAATGTTCTGCACAATTTTATAAGTTTACAAGGGTTTATTGATACACTGAGTTAAAAACCAAAGTTGTCTTCTATTTTCTCTTTCAAGAATGGAATATATTTCTGTACCATCCCTCCACTTGTCAATTACTATATGGTATATAACACGGAAGCTGGCAACAATGTTGAAAAGTGAAATCTGGTTATTTTATATTTGTTTGCTCATCCTGCTCATCTGACATCTCCACTTGGTCAAAATGCACAGAACACCACAGGGGCTCTTACTTGCCTCTCTTTCACTTAATTATCCTCTGCTTATGCAAAACGTTACACATTTATCCATTCACTTAATTCATGCAATGCTTTAAAGCTTATTCAGCTAGCTGAGTCTCCTTACATCTGTCTGCTTTAGCATTCTTAGCCTTGGTCGGAAGGCCTCCAGAGGTCAGGAAATTGGATATTACCTCACTTTGTACAGGACCTGGAAGAGCACCGTCTATGGCCCTTTGCTTAACAAATGGTTTCAGACAATGAAGACAGTGATGAGTAGATGCCATTTCATTGGTATGAGGAAACTCGCAAAGAAGGGGTCAAATGTGTATTATACGGTATGTTGGAATTTACATTTAAGGGGAGACACTGGGTGGTTCAGGCCCTGAGGTGCTATGCAGTGTCTGAGGATAGGACTGCATTTAGTTAAGTGATCTGAAAGTGTCATGGGACTGCTTAGTTAATTTACAGAGAAGAGTTTCCAGTTTCATTCTATTTTTTCATCTATATAAAATAAACTGGACACAGAATGGCCCTTTATAATGTGTGTCAATATAGTAGAGGGTTATATTTTATAAATTACCTTTAAACAAGTGTTTGTCGTCAATAGTTCCTGATGTATGAGTGTGCAGCAGTGGTGGGTTCTCATTTTTGTGTTCGTTTTGTATTCATTTTGGAAAATTGCTTCCAGCAAAGTGAATGAAGCTGGAAACATCCATGCTGGACTCACCCAGCGAGGTAAGATTAGAGGGGAGATGGGAGCTCACACTCCATGAACACTAAGCCAGGAGTTAACAGCCATGATACTTGGTTGCTTTTATTTTTTATCCCCATCATTTTTACATTCCATTTAGATAAAGCTAATATCTAAGTATTTTCTTAGCTCAGGCAGTGGGTCAGCCCGAAGGTAATAACATAGCTCTCCACAAACAGTGATGTATCTGCCAGGGGAGTGGAAATGTCCTCTGTAAGGTGCTTCAGGAAATGAGTGTCATCATAACGAGTGGCTGGTGAAAATCAGATCTGTTGCAATACTTACACTACCTAAAGATGAGAATTTAGGAATATAGGACATACATACCAGTCCCTACCTGAGCCAACTTGACCTTGTTTTCCCCCAAAATATATGGAAATTGATTACTAATATAAGCCGTTGCGGGTTCCCTTCTTCTTCTCCTGTTCTTCTTACTCCTCCTCCTTCTTTATATTAATTAACGTGATCAAACCTCAAACCTACATTTGGGAGAAATCTTGGATGTCTGAATCTCTAGATCAACCTTACCCAAATACTTCGGCCTACAGCTTTTGTTTGTCCCCCAACAAATAGAATTTAATTGTGTTTCCCTCAAGGAAAATGGTGATGTTGGTTTTCTGGGTGTCTGTTTTTCCAGTCCCTTCTTTTTCTAGTGATTATTCCAACTCTCCAACACTTTAATTGCCCTGTAATTTGTACTTTTTGTACCAGTCACTTAACAAGAGTAAGATCTTTGATACTAAATATTGTACCTCACTAGGTTCTTAAAGGTGTCATTTTGTTCCCCTTCTGGTGACAGAAGAATTATTTCTTTCACTTCTTTAGCCATTAATAAGTAGCACTGAATTGTGTCTTAGGGGAGAAAGTGGGAGAAGGCCGTGGAAATGAAATTCCATGTTTGGCTTTGAAGGTAAGTTAGAGTAACTTTTGAGGCAAAGCAAGTGTGCGTTGGTTGATGGGGGATAGATCAACTGGGACCCTCTAAAATTTCTGTTTACCCTAGTGATTTCTTGTTCCTCTGGAGAGGAGGAATCGTAGGTTTCTTCTACTGAGCTATTGAAGTGTATGAATTTGGCAGTCTTCTTATCTCTCTGTAGACCATGGGTTTCTTCCAGCTTGCCCAAGAAGTTAGGTAAGTAGCCACTGTACGTCATGGGATCCCTTGATGAGGGAGGTAGCAGTGGTCTTAGTAGACAAAAGGAGGTAGGAATGGTCTTAGTAAGAAGCCAGTGGAGAAATTCCTATGTCAAATCGTCTTGGAAATCAAGCAGATCAGATATACCTGATCAAATAAGGGTGAATGTACGAGAAGTTCTGAGCATAATGGCCAAACTAGATGTAGGAAAATTTCTTTAACCTCAATGGCATTTGCCCAAGAAAATCTGAAAGAATCGAAAAGGACTTTAGTCTGGAGAGATGATAGCTGACACTTGATCGGAGATGATAAAATCCTATAGGAAAGGTTCCCACTACTATAATATAATAAAAGAAAAAGAAAAAAATTTCTTCCAATATTTTCTGCACCTAGTGAGTGACTATGTACTTTGAGGCATTAAATTTATCTTCATGTGCTCTTTGAGATTTCGGCATAGGGCTGACTCAAGTGATCTGATTTATCTCACTGGGTGGCTTCCCACATAAAATAAGCTTCACAGTGAGGCTCTTTTTCATTTATCTTTTAAAAATTATTATTATTTTTATATTTTTAGCAATGGAACATGTGCGCCAGTTAAAAAAACCAAATACATTTCTGGGCTTAGATGACAGATTTAAACTTTTCCACAGAATTTTTTTCCCTGATACCTAAGAAAAAGCACAACTACATCATAAAACTCTCTTGCCTGAATTATTGCGATAGCTTTCTAATTGGTCTCCTTGCTTTTATCCTTGTCCACCTAGACCCTGATCTCAACAATATAGCCAAAGTAATGCTTTTAAAATGTTAGATCCTGCCATTCCTTGGTTAAAATCATGGAACTCAGAGTAAAAGCCTTTCAATGGCCAAAAATCTGAAAATCTAGCCTGCCATTACCTCCCTGATCTTAGCACATATTACATTTTGCCTCCTTCTTTCTACTCCAGCCACACTGGCTTCCTTCACCACTTACTGTTGCTCATATGCACCTGGTGAGCTCTTACCTTTGCACTGGCTGTTCCCTCTGGCTCTAAGACGCCTCCCCTGGAGATCTGCAAACTCATTCCTTTGATTGATTGCTCAAATAACTCATGAGGCATTCTGTGACTGCATTGTTTAAAACTGAAATTTGATCTTTCCACGCTCCCAACCCCACCGCCCCCACTTTTCCTTAGAGGACTTTAGTTCTTCCTTTTCCATATAGAAATTGTCACCTCTATGATACTATGTTACTGAATCATTTGCTTCTTTATTATTTCCTGTTTACTTCTTCTCCCCCACCTGGTCCTACCCTCAACAAGCTCCATAGGGTTTTTGGTTTGGTTTGTTCAGATATATCCAAGAACCTACTGCCTGGCACATAGATTTTTTTTATACATGAGAGAAGGAGAGAGAGATAGAGCAAGCAAGCAGGAGAAAGGGGAGAGACAGAGGGAGAGGGAGAAGCAGACTCCCTGCTGAGCAGGGAGCCAGATATAGGGCTCAGTTCCAGAACCCAGAGATCATGACCTGAGCTGAAGGCAGATGCTTAACCATCTGAGCCACCCAGGCACACTGGCACATAGATTTTTAATAAATATTACTGAATTAATGAATATAATGCATTTCTCTCTCATAAAAATGAACATTTGGATTGCACATTTCAAGAATTTTGATATGAGATACTCAACATGGATATATATCCTAGTTAAGGTACTGAACTTCAAGGATTAAAAAAAATGATTTTTTAGATACACAGGTAGATAAAGCAAATCACTATGGCTTACAAAGGAGCCAGATCTCAGACTTATTCATAAAAACATCTAATGCCAATGATGGTGGAGTTATTTCTACAAAGTCTTAAGAAATGAAAGAAAACTAAGACATCAATAGAGAAAAAGGCAAAAGACAGACATTTTTAAACATGAAAGAACTCAAGGAATATGGCACTCTTGAATCCTTCATGAAAAAATGCTTGAAATGAATTCTAACTAATTAAGAGATAAATCAAAATGAAGAACATGGGAATTGAGAAGCTGTGATAAAAAGGACTGATGGTGTTCGAATCCATTTAAATATAGATTTAAAGACTAAACAACTGAGAGAATTATTGCTATAGAATGAAATGTGAATGTTATTAATCAGAACAATGCAAAATTAGTATTATAAAGATAATTGGAAAGTGTGGTGAAGGGAGATATTCTCATATTTCTAAGCAAGAGTCTACTGATATTATCTAATATTGATATAATAAAGACATTAATGACTCCAACTCTTATTGTTTTTCAGATCTACCCCCCCACCCCTGCCCTTTCAAGCTTAAAGGGTCCTAAATCTTATGGCAAGAAACCATTTATTTGAAAATTGTCAATTCCTTTAGTTTTGCTTTGGTTTCTCTTTTTATTATTAAATTACAATTAAATTTAATATTTGTTATTAAAAATAGTATCTACATATGATATCATTTTAACAAAAAGCAATGTTATCTATCGATCACCCAGTTATCATCTCCATCATTATCTTTTATAGCCATACAACAAGATTTAGAATTGTGTTGACCTAATATTAATGGCAGTAAGTTTTAGATAGCTGGAATCAGGAAGTAGCTTTTTATTTACTTCTTGGTGCATTTCTGCATTGTTTAATCACTTTTTAATAAGCATCATCAATTTTTAAACCAAACAATTGGGGAAAAATTTTAAACTCACCACTCTACTTTTACTCCCCCCTACCCCCAAGAAAAAAACCTGGAAGGAAATAGGCTAATATATTAACAGTGATTAATATTATGTGGTATGGATAACTGAATAATATTGATAATTATTTCATCTATCTTTACACCTTTCTATATATTTTTAATTAAAAAATAAAGCAAGGTATGAAATTCTGGAATGAAAATAATCTGCTTCAGAATTCTGAGGGCAATGTTCCAATGTCTTTTAACTTCCAATGTCAATCCGGAAAGTCAGAAGTGATTCAGATGACCGATACTTTATAAATAACCAATTCTATCTCTGCAAAAGATTTTAAAGTCTTCTCTTTATTCTCATTCTTTTGAAATTTTGTGATAGTGTGCCATGGTGTGGGTTCTCTGTGATTCAGAGAACTGGGTACTTAGGGGTCCCTTTAGTCATGCTGTCCATGTCTTTCCATCTAGGGAAACTTTCTTGTATTTTTCTTCTGTTTCATCTTTTCTCTCTCTCTGGAACTCCTTGTTTTCAATGTTGGACTTCCTGAGTTGATTATTTACATTTTTTTCTTTATCTTTCCTCTTCAATTGCACTGTTTTTCTTTGGGTGCTTATTTTACTCTCTGCAGGACTTTCTTGATGTTATCTTCCATCCATCTAGCTGAATTTTTAACTTCTTCCATATATTTAATTTTCAGGTCACATTCATATTCTTTGAAGTTTCCTATAAGAATAATGTCTTATTCTTAGTTCATTAATGCATATTTATTCTTTTTTTTGTTTATATATATATCAATTATTGATTTTAAAGTATTCTTTCTTCTTCCTGTACCATCTCTGATTCCTCTGAATTCCTCTTTTCTGTTTCTGTGTTTGGCCCTTTTATTTCATTTTGGAGGCTTCCTCAAATATTTGATGGTTCTTGGCTTCCTTAAACATTTAAACTGTGGCTTAAAAAGCTGATGAGAGGGGCGCCTGGGTGGCTCAGTCGTTAAGCGGCTGCCTTCGGCTCAGGTCATGATCCCAGGGTCCTGGGATCGAGCCCCACATCGGGCTCTCTGCTCAGCAGGAAGCCTGCTTCTCCCGCTACCATTCCCTCTGCTTGTGTTTCCTCTCTCGCTGTGTTTCTCTGTCAAATAAATAAAACCTTTAAAAAAAAAAAAAAAGCTGATGAGAGACTCTACATGTTAAGTGAACTGGGTTTTTTAAAATGTAGAGTGATTACTTGGTGAGTAGTTTTCTTTCCTGTAGAAGCCCCAAATATAAGTGTCTGTAAGCCCCTTTCTCAGGCTGCTCATTCTCAGGCTCCTCCAGAGAAAATTGTTTTAACCCTTCATCACACAGTTATACACACTTGGTTGCTGACAGAATAGCAGAATGGAAGAGGGCTAGAGACTCGACCTGTGGGGATGTATACTTTCATATACTCCTTGAGTTTACTATGTGATGTTTCATCCCCATCCTACACTATAATCAGTAATTCTGAGTCCAGACCATATGACATACAGTTTCTCTAGATAATGTACTTTCAGGACCTTGTGAAGTAGAAGAGGAGTTTGGCTGCTCAGGAACCCGGGGTCTAGATAGTTCTTCCTATAGATACCTAACTATCCCCTATTCTCACTTTTCCTCAGGATCTGATAACTCTAAAATCTCATATTTTCTGGGTTAAGTGGGGAAAAAGTCTTCTTGCTTCTCATAAACATTTTCCCTCTTTAGCTCAAGACTCGCCTTCCCTTGCTCAGCTATGTCATTCTCCACTCTTCCATCTGCTTTCTGTCTTCCAAAATGTGTTGACATCTAGTCACTTCCTGTTATCTCCTTTCTGTCATCTTTTTCACCCATGTGTTTAGTGCTTATTCCTGTTTTGTCCTTTCAGTACTGGTTCAGAAAGGAGTTCAAGCCATTATATATGACCAGAAGGTACATATATGTATTAATTTAAAAATGATTCACTGATATCCTATTAAATTTGAGGAGACTCAAAATTATATCACAGTTACAATAAGATGAAGAAAAAAGATTAATGTGTCAGAAGATTAGATCAAAGAAGTAAAAAAGAAGAAAAGCAAACTTGAGACTGTGGCAATTGACCAAACAGCTTGTTTCCAGGCTGTTAGTAACCAGAGTAGAGAAGAAAAAAGACACCACCGTTTGTACATTTTTCATTGTTCAAAGGAAGGAAGAATACTTTGTCACTAGAGGTAAAACACTTCCTGCCCTGAACTTTGAGAGTAATTTGTTTATCCAATTCATTCATCATTTTACTAGTAGAATGATCTTTCATTCCCACAGATCTGATTATACTATTCTTTTGCTTAAAATATTTCCATGGCTTTTACTGCCTTGGACATGAGGTTTAAGCAGCATATGCTAACTGTATATTCTCATGTCTACCTCGTAACCTCATCTCCCTCCTACTTTACCAGACACTAGATTTTACTAGTACAATCATATTAGACATCTGTCTCTGAATGAGACATGCTTACCTCCTACTCCAGGCTTTTGAACACACCTGGCAAAATTGGCATCTTCACTCTTTAAGGCTATCTCAAGCTTCCCCTTCTGTGGGAATCTTCCCTTGTTCCCATTTCTCCCACTTGTCTGTGTGCTGCTTCTCACTGCTTCCCTGGCACCTTATGCATACTTTATCAGAGCACTTATCATACTTATCAAAACTCTTGGTTTTCCTCTCCTTCTCTTCCCTCTTACTCCATAAACTGATAAGTACAGGGATTATGTTTATTCATCTTAGAGTTTACATTGTCTACCACATTTCCCCCTGGCACATGGTAGGCATTTAATAAATATATTTGAATAAATGAACAATAAATAGGATCTAAGTATGTAGTTTTCTCCAGTATTACTATATGAATAAAGTTTGGAAGCTCTTCAGGGTTGAATAGGTCACATGTTACAGAGAAATTATCACAAATATCAGCTGTCTGAGATAGAGCTCTCTTTTTTTGGAAAGCAAAAAAAAAAAAAAATAGCAGAGAATTACAGCCTAAGGTTGCCAGTGAGAACCTGAAAAGAAGGTATTCTGCACTGTCGGCTGAAAGCAGAGCCATATGCTCAAGATGCCAGCTGATGTTTTACTGTGGGAATCTAGGGCCTTCCTGGATTCTGTGCCTGACTGAGGGCCATGTCACTCATGTCTGCATAATTGCTTTTTGCTCTTTACATCCTCCTGAATCTTAGAATTGCCAGGCTCTCTGCGCTTCCTGCCACCCACCACGCCCACCCCTGCTAGGGCAGCAGTGGCTGGCTATCCTGCTGGCAGTTCTCAAATTCTCTAACTCTTCACTTTCAGTGAACAACTATTTGCATTTGTCATATTTGCTTCTGCCTTTTTCTTTTCCTAAAGAAATAAAATACTTCATATTTGTCAGAAACTCTATTTGTAGCCGTCTCAAATCCCATCTCCCTTTCCTCCTGTACTCACTCAAGGGTCCCTTCAGAACAATTGTAGTACTTTTACAAATTGACAGGGTAGCAGGGAATCAGATCAAGGAAAAGTTTCTGTTCAGTAACACAAGATGAAGAGAACTAGGTAACTATCACCAAAACACCACTAGTTAAGATAGAGCAGATTTATGAGCATGAGTTTGTACCTTAGGCCTGTCATATTTTTTCACCTTTATGTTAGTTAATTGCAGAGTAACATAAATTAACTTTGGAACACAAGCAAAAATGGGAACTTTATTTATGAATTTCTTGGATTTCTTTACCTCAAGCCAAACAACTAAATTGCTACTTAGCATAAATTATTTATGGGCCCTGGCTCAATACCATCCAGCACCAGCCCCTGGAGGTATGGGAGATATAAAAGATTTAAAGCATCACTGCGACAGTGTTCGGGCCGCCACGGAGCCGTGTTTCTTTCCAGAAGGGTCCACTTTATTTTGTTGTAAATAAATAGAGGCTGGATTTCCAGGGAGGGAAGTTAGCTTCCAGCAGGGCGGTGGTGGTGTTTTGCATATGTTAATTACACAACCCTTTTATGACAGATAGACACAGTGTTTGCAGAGATTTGTCTCAAAAGACCCATAGACGAAATGGATCTTTTCATTGCCTGGCATGGAGTCATTTCTCTCATTTGATCTCACTTCAGAATGTGAAGTTTTTAAAGCTTGCCACCTGTAGGGGAGGAAAAAGTTTTCTATACCCCTTTAGATTCTTTTAGCTTGTCTATTAATTAAGTTGACATATGACAGATTAATAGGATAAAAACAAATTTAATTTTGTACATATGGGAGCCCCATAAAGGCATGGGAGGCTCAAAGTCAGGCAAATGAGGTTTATATGCCATCCTGAGCTATGGTGAAGAGGGTAAGGGCTTGGAATTTCTAAAAAAGACAGTTCACAGAAAGATGCTTGGAACAAATATTTGGTAAATAAGTAAGTGTCATGCCATGCAGAGACAATGGAACATGGAGAAGAATTTGAACAATAGGCCCTGTGGAGCTCCCCCCAGCTTACCACACCTATCCCATGCTATTTAAAGTTATCTCTGGTGATAGCTCTCTTCTGGGACCAGCCCCTTTATCTAAATTCTTAGAGGCAATTAAAGGGAAGTAAAAGTTTTTCCTGAGTCTTTTGGGCCTTGATTGTCTTCAGTTCAAAATAATGCACATGCCAAAGTAGTACATTTTGCTGAGGCTCATTCTGAACCCCTTCATTTCCTAACTAGTTTATAAGTGTATTTATCCATATAATTCTAGTAGGAACAAATGTACATCTTCTGCAATCTTGATTCTGTTTTCTTTAAAATTCAAGCTTGATAATGGTGTGCTGACACTTGTGACAAGCCCATTGTCACTTCCTAGGTTGTCTTTCCATAGCTCTAACCTCAGCATGTCACCCTTTGCTCCAAAATACCCTTACATACCTTGTTTCTCAGACACAGTCTGTTTCTAAGACAAGGTCATTGCCTTCTTTTTCTTTGGGTCAGACATATTTCATTTAGTTTATACAGTGTTTAAGATCAGCAAACTCCACGTAAAAGTGTAGATTTCTGGCTTTTCATTCAATTTCCAAAATTAGAAAGCTGAGCCATTTTAGGCTGTCTTTTCCATTGGGCAGCTGTAGACCTAAGCTGAGTAGTTCCTGCCTCTTCTCTACTCCCTAGTTTACCGTAGTCCCCACTACTCTCTAATATCTATACCCAGCCTACTTTAGCCAGTTAGGTTTTAGGCTTTTCCCTTGTTTGTGAACACATATGCATTTTTGACCCCCAATTTAGGTCCATGCTTCGGCTAATACATTGATAACTTTTATGTTTTCTTGGGTGAGGTTATATATTACAGATTACTAAACCCAAAAGAATAGAAGCTCTTGACAGGCTATAACAATGCGATCATTGATGTCACTACAATTTTTTAGGATGCGTATACATAAATTTATTTCCACTTAAATGCAGATTTGCTCATTTTTCTTTTGAAAATCATGGCATGTGCAATTTCATTCTTTAAACAACAGAAAATGCCTCCGTGTATTCATTTTCCTAAATCCTTAATATACTGTTTGAAATGTCACTTTAGCTTAATCACTTGCCCAGCCCAAGCCCAGGCAGGCCTTGCACCCCTACTGCTTCATGTACATTGACTCCTCCTCCTGGGATCCCGGATCTGATAGTATTTCCATTAACCCCTTAAGCATTGCCACTGGAGTTCTCTTCTTGGGCCTCGTATTTGGTTGCATTATTATTCTCTTTCAATATCTTCAGTGGTTTCCCTTTAAATTTCAGATCAGAATCAGATCCTAAGTGTTACCCACAAAGTAACTGGAGAGCTAAACCTAGAAAGCTTAACTGTATCCTCCTGTACACCTTTTTATTTTAAGACAAATTTAAAAAGAGGGTAAAGGAAATGAGTGGGGACTTTGGAAACAGACCCAAATTCCAAATCTGTTTTGGCCTCAGCTTTTTTATCTGTAAAATGGGGTAATAGCAGCTATCTTGCAGAATGCTTAGAAATATAATTGTTAATATGTATTTTAAAGATATTCAGTGAATTATTCCTATAGGTCTGTGACATGTGCTATAAATCCTCCTGCTCTATTCCCCTGCCTCAATTTACCATACTTTGTCTTGATGATGAAGAGAGAAAGTCCTTTTTCTCTCTCTCTCTTTTTTTTAAAAGATTTTATCTATTTATTTGACAGAGAGAGATGACAAGTAGGCAGAGAGGCAGGCAGAGGGAGAGGGGGAAGCAGGCTCCCCGCTGAGCAGAGAGCCCGATGCGGGGCTCGATCCCAGGACCCTGAGATCATGACCTGAGCCGAAGGCAGAGGCTTTAACCCACTGAGCCACCCAGGCGCCCCCTTTTTTTCCTCTCTTGACCTATCTTTCTGCCACCACCTATGATGAAGGATCATCCCTACCTTAAAATGCCTTGACTTTGTCCTGTCCTAGCCCCACTCCCAAAAGCTGTTACACACCAGCAGAAATAGAAAGAAGCTTCTGTAGAGCTGAGTTCTAGCAAAGTCTAGGTCATGGCCAAAGGAGAGACCATCCTCCTTTAAGAACATAGAGGGGATCCTCCCTGTAAGGGCTGAGAAAGCTTGTTCCCCCATCACTCTTACCTCTCACCTTCATGGAGAGGAAAATAAGACTCTGGATGAGTGATCATCCCCAAACTGGCTGTATTGCATATTTTTATAACCAAATTGTATGTGTAGATATTATATTAGATAATCTGAATGTGTTGTACACATCCTACATAAAATATAAAGGTTTGCTATCTCTGTCTTACATGCATTTAAAAAGCTCATTTTAATATTTAATGTTTCTAACAGTCATCTAAATCTCAAAAGGTAAGCAGGATATACCATATAAAAGACCCGGAGTTAAAACAAATGTTGAACAAATCTGGAATTTGCCTCTTCCCCTTCATCCTCAACTCACCCTCTTATCACCCTAGCTTTTAGAGAGCACAAGCATAACATATACCATTTCTCCCTTTGTAGCTCAATGATGTACTTTGGAAATGCAAGTTATGGAAATATACAAGGAATATCTACACTCAACCGTATATTCACAAATAACTTAAAAAAAAACTCTACCTTTTGTATTTCTTTGTTTTTCAATGTTTGTTGTGAATTTTAAAAAATATATCCTAAATTATAACGTATTAGACAATCTTAGTCAGTGTAATGACTTCTGGGCCTAAGGTATATCAGTTTGTCGTGGCACCTCAGGCTGTTATCTACAGCAGCTGATGTGTTGGCAGTGCTTTGGCAAACTTGCTAAATTCACGAACTAGCACAATTCTAGGCTAGGCTATTCATTTGAGTACTGGATGATTTCCTAGCAAAATAAGTAGAATCCCCTTTAGCAGAGATTAGGTTACTCAGATAATTCATTTAAGCTTTAAATGTCAGAAAACATGGGAATCTTTTTTTCTGTATTAATTATGATGAGTGTTATGGACTGAATGTTTATGTTCCCACAAAATTTGTATGTTGAAGCACTAACCCTGCAATATGATGGTATTAGGAGGTGCAGTCTTTGGGAGGTAATTAGGTCTAGATGAAGTCATGGTGGTGAAGTCCCAGTGATGGGACAGATTTCCTCTCTATAAGAAGAGGAAGAGACTAGAATTCCTCTCTCTCTTCCTCTTCCTTTCTCTCTCTCTCTCTGCCATATAAAGATACTACAAGCCAGGAAGAGAGCTCTCACCAGAACCCAACCATGCTAACACTCTGATCTTGGGCTTCCCATTCTGTAGAACTGTGGTAGATGTCTGTTTAAACCATTCAGTCTATGCTATTTTTTCACAGCAGTCTGAGCTGACTAAAACAGAGCATATCAATATCTTGCAAACATGCATGTGTGTGTGTGTGTGTGTGTGTGTGTGTGTGTGTGTCTAGATTCTAGCCTGATGGGTGATTGGATACTCTCTCTTGATCTACTTTCTACTGTGTAAGATACTGTGGTTTCTGGAAGAAACACTCTTCTTTTGCTGAATTGCAGAGTAGAATTAGAGAATGGGAAGCCAGGGAAAGGAGAGGTAGCAGAACACTTTAAAAAAAAGTACTTTTCCTTCCATTTAATGGAGAAGTAAGCCCTAGAGATAGCCAGGAATGCCTGAATTCAGGAATACCTGAATTTTTTAAGCTCACAGAATAGAATGGGCCTGAATTTCTTACAGCTTCCTTTAAAAGATCACTTTTCCTTTGCTTAGAATCATGTTGAGGCTGCTATAATTGGTCTGAGCTCAATTTTAGTGGGAGACTGTGGGCAGGTAGTTGAAAGAACAGGGTCAAGTGAAGTTTTTAAAAATGCACGTTTTTCTGCTACAAAAGCAATTCCAAAACCCCGCCCTCTCTTCTCCCCATCTCCCAACCAACTCTACTCAAAATGTGTGAATTTTGCATTTAAACTTTGTATGTGCCTAGTGTGCAGTATGGAAAGCTCTCCTGGGTAATTTGGAGAAATATATGTATTAAAAATGAAGTTATGAAAAATTGAAAATTGCTTTTGAACATCCATGGTAGTAAAATCCATATATAGCTCTTTCCTTACTATTTTAATATGGAATTTTTGCATGAGAGTTAAGTAGCCATGCCTTTTAGCTTCTGAGAAGAGAGAAATCGTGTCTTCTGTATATGGTTATTTTATGTTTGTACATAGGAGGTGCCAGCTCCTTATAATTTGTGTTTTGACTTCTAGTCTTATTTTTTTGCTAAGGATTTTTAAATTCCTTTTAAAGGAGGTTGTATTTAAAAAACATATATATTATATATATATATTATATATATACACATACATATAAAGTCAGTTGTGATTCTCAATTCCACATGAAATCAAATCTATGTAATCATTACAGAATTTGAATTTTGAGGGAGTGGAGGTGGGAGGTGGTAAATACACCTTTTTCTGGCACAGTTTCTTCTTAGTTGTGACAGGGGATACACCTTCTTATTACCCATCTGCATTCTTCATTTTGATCAAACTTAATCTTGCATGTGACCTTCACGTTGAAGATCCTGAAAAGAGAACCTTGCCCCCCTTGCCATCCCCAAACACACTTTGTGCTTTTGTCCACACAGGGACATGCAAGGGCCTGGGGGCCCCCTGATCAGAGGGCTAATGTCAGATAGATGGGGAGACTTGGGAGAACTGCCTTCTGATAGCCTGGTGAACTTTCCTTTCAAGGCGTCTTCACTCCATCTCTGTGCATTTATGCAAGTCCTTTTTCCTTCCAGAGTTTAATAAAAAAAAAACAAAAAACAGTGGGGAAAATCAGAAAAAAAGAACTGGTTTCAATGGCAATGTTAACCATCTAATGTTACGTACTTTCAACATCAGACTTTTTTGAAATTATCTTTTTATATGAAATCTCTAAGATAAATGGACAAGCTTATAAATGGGTATAGGCTTTTATCACTACTTTGACTCCTTCATCCTGAAATGGGATGGAAAGTAGGAGTGACAGGATACCAGCAACAGTAGAGTGGGCCCTCAGAATCTCCCCCTCTGAGTGGAGAGGAGAAGGGAGAGAAGAGGAAGGAACAGGAATGGATGAAGATGGTTTCTCTGGGTGTGGGAAGGTGGGAGAAGGTGGAAGAGAAGGGCCACTGTGAGAAAGAGACAATGGTATAGGTGGAAGAGCATTGGATTAGAGTCAAAAGACTGGGGTCTCAGCATTTGCTCTGCTATTTACTGGTGGCATATCTGAGGTCACTTGGTCTCTGAATTCTGTGTCCTTGTCTAGATTCCTTTAAGACAGAGTTGCCATCTATCAAAGATTGCTGCTCTTTTCAGAATATGGTGAAGCTTAAAACACTAATACTCCAACTGTTTATCCAAGTGAGCTAGTATCCACTTGGGATCCCAATTAATCCAGGCCACACTGATTGTTTTCAGAGACCCAAGTCCTCCCAAACATCAGGGTCTGCTCAACTAAGTCTGTTGGAAACTTGGGGCCTTGTAATCCCAGCCTGCCTCACTTCCCAGACAGCCTTGTCACTCTGCTCTTTGGTGGCCACCTACCCACTGCCGTGAAGGAGCTCTTCTTAGAGACCCACACATCCTCTCCCGCTGAGGCCGTTCATATTCCCAGACTCTATTGTGTTGGGAGGCAAGGTCTGTGTCCTCCTCATTCTCTAGGGTTGCTTTCAGGTTATTATACCTTTACATTAGGGCAAAAACTATCCAATCCTTTGAGGTTTCATGTCTTTTCTCTGAGCAGCCTCTAATGTCTCCTAGATGATGACATCTACAAATCTCCAGGCCATAATTCTTCATTCACTCGTGACCGTGGAGCCTGGTTTACTGCATCCACTTCAGTTTTGACATGATCCTGGCACCTTAGTGCTCTGTAGACATGCAGGAAAACTAGACTCTGTTTTTTTCACTTCTTCATTAATTCAGTTACCCTTATTTCCTCACTGCCCCTGACTTTCCCAGGAACTTCTCCATTGTGACCTTCGAATTCAGGGCTCTAAGCACAATCAGCTCTTCTTCCATTACCTTCAATCTACTTTCCCAACAACCCTCAGGTCGCGCTGATAATTGTCTGTAATGAGGCTGGGACTCAGCAGAAGGGAAATGAGATTTCCCTGTGATCCTGAAGTCAGAAAAGTTGGCAATTTTCATAAAATCAGGGAAGGGTGAGTATTTGTAAGTACAAGCAGACACTGTTGGGTGGGAAAAGGGAGTAGAGCTGTATCTTATTTATCAAACTTCTCAGTAGAAGTTTAGACCATGATTCTGAGGCAGAATCATTTCCAATCAATTCCATTTGGAATTGTTTGGAAATGCCTAAAGAAGAAAATACATTTGATCTTAACTGTATGAGAAACTTATTTGTAGTAAGTTAGAATGTATCACTGTAATCTCTCCAGATTCACCTTTCATGGTGTTCCATTTGCACACAAATGATAAACTCAGGAAGAACACATGGCTCATATATTCTTCTTCATTCATCCACGTACTTGTTAATTTAACAGATGTTTATCAAATACCTGTAATGCATCTGGTACTTACTGGCTATATCTCTGTCCAGAGGTAAATCTTCTGATAAATTCTTGGCTTGCCTTATAAACTATTTTATTGCTCACAAATTTAAGGAAACAAGGGAAACCACTCCTCTGGATGTAATTCTTAGCAATAAAGAAGGTTTCTTTAGTGGAAAAGAGCTATAGGATAAGATGACTCTTAGAGTCATCTTAGAATCTACAAAGTGGTGGGAAGAATGATCACACATGGGCCTTCAGTATTTGAAAAATGAAGTTCAATACCTGTTCAGAGAGAAGAGAGATAAGCCCTTAGGGATGGAGATCCTGATAGATAAAACCCCAAGGGGGATGGAGGTCCAGGGGAATGGGGGAAAGTGGTCTGATGGTAAAATGGCAAGTGGCCTTGATTAGTGGGAAGAAAAGGAGCATCTTATGGCTCGCGAAGAGCACACATGAGATGTTAGGTAGAGATGGGAACACATCCAAGAGGAACACACAGAGATGCAGTCTAGTTAGGTAAAAGCCTCTTGGAGAAAGTTTCTAGAATACTCTAGCATACTTAGTAAAAAAAGTAAGAAAAGACTTAGTCTATTACCTGGGAGGGGTGGTACCAGTCTAACAAATAACAGAGTGAAAGTAAAGCTGCTTAAGCAGACTTCTGCCTTTTTATTTTCTGCTGGGAAACTACACTTTGAAGTGAAGAAAATGGAGTCAGAGTGGTTTAGGACAAAGAACAGCCACAGGAGCAAGGAGGTGGGAAATCACTCAAAAGCTCTGATGAGTTCTTCTCCAGGCCAAGAGGAATGAAACCACAGAACTCAGACAGCTTTCAAGTGGAAATCTCGGGAAAGCATTGGAAATAGGGAAGTGCCAGAACATTCAAGATGAGTCAATGAAATTCTGATTTTTCAAATTGGGAAGAGTTTCAATTGCAGAAAATACAGATCACAGGTTTTATGGCAATCTTGGCAAAATTCTATGAAAGTTTTTTTTTTTTTAAGATTTTATTTATTTTATTTGAGAGAAAGAGAGAGCATGATAGGGGAGAAGGTCAAAAGGAGAAGCTGACTCGCTGCGGAGCTGGGAACCCCATGTGGACTCCAGGATCATGACCTGAGCCGAAGGCAGTCACTTAACCAACTAAGCCACCCAAGGTACCCTCTATGAAAGGTTTTTGAGCAAAGTTTTCTGAGTACCTGGAAAAATAAATACATGATAAGTACATGATATAAAGATTAATTCACTAAGCTAAAGTCTCCACAAGGTTGTTTTTTTTTTTTTTTTTAGAAGATTTAATTTATTTATTTGACACAGAGAGAGAGAGAGAGAGAGAACAAGCATGAGGAGCAGCAGGCAGAGGGAGAGGGAGAAGTAGGCTTTCCACTGAGCAAGGAGGCTGACACAGGACTCGTTCCCAGGACCCTAAGATCATGACCCTGAGCCAAAGGCAGATGCTTACTGACTGAGCTACTCAGATGCCCTTCTGAAAACAAAACACAAGGTTTTATCAGGTTTTGACTATTAGGTTTGATTTCAGTATTTTTGACTCATAAATCAGGAATTCTACAGATATAAAGAATCCTGATTTCATCAAGACATTTGACTACATTTCTTATGATATACTTGAGAAGAGATGAAAAAAAAAGAAGTAGACAATACGATTGTGAAAATGTGAATAAAGAATGGATTGGGAATTAATGTGAACATGTGGCTTCAGTGTAATGCCACAGGATTTCGTCTTTGATTGTATCTTCTTAAAAATCACATTTCTATAGAACTGATGGCTTATAAAATGCCCTTAAATCTATTATCTTAGTGCCAGTTTGAATAATGTCAGTTTATTAAGACTGTATTATTTGTCAGAGGCATAGTTAGAAAACCTATTTTAATTCTTGGAATCAACTTACAAAGCTGATATTAATATTTCCATTTTATAGATGAGGAAGCTCAGGTGTGGGGAGGTTAAATAATGTATCAATATTATAAAGCTAATAAATGGCAGAGAAGTTTATAAATTGGGAGATGAAATAATTAGGAGTGTGTAGATTCATGTACTTCCTCCAGCTCTGTTTTGACTAAATCCATCAGTGGGTTGATGAACTTATTGCTTGTGGTTATTTAGGGTGTCTGATGTTAGAAGTTCATCCAAAATCTTCTCTTCAGGGAACTTTGTTTATAATGATTTTTTTGTTTGTTTGTTTCTTAATGTAGATCTAGTCATTCACATATAATTATATGGATTAGAGTTGCAAACTATAGTGATAGGCCAAATTTAGGCAGGAGCAGCCTGTTTTTGACCTAAAATTTTTTAGTTTTCATTTTAAAGGGTTGTATAAGAAAAACAAAACAAAGAAAAATATGTGACAGAGACCATATGTGACCCTTTACAGAAAAATTTGCTGACCTCTTATGTAGAATTTACTTACCACAAAGCTATTCTTTGTGAGACCAGAACCAAATAAGAATTTTGTTTCACTTTGTATTTGATACAGTCTATAGTCACTCTTTGCTTTAATTTATTTTAATTTAATTTTATCTTATTATTACTTTACCTATATTTCATAATTCACTTTTACCTCATGGGACAATTAGGAATATTTCTCTTCATTTCTGAAATTAAATCAATTAGATAATATAAGCATCTATTGACTTGTTAAATGACATCATTTTAACTGGTTGAAAACTTTAATTATGTCACATTTAATGATTGATATAACATTCATTTTTTCATTCATTGATTCAATGCATATTTAGTGAGCACCAACCATGTAGTTGACCTAGAGAAAGTCAAAGAGGAAGGAAGAGTAAGTAAGCATGGATACAGAAAATAAAGTGAACAATTATAAGAGGTTATAAATATTATCATAGATGAAAACACAGGATGCTAAAGAAGTTTAAAGAGGGGTACCTAAGTCTCTCTGGAAGAGAGACTTGCAAATCTGAATTGAACTGCAGTGAATTTGAATTCAAAATCAATATCTGCCAAGGGACAGTGTTATTTGTTGGGGATGAATCAACGTATTTCAATATGGCTAGAAGATACAGACCATGTATTGAACTGACAGTCCAAGGATGAGGTAGGAGGGGTCAAATAAAGAGAGCTTGGAACACTATGCTAGAAATTAGAATTTATTTTGAAGATGATGAGTAGCTACTCACTGAAAGATTTTTAGCAGCTAAGTAACATGATCTGCATCTTCAAGAAGTCCTCCTCTTTTCCCATATGCAAATTGTGTTGAAGAGGAACAAGGCAAGGTTAAAGGAGACACTGTGGGATAATCCATGAAGAAATAAATAGTGAGCGTCCCAGCTAAAGGCACAGTCAGAGAAGTGTTCTAACGTTACAGTTATGGTGACCAATTGGATGTGGTAATACAGGAGTGGGTGGAATCTCAGATGACTACAGTGGGGTCATTAACTGAGGTAGGAAACAAACAACAAGGTGGAGAGAGAGGGAAGAGGGAGTATTAACGATAAAGTTTAATTCTAGATATGATAAGTTCAGTGTTATTAGGAGATTTTCAAATGAAGATGCTTGGGAGGTAGCCAGATACATAGAGCCGGAGCTCCAGAAAGAGGGCTGGGCCAGGGATAAATATTCTAGAATTTCCCTCCTATAGGGATGACAGCCCTACTTCTGAGGGTTCAGTACATCTGTGTGAATATCCATGTTAACTCTAACACTTATTTAACTCAAGCTTGTAGCTCTCTTTCAGTTTTCTAGCTTACCAGAGTGTATACCAATGTGTTAGGATGTTCACACGTATATTTTTCCCTCAAATCATAAATCTAGTTGAAAATTCCCGAAAGACAAAGAATTTAGTGATTGGCGCAGTATGGGAAACCAACAAATGTTTCTTGAATCAGTACAGGAATGAACAAGATAGACATGGCAAAACATAAGTATGATCCACTATGCTGAATGCTGTAATAACATTAAAAAAGCGCTCTTACGAGGGGATCTGTATGGATAAGTCAGGGAAAGAGCATCACAGAAGAGTTGACAGTGGATCTGATTGCTTAGAGATGAATAGTTTGCCACAGAGAGAAGAGAGAGAAAGGTCCTCTAGGAACTGGGAGATTTGTGCAAAAGTAAGGAGGAGGGATATGAAGCATTCCAGAAGTTCCCAGTGGTTGGGGAGTTTCACGCAGGGGAGTGTGGGGGGTGTATGTGTATGAGTGGGGCTGGTACCGGACTTCTGACATCGTTGGGATCTGGAAGGGCAGATGAAAACAAGGACTGGCCTGGGACGGAAGAAATGTTGGCCGCTAAAATGTGTAAGCAGGCATTTTCTGTGTCCATAGGGTTCTGAATTAGGCCGGGTTCATTGAGGCGTGAAGTGGTATTTGTCTGAAGGAGCAGTGGTTGACATATTCAAGGTGTTAAAAGAATTTTAATATAATCCCCATGATTTTAGGCAGGTGGAAAAGCCTTAATACAGAGGCGGTGAAAGCAGAGTGCCCTGAGCAGGAGCTCAGATGAGGATTCTATGGATCTCATTCCCACTTCTGAAGCCCCTAGCTAAAAATCTTGGGCAAAGGCTTCCTTTTCCTAGACCTTAATGGAACACTCCCCTAGCACAGAGCCCAGGTCAGGAAAGCACAATAAAGGATTGCTAGATACGACTTCATCTCATTTACAAAATGAGACAGATTCAAAGCAAGGCAATCAACAAGAAATATTCTTGTCTTGAAATCTTGTGACCTCGTGGTGCTACTTTCTAATTTTTAATGGCATTGCCGACGCCATAAGATAGTGACATAATTAATATTTGTGTATTATTATAATTAATACAAATATTGACCATTTACAAAACCCTTTCACATATTTTATCTCAATAAGATTAGCAATCATGAGAGGGAGGTTTAATTGCTCACATTTTAAGGAAGAAGTGGAAGCTAGACACAGGAGCTAATAATGTAACAAACTGAGCATTACAAACTGAGTGTTTTCCCCATCCAACGCATGTCTTTGCCCACCATTTAGAAAACCATATTTTTCTCATCACATCTCTTTTTAGCATTTGCCCCTCCTTTCCCTGTAGAATAACATTGCAACTTAGCCTGTTGTGGAATTTCAGATGAAAGAATATAGCTCTTTTGAGGAATCTGAGGCAGAGGCAACAATGTTAGCAATGACAAAGACTAATAACGTTTTGAAAACCTCTGGTCTTTCAATGAGCTGTGACAGTGATTTTGCGTTCCCCCTGAAGACCATGAATAGCCCATTGCACAGAATCGGCGGTGGAGATAACCAAATGCATCCACTGCGCCTTCTCCCTGAGGGGGCCCTGAGTTTCTTGAGGAAGTTTAACGAGAACAGTGGGATCAACTTTACTGACATGAGGCACCAGAGAAATTGAATGTAAGTGAATCCGAACTCTGCGAGAGCACAGGAAAGCCCAGTTTTAAACATTCTAGCAGACTTCGGGCAAAGGCTCAATTACATTAAATTAAGCAGCCAGTGAGCAGGGGTAGAGGAGTTAGTAGGCAAATACAATGTGCTCTTTTACAATAGCTCCAAGAACTACAGGTCAGCTTCTACTTCTGTTGGGAAAATAACATTAGAGGAACATTTGTAAAGGGCCTATCATTGTCTTGATAAGTTGATACTGAAACTGGTAATCAGTGAAATTGGAGGCATCCTATTTCCTGTTTCAAGAGAAGTGAGGCAGCGGCACAAAGAGAGAGTCCATCTCAATTTGTCCTAGTATTTCCTGATTCAGATCTCTCAAGCCAGTATCTCTTACTTAGTCATACCTTAGGTGTAGCTGGCGGGGAAAGTCAATGATACAGTACACGATAAGAAGTAATTATAGGAGATTGAATTAGCTGATTTTTCCTTTATAAAAGCAGGCACACACAATAGGAGTTCTTATTGCATAAACAAATGGAAAAATCTTTAAGTGGATTCCTGAGCTACATCTTTTAGAAGAGTGAAATTTTGTTTGCAGTGTAGTGCAGCGTCTTTCAATCCCCAAAGCCACAGGTACTCTGCTATGTAAGACTTTCTGGAAGGGAAAAGCTGATATCTTCAGAATCATGTTAAATCCTCGATTTGGGACAGCATTCCCCTGCTCGGCTGGAGGCGTCTGGCTATACAAATACCCCATTACAAAGGCATTTTAGTCCACAGCTAATTGAACACACTTTAGTTAGGCATGAGTCCTAGGTGCCTTTTCCTCCGCTGTCTTTTCCTTTCTCCGGCAAACAAATATTTCTGTGGCTAGACCTGGGAATTTGGCACAGACACCGGGGCTGCAGTTAATCGTCTCCTCCTTCTACCACAAGCCACTATTGTCTATGCTCAGCTGAGTAAAGGCCATACCCTGCCATTAATTTTTCCCCTGGATTTCTTACTTATTGCAAAGGGAGCACTGCTACCAAATTAATGGCACGGAATGTCCCCAGGTACCTGGAAATTTGCAAGTTGTGGTTCTCAAAGCCATGAATTAGGCAGCCGCGATATATGGCCACTAGCGACATCCGAAGGCGTTTTAACCCTCTGTCTTCCAAAGTTATGGTCAAAGATGCCCCAAAGTGGTTATCATTTATTTTCTGCCTGAAATTTCTTCTTCCCTATAACTTTGTGCTCTGAATTTAATATTGCACTACTATGTTTCTCCGAGGATGTGCTGTATACACTGTTGAATAGCTATGAATATCACTGTGCAGCCTCTGATTGGACGGTCATTTCTTTCTCACCAGCGGGCCGCAGAAGAACCTCAGAGCGGCCTCGTTGAGGGACCTGGGCGCTTCTCTCTCGCCCTGCCCCATCTGAAATACACCGCAGCCCCAAATACTCACCTCAGATTCTTTGGCTAAAAACAAATCTAAAACAAATGATGATTTCTCACACTGATGTAGTTACCAGATCCCTTTTGTATGTAAGTCTTTCTTTAATTCTTACAGCAATCTTGAAGGTGTTACTGGCCAAGTATTCTAAGTAATTTTCCATGATCGAGTGTAAGTAATGTATTCCTATGATCATGAGGACACCTATCTGGTAAGAACTAATTTATTTTAGTGGTAGGTTTCAATTCCAGATCTACCACACAATGGCTATGTAACCCATATGACTAGGATGTAAATAACTGGGAAAATACTCTCTATTTATCTCTAGATTCAAATTAGGTTTAGTTTCATTGGAGAATAATTTCTTAGTAACTAGAAACTCTCATAGCTGCTGGCAAAATAATTGGTTTTATGTTACTTCAAAGGTTAGGTTAAGAAATCTTTTTATGTAATTAGTGGCCATTTGGATTTTCTTTTCTGGAAGTCTTTGTTCATTCAGGTCCTGAGCTAATTTTTCGATTGTGCTTAGTCTTTCTTTTTTTTAAATTAAATCTGTGGTTTCCTTACACCTGAATCTAATATGTGAATCATAGCTCAACAAGAAACTATTTTGTAGTTTCCTTATAATCCTTATTTGATGAGAACCGTTATAAAACATTTATGTATTCATTCACTTAAAATAACAGTAATAAACCCAGATATGCTAAAATAATTAATACATTTCATGAAAGCTACATATATTTTTGAGAACAAAAATCAACAGAAAGAGTGACATTGTTTCACATTTTTTGCAGATCTCTTTAATGTCTGACTAAGCAGAAGATAACTAAATGTGTATACCTGCTTCTTCATTCAATTTGTTGTGGTGTGGTTTTTTATTTGCCTGGTATCAGTTGTGTGATACCAGAACTTATTGACTCATTATCCATTGGCTGGGCCTTGACTTTGTTTCTGGTTTTGTGGGTTTTTTTATTGTTTTTTTAGTGTGTGTGTGTGTGTGTGTGTGTGTGTGTGTGTGTTTTAACCACCATAAATAATGCTTCAATAAACAAGCTTGTGCTTTTTTTTTTTAAAGCATCAGATAAAACCTTTTTTCAGACCAGAAATATTTATTAAGAGCCTAACATAAATGAGATCGTTCCATATGTTATTTCATTTGACCCCATAATATGCCATGAAAAGGCTAAGCTCAAACAGAGTTAATTACTCCTAATTACATCTTAAGCTGTAGACCAGGGAAGCAGAGGCAGGCCTGCTAATTCCTACCTTTGCCATCTACATCTGGTAGACGGGAACAAGGTGGGCATCTCCAGGGCCCTATCCACCTAATAGTAGGTGCTTCCTCGAACCATGGTGTTCTTTCTCTTATTGGAGGCCATTGGCTGCTAGCTTCATGCCCATCCAAAGCCTGGGTACCTTCCCTTTAAGACCGTGGGAGCAGGTTGCATAGGGCTGCACCACCCAGTGGTAAAGACTGAAAAATTATTCTTTTCCTCGTTCCCAAATCCACAACAGATCCTTGTGGATTTGGGATGGATCACAAATTTGAGATGGATCTGCTCCATGGGTTTGTGATGGTGTGTTTTCTCCAGATCTCAGGCTCAGGATATACTGACTATTGCTGAGGAATTCAGACTGGTCTGTGCTATATAAAAATCAAAATGTCATTCTTGTGAGGTCAGCAAGGGAGTAACCTTTTCCCTTTCATGGATGATGAAATCAGCTCATAGAAACATTAAGTAAAGTGCTTAAGATCAACAAGTAGTACACGCACTATCGGTGTGAGCAAGAAGGTGTGTGGAATCAAAAAGGCCACTAACTTTCCTGGGGCCATTCCTTTTATCTGCCTTGGCTTTTGTGGAGGAGAGCAGGTTACTGAAAACAGACTTTCATGTTCTAAGAGGTCTTAAAATGCAGATCTGATTAAGACTCTACTTCCATACAGTTCAGAACTGTTCTGGAAATCTTCCAACTGAAACTTTGTTTGCATCATTTTATGTTGTTGATACCTTTCAAATAGGACATATAAGGCAGTTTATGAGAGTCGTATGTGTTGATTTAAAACAAGAATAAAGCCCACATGAAAATCCAAGTTTAAAAGGGCAAGGAGATTTTGGTTTTGTTTTTTTCTATCTGCCGCTTTCTTCTCTCCTTCCTGAATCATTCAGTCCAAAACCTACCGCGTGCGGCTGATCAAGGGAGGTGTCTGGGAAGGGTTTGGGAGGTGAGAGAGCGGTGGCCAAAGCCTTCTGTTGTCAGAACCTGTGTCTGCTGACCAATGATGTCCTCGTGGGTGAGTAATGGCAGTGACCCAGAGTGAGGAGTTGGAACTGGGTAAGGAGAGGTTTAGGTACAGGGGAGATTACAGTCATACATATGGTAAGGATAACATATTGATTATATTGGTTAATATAATAAGGATAACAGAATCTAGGTTTCTCATGACTAGGGAATGGTGTTCAATATATGAAAGGAGAGAAAACCAGAATAAACTTTCTTATGTTGAGATGGACCCCTAAGCACATGGTTCTGGGAATGATGACACCCTAACAATGAGGAGCACATTTAGGGCCCAGATCTTGGTTGATTCTATATGATTCTCCATTAGAAGGAAGAGAGCTCCTTGGAAAAATAGCAGGTTTTATGGTTGGGGCTGAGCAAAAGATAACCCAAGAACATCTTCTTATGCTAGAAACTAAGGAAGTGCTCAAAGAATAATGAAGGTACAGGGAAGGACACAGATGCCAGCTTGAAGGAGTTCTCATTGGCCAAATCTGAGATAATCTGAGCCTCAAGGTGATAAATAGGCATATATATATATATATACATATATATATGTATATATATATATATGAATATATGGTGAAAATACAGTGTTTTCCCTAATTGATAAATCTAGAAGAAATGATTGAGTTTCTAAAAAGATTTATTTATTTATTTGAGAGAGAGAGAGCATGACCGGGGAGAGGAGCAGATGAAGAGGGAGAGAGAGAGAATCTCAAGCAGACTTCCTGTTGAGCACGGAGCCCGATGCAGGACTCTCTCTCATCACCCTGAGATAATGACTTGAGCCAAAATCAAGACTCAGACACTTAAAGATGTGAGCCTCCCAGATGCCCCGAAGGAATGATTGATTAAGAAGGGCACTTGTATTGAGCACTGGGTGTTATATGCAAGTGATGAATTGCTAAATTCTACTCCTGAAACCGATATTACACTGTGTTAACTAAATAGAATTTAAATAAAAATTTGAAAAAATAAAATCTAAAAAAAGAAGATTTGATTGAATTAGAATTGTTAACTTACTATATTCAGAAGGGGTGATTAAACTAAAAAATTACCATTTGTCAAACATCAATGGATGCTACCAGCAGCGGGTAAAAGTTTGACAAGAAATGGAATATTTATCTCACCTCGGAGTAGTTCTCCCTATAAACTTGAGAAATCAAAGAGGAAAGGAGAAAATTTATAGTGAAGAAACCTGGCCAAGTCTCCTAATAAAATAATCAAAGATAATATCAGCAATATTGGAACAACTCAAAATCATGTACCACCTGGTAAGATGAAAAAAGAAGAATTTACATACCTTCTGTAACATGTCAAAAACAAAACACAAAAACAATAAAAAAGCAAAAAAAAACACCCACTTCCATCTGATAAAGAGATATCAAGCAAACCCAAGTTGGAAGACCTTCTAGAAACTGGCCTACATTATTCAAAATAGCCAAAGTCACATAAATCAGAGAAGAAATAAGGAAATGTTTAAGACTGAGGGAGACCAAAGACACGTAACAACTAATACGGTGTATAATTTTGGACCTCCTTCATTACTGAAGACATTATGGGAACAATTGGTGAAACTTGAATGGGATCTGTGGATTTGCCTATGATAATGTATCAATTTAATTTTTTGGTTTTGATGGTTTTATTGAGGTTAGATAGGAGAATGTCTTTGTATAAGTTTCATAATAAAACACTCAGAAGTGATGGGGAATTGTGTTGGTAAGCTTACTCTCAAATGGCTCAGAGAAGAATGTTTATTTATTTTTTGTATTGTGCTTGCAAATTTTCCATGGTTGAAAATATTCCAAACCAAACAAACAAACAAAAAAACAAAACAAAAAAGTAAATGAAAGGGCAAAGGAAGAATTGTGTTCTAATGTCTTAGGTGCAACTACTCAGATTGAATGTGCAATTAGTTCTAAATTCCACAGTAGTTGATACAACAAAGCCTAACAGTCTGTTAAGAGCAAACAGCTCTCTTTGTGCCAGAGTCCCTGAGAAATGGCTGGTATGAAGTGTTACACTGGTAACACTGAGTTGGTTACAGTCCTCCCACAGGATCTTTCAATTTGCACTAGCAGTTACTTTGTGTTATTATACTTTCAGATGATTTTCCTGCTAGTTTTGGTTACATTCTGAAGTAGCCGAGTTTCTAGATGAACATTCTCTATAGTAGGTTTCATGGCATATATTTGGGGAACTGAATAATTATTTGTGGATAATCATGAGGTTGTAGCACTTACATAGTAGGGAGGATTGGTTGCATTACAGAGATATTAAGCCTTTGTCATGACATGTCAAACCTCCATGCCTCTAATTAGCAATGAAAATGACTCTTTATTGACTACCTACTATGTACCAGGCATTCTACCTACATTATCTCCAATGCTAGGCCAACCTTATAACGCAAGTGTAGCTTGTGCCCTCTTTACAAAAGAGGAAGCTGAGGGTCATAGTGACCAAGCGATACATCTAGGCACGTGGAGAGCATGTGATGGTGTTGGGATTCAACCCCCACTCAGACTGGGTATAAAGCCTGTCCTCTTTTTTCTGTGTTTGTGGTCTTTGTGATCAGTTTTATTTTACACATCCAAGGGAAATTAAGCCTTGAGTCAAATTCCCCCAAATAAGCTTAGTCTCTAAAGTTTCTAAGCTAAATATTAGGAGCAAAGTGCTGCTCTCAGTCCCCAGTCCTTGAGCATGTGAAATAAAATACTCTGAGGACCCCAGCTACTTCCTGTTTTCAAGTTAGACACAGAGCTCTCACATTAGTTTTTCTAATCCGCCAAAGTATTTTACAGTATGTGTGCCTTTTGAAACAGTTTCTCACATGTAACTTCAAGTTCTTAAGGTATTATTATCCTTCTTACTGGTTAAAATTCCACACTAGGTTCTTGATGGGTCCAGATGCATATGATTCATAGTGGGTGGTATTTCAGTCCTAACTGAAAATATGGCACTATCTTGGGAATCACATAGAACCTGTATGTCAGAGGAACCTGTGTTTTAAGTAATCCTGGGATTTGGACCTTTGTCCTACCCTCAGTATTATGGGGATAGCTGGCACCTTGTGTTTGGATTTAGATGGAACCAAATTTTAGCTCTAATCTGTGTTAAAGTAATTGTATATGCACATATGCATACTGTCCCCACCTCATTAAAAGAAGAATAATAAAAGAAAGGAAAAAAAACACACAAGGAAACAGAAAGGAGATTTGAGGTAACTGGCTCTTGTTCAAGTCCTGTATTCTTCAAATTCCCTGGTTCTTTGTTTCCTCCCTTGTAAAAATGCCAGTGAAAAGAATATCTACTTAGTAGGGCAGATAATAGTACTTAACACATAGGATGGCTCTTAGGTTTTAATGTGTTAGTACATATAAAATATTTCAGCAATATCTGGCTCAAAGGAAGACTTTGTGAGTATTTGCTATTATTACTATTAATATATTTGAAGGGATTGACACTTAGTAGGTGTTTATACATGCTAGTTTTCCTTCCATTTCTTAAAAAATTAGAATAAATATACAGAATTTTTATTTATCTGTGCTCCCAAGGATTGGTATGGCGATTAGTGATCAGAGATGTATCCATCTATGTTACTGCAAACCATCAGATGCCACCCAGGGCATTTGCCTTTCACTTTGGGATCCTGCCAATGGTGCTATAACGTCCTGTTGATAAACTGGTGAGTTGATTTTTTAAAAACATTTTATTTATTTATTTGACAGAGGGAGGGAGATCACAAGCAGGCAGAGAGGCAGGCAGAGAGAGAGGGGGAAGCAGGCTCCCCGTTGAGCAGAGAGCCCGATATGGGGCTCGATCCCAGGACCCTGAGATCAAGACCTGAGCAGAAGGCAGAGGCTTTAACCCACTGAGCCACCCAGGCGCCCCTGGTAAGTTGATCTTCAAGCCACATTTGACACAGGGATTGCTTTCATCTTGTTATATTGTTTCTGTACAAATAATATTTATCCCTCAGGATAAGAAGTCATCCATGTGGAATAAAGAACACTTTCTCTATGTAGGTGTACCATTATCTGAAATGTAAGGATTGACAAATGTTTGCTTGATTGAAAGTTTTGTAGGAATTTGAGAGTTTGAAAAAAAAAATTTTTTTTTTTTGAGGTGGTGGTGACATTCTCTCTTTTGTTGGTTACTAGGCTCCCTTGGTGTTAAAGTTTAGGCCTAGTCTGTAAGAGAGTGACTTAGACATGGTTACTAATAGCATCTTTAAATTTTAGCCCTGTAAGAAACACAAGTTATTCTCTAATTTAGAGATCAGAAAACAATGGCCTGTGGACCAAAACCAGCCTGCCACATGTTTTTGAATGGCCTGTGAGCTAAGAATGGTTTTTACATTTTTGGAAGAAAAAAAAGGAAAAAAGCATTTGTGACAGAAATCATATCTGACCTGCAAAGCCCAAAATATTTGCTGTCCGGCCCTTTACAGAAATAGTTTGCTGATACCCTGCTCTAACCCAATTCTCTTGTTAAAAAAAAAAAAAAAAAGAGGAAAATGAGGGCAAAGTAAGTAATGTGGTTTTTACCCAGGTTAACCCAGCTCATCGGAGACAGAGCTGGAACTTGAGTTAAGTCTCCTGCCTTGCAGCCTCAGTCTCCATCAGCATCCCTGCTTCTTCAATTAGCCCTTCTCTCCAGGGTCTTTCACCTAACTAACAAGAATAATTTCATTTAAAAAGGTGACACTAAAATTTTAAACTTATGTGACATGTCTTCCCTGAAGAACTTAAAGTACCTTCAGCTGGGTGAACCAGTCTTGCCAAGGTAGGAATTACATCTGGGCGATAAACTGGACCCCTAGATAGCAGTAGCAATTCATATTATGTATTATCGGTATTAATAATGTCCTTAAATGGTAAGAAACAAACATATTTAACCTGTTTATTAGAAGCAATAAGATACTTAATAAAAAAAATCATGTTCTGTCTTTAGGCTTCTGGTGGAATTGCTGACACACCCACACGAAAGGATTTAGTATTTCCATGTTAATCGGCAGCTTTGAGTTTTGCTAGATAAAGATGGTGACGCTGGTGAGGTTTCCAAGACTGCGATATACTCAAACTTTCTGAAAAGCGTTCATGCAGTTATCATTTTGAATTTATATAATGGATACTTGGAGATCACTGGAAACATGGCATGTCAGGAAAACCGCATACTCTCGGCTGGATTCCCCAAGCTTGACAGTTTCAGTCCCCTCCCCCAAATTCTCTTTGTGAGTTGAAGATTTTTTTCTCAAGATTTCTTGGGATAAAGCATACTTTGAAAAGAATGACCAGTAATTTAAGGTTTTTCTCTTTAATTGTGACTTATTCTAATTCTGTACCGGAATATCAAAGATTGATTTACTATGTGAGTCAATTCTTTTTATACATTTGTAAGAGATTTGCTAGCGCATTGAGCTATTATTACTCAATGTGTTTCTTATCCAATATGTTTACACTGAGTCCATTTTTTTCTGCTAAAGTCAATTTTATTAGTTTAACAAGTGGATCTGAAACTTTCCCTTAAATCCAAACTCCAAACTAGATTTATTCTCAGCATTACAGCTGCTCCGATCAGCATTCACTCTTTGCAAATGGTGAGAATAGGAATGTGGGTGTAATTAGCATGCATTTGATTGTAACTGAAGGGAGATGCCCCTATTGAATGAGCAGACAGCTGCCAGTTTCCTTGAGTATCTTAGGTGCTTCTACGATCAGCTAATAGTTGATGAGAACCTCTTTAACTACATGGGTTATAAAATATTGCTCACAAAACTGGAAACATATGCAAATTTGAGTACATAAAACCACTCTTTAGATTTGATACATTTTCTCAAAGAAGCAACTTGAATTGACACTTAAATATTCTATAGATGCTTACGTATATGAATATCTTTATATATTATAACCTATAGCATGGAAAATATGGTTTTTCTTGTGATTTCAGAAAATCTACAGCTGAATACATTAAAGCTGTATCGTATAGATATTTAATACATATTTTTCCCAATTTCCAAAATGTAATGGGGGATAAGAAGCACTAGGCATCGCTTTCCAACATATCATAAAAAATTCAGTGACATGCATTACACCAGACACAATATGCTCCAACCTATACTGAATAAAAATTACAGTCGATATTTTTTAGACATGCATGTTCTGAAACTGCAAGGGATATGATGAGCATGAGAGAAAATGACCACGTATGCAACTGAGCAAATTTCTGGATATATTACATGTCATGGTCAAACATAGGTTAAAAGCTATTTGAGCCCGCTGGCTCAGCCACAGACTGTTTATTCCTCACATGATGCTAATCACAGTGATTGTGCCTGTCTCTGTTATGTCTGGCAAAGCAACTTGTAAGAAGTCAGCTCTGGCCAGGACAGCCAGTCAAACACACATGGTTTAAAAAAAATTTTTTTTCCATTTAGCTTGATACCTTCTTCAGGTTCTTTATTAAGGTTCTAAAATTGTTAGAAATAAAAATAAAATCTCAATATCTGGGTATCTTTTGATGTTTCCCAGCTTTAGTTTGATATTCAGAAAAATTAAAGCAGATGATTATTTTTGTATTATTTGAACACATTTTTCTTTTTTTATTGTTTTTTTCCCCCCTCGACATCCCCTTTTTGACCAATTCTATTCTGCAGAGAGATTGATTATCAAGGAGGCAGAGTCGATGATCCTAGAAGACTTGGCACAATAAAGATGACTCCTCTAAACACCACACAGGCTTTGGCCAGAGAAGAAAGTGTAGACCTTTGGGGCACCTACTGGGCTCGGTGCAGTAGGAACCCTGTGTCTCACAAGGGTTCCAGTTTCAGGCACTTGTTTCAGAACAGTCTTTCCACACTTCTCTCTCGATGAGGTACTGAGTTGGGAGTTTCCTTAGATCTAAGCTCATTGGATAGCTGGAAAAGCCAGGGAAAGACACTTCATTTCTGTGAAGTCATACAATGAGCCATTTGCGGGGCAAAAATGATGATTCAGCATCAACCACAAAGGCCTCAAATGTTCCTTCTGCGTGTTGTTGCTTCCTGGAGTTGCCTTCTGAAGATCCTCCTTCCTGAGTGAGGGGCGCCTTCCCTCAGAACCAAGTGCTTGATTGCTTATTTTGGAATGTGATTTTGTAACCACGTACATATTTTAGAAATTAATAACAACCTAACAGACCCAGAGTTGATCTTCACCCTTCAAGAGTGATTCTCATCTGACTGACAGGACTTGCATGCATCACCTTAACCTTAGAGATCAATGGGGTGTGGTGTTGCTTAGAGCACTTACAATATATGACTTATCATCTACCTCACATGTTCTCATTCATATTTCCTTAATTCCAGTCCTATGATAGTTGTGTGTGTGAGTGTGTATAATGAATGGCTAGAACATTTAAATCTTAATGCCTCCATCCATTTTACAGTTCCATCCGCTATTGCCACGGTGTGGACAGACTACTGTAGAACAGTTACTCGTTTTCCCATTGATTTTCTATCTAGTATGATACTATGATTATATATTACTTGGTGTTTCTCTATATTATCCCCCCGGATATTAACAGCGCTATTTTAAAGCATTTAATTCTATGGTGTGAACCTTAATCCCATTGCAAAGCACTTGCTTCTGTGTTACGTTGTCACAATTCACTCCCCAGTGTAAGTCTAGGGGGTAGTTGCTTTTATTTAGGAAAATAACTGTGTGCTGAGTACATCATAAGTTGGAAAAACGGGTCCTTTGTATTCATTGAGCAGACCATGCATATTTCCATAAGATGTAGTGCCATGTTGGCCAAGGCTCTGTGTGAACAACTATCTATTGTAAAGTGGTAAGAGAATAGCTGTGAACATTTCGAACCAATAAAATTCAGAAGTGGCACATTGTAACTCGGTTTGCAATATTTTTCCCAATATTTTCTTAAAGCTTCATGTATGGAAAGTGTCTTTGTTTTCACTCCATTTTGCATTTTGCCAAGAAAAAGTGACAAAACAGTACTTATCATCTTCCTCCAAAACATATGGCATGTGCCCACGGAATATTAAATGATCTTTTACAATGACAACAAATGTTGTGATATTTCATCTGAGACTCCCAGAATGTAAGGTTTCTTGAAGCAAGCAGGAAAAGCAAAAAGATGGTTCAGGGGGATTGGTTTGCTGGTAGAGATGGTGATGCAAACATATGCTACTTCAAATCTGAAGGAGTTCTGTGTATATATCCATGTATAAATGAGGGTGGTAGAAAATACATTATCTGGACTTAGAGATCTTAAGTAAGATTCTGAAGCCAGATGAGTGTCTTCTGGTTTAAAATAGGTAAGAGAATGGGTCTACATAATCGGATCATCTCTTTTTCTAAAATGTCTCACAAAACAATTTTCCAATGATCCCAGGTTCCTGAAGAAGAGGGTGGGGTGTTTGGGTGGCCCAGTCAGTTAAGCATCCAACTCTTGGTTTCAGCGCAGGTTGTGATCTCAGGGTCTTGAGATTGAGCCCTGAGTTGTGCTCCTCACTCAGTTCAGTCTGCTTGCGACTCTCTCTCTCTCCCTCTGCCCCACACCCCTACTCTTTCTCTCTCTCAAATAAATAAATAAATCTTTAAAAAAAAAAAAAAGACGACTTCTCACCTTTTATCTTTCTCGCACAAACTTCTCTCCAAGAATAAAGGAGTCCTTTATTTGATCCATGAACTTGGGAGAGGACCTGAGCGTGTGGGGCTTTCAAATCCCTCTGTCCCTGATGAGTATTTCTGTTCCTCTCCCGCTCCCATGAAATAAGCACACCTTGTTTAAGGTCCCAACCTGCCTTCTGGAGACAGCTCCATAGCTCCGGCCCTCTCTTTCCCTACTTTTGTGGCTTAGCAGTGTTTTCTGTTTAGTTTGGTATGATAAAAATATCAGGTTGGCAGACCCAAATTCTTCTGCAATGATTGGTCCTAAGGGCTAGACTGGGGTGGGATGGGGAGACATGATGTATGACGTGGAATGACACCTGCTTTTAGCTATGAGTGAAGCTATATTCTCACCCTACATTTTCCCCAATGATAAAACTGACATTTTGATCTCTATCTGTCCACATTCAGGGTCCAGCTCTTAGTTGGCTTAGAACTCAGAGGGGAAATGCACATTACTATTTGCCATGCCTTGATGGCCTGACATGCACCTTAAGGATAAATAATGTTGCATGGTATTCGTATTCATATTGAGCTCCTTAAGTATAACTGCTATTAATAACACATCCTTGAGAAGAAGGGTTTTTTTTTTAACACCACAACACTTCTTCTGTATTAATATTTAGATAGTAAAAAAATACCAAATAACATTGTTCATTTTAGAAAATTCCGGATTTACGTATACTTTAAAATTGTAATCTTATCTGCTAATTCTCACTTTGGTATTCTTCCACTAAAATATATCAGTTGGGAAGTTTATAATGCTTAGGGAAAGATAGGAGAAAGAAAAAAATTTAGTGTTATACTAATAATAGCATTCTCAGTTAATATGTTCATAGTAATTTAATTAATTTCCATGAAAATTACCATTCCACAGAGAAATCAGTCATTGGTGGTACAGACATGGCCACTGCTTCTGACTGCTTTTGGCCCTTTGGGGTTAGTAGACTCAATATTCCCATGGCTAAGCATCATATTATTTCAAAAGAAAAAGACATTCTCTTGTTCACCAAATATATATAGAGAAACTACTACATGCTAGGTATTATTCTAGGTTCTGGGTTTACATCAGTAAAAACATAGACCAAAATCTAGAGATTTTCATTCTCAAGGAAACCCACTTTTTAGTGGTAAGGAAGAGGTGGGGTAGTAGAGGTAGGGTAGTAGAAAATAAGCACAACAAATAAGAATTTATAGTATTTGGACAAGTGATAAATAGGGAAAATAAATGTAGTGGATTAAGGATGATTGGGAGGCACAGTGAGGAGGTGGGAGCTGTAGTTTAGACTGATTGGTCAATGTAGTCCTCATTGAGGCAATATTTGAGCAAAGCAATCAAATCAAATCAAAGCAATAATTGAGCAAAGAATTAAAGAGGTGAGGAAGCAAGCCTTCCTCATCAGTGAGGAAGAGCGTGCCACATAGTGGGTACAATCATTGCAAAGGCTCTGGGGAGGGCTGTGTGCATGGAGAGGAGGGAAGAATGAAGACAGGGGAGAAGGAAGAGAGGATGGGAGGGAATGTGACCAGAAAGAGGTTGGGTAGTGAGTTGTCCTGCTTTGCAGGCATTGTGAGAATTTTGGCTTTTTCTCTGGGAGAAACAGAAAGCCATTGGAGGATCTGACAGAGGAGTAACCCACGACTTAGGGTTTCGCGGGATCTTTCAGGCTGCAATGTTGAGAACAGGCTTTTGGGAGAAAAGAGTCCAAGAAGGGAGAAGAGTTAGGAGGCTCTTGTTATTGCCAAGGTGAGAAACAATGATGGCTGGATGAGGCGACGCCAGCAGAGGTGAGGCAGTGATCGGATTCTTGATATAGAGAAAGTTGAGCCCAAAGGGCCCACAGATGAATTGGATTTAAAGTGTGAGAGAAAAGAGCACGGCACCAGGGTTCTGGCCCGATGAGATAGATTTTCCATTTGCCGTGATGGGAAAAGCAGCGGGCAAAGCAGCTTGGGAAGGGACAATATCAGAAACTTAGTTTAAGACACTTTAAATTGGGGATGTTACCGGAAATCTAAGTGAAGATGTCGAGTACACTGCACAATATGTGAGTCCGGAGTTGAGGAGAGGAGTCTAGGTTGGAGATAGAAATTTGCAAGTTGTCAACAGAGACTCTGTTTAGGCCCGACCGGATCCTTTGATAGAGCACTCTCCATGCCCATAAAAAAGGATGCTTTCCAAAGTCCTGTGGAAGTTGAGCTTTTCTTCTCGGCCAAGTTTGAGACTTCATAAAGGTTAGCCTTTTAAAAGGGAGCCATTGAAGGCTGAACATTTTCTGCTGAAAAGTGACATTAAAAAAAAAAAAATGCCCTTTGATGGCATATCCACCTTCCTGCCACGATTACAATGAAAAGGACTCAGAGAATCCAGTGTTAATGTAGAGAACGCAGAAAGTCAAGCCGGCACCAGCTTCCATCACTGGAAGTTCTCTTCAGTTTCTTTCAACTCTTTCATACTTGCGTGTCTTTGTTGCTTGGGACCATGGGCTGGACTGGCCTGCAGCCAAGAACAGAGTTCTCGGGGCACCTGGGTGGCTCAATGGGTTGGGGCCTCTGCCTTTGGCTCAGGTCATGATCTCAGGGTCCTGGGATCGAGCCTCACATCGGGCTCTCTGCTCAGCGGGGAGCCTGCTTCCCCCTCTCTTTCTCTGCCTGCCTCTCTGCCTACCTGTGGTGTCATTCTCTCTCTCTGGCAAATAAATAAATAAAATCTTAAAAAAACAAAAAACAAATACAACTCTGTCAATCATAAGTTGAGGAAGACAAAAGTGATTAGGTTTAAAAAAAAAAAAAAAGAACAGAGTTCTCACAGATTCAGTGATCAGAGGAGAAATAGGTCTTCTGGTTAATAGTTAAAACTACTCAAGTTCTGTAATGCATTTATTCACTCGTGCCGCAGGAGTGCCGAAATGCTACACTCTGGGCCTGAAAGAGTTAGTTCTTTTCTCCAAAGAACCTAATGCAATCCCAAAGAATTTCCACATTGGGAGACTCTGGCTCAAAATAACAATCTACACAAGACTTTCTGAGTCAGAAAACTATTTAAAGAAGAGAGTGCTAAACAGTAATTCCAATAAATACTGGTAACTCTTTTGCATTTGAGCATACCACAATAGAAAGAGTGAAATAACTATCTTTAGAGCTCACAACGAAATGGGAGCAGAGAAGGGCAAAGCCGCCATTTCTGCCTTTCAGCTGTGTGGTCAGGCCCTCTCTGACATGCCTCAAATGTCGACAACCGAATGACACTGGTTCTAACACTGTCAAGCTGACTTCCCCCGTGATTTACCTTGTTGGCACAGAGTCGTGTAATTTGATTACTCCCGAGAGAATGGCCACCATCAGGAGCCTTAGAAATACTGCTTGAGTTTTCAGTGTCCATCAAAAGAGACTGCCAATTTTTTAAAATGCACAGAACAAGACTTTTGCCAAGCTTAAACTTAACATAATTTTTCTTGGAGAAATTGTCCTTAAAACAGTCATGAAAATATTTCCTGTTATAGTGACTGCCCTCTCTCTCTCTCTCTCGGAGATCTGAAAATGCCAAACAGAAAGAGGAATGTAAAACTTGAGCTCCAGCTCCCGGCCTGGGTCAAGGGCCAAAGGTCGACAGCTACGAAAGTGAGGAGTAGTAGTGCTCACTGTGAAAGCAGAGAGAGAAACCTGGTTCCCGCTTTCAGGGGTGCCCTGGCTTTCCTCCCCTTGTACTGCAGCCTGCGGCCAGTTTCTCTTCCCCTGTTCTGAGCACCTCTTCGATATGGGGGTTTGATCTGAGCTTGGTGGGAGAGAACCCAGGTCGTGGGAGATGGGGGCTGAGAGAGGACTGGGCACAAATCCTGGCAACAGATTGCCCCCTACCCACTCAGCTTTTCGCCATGCACACGTGTACTATTTGAGTACATATCACTGGTGAGCCGGGGGTCTGTTCCTTCAGAAAGCACAATCTGGGACCAACTTTCCTTATTTGCATAGAGTAGAGTAGAGGGAATACTAATTAAATCTGTGTATCTGCTGCATATCCATCTATCTTAATAGTCTACGCTTTCACCAGATAGGGAGGTGGAGGGGGGGGGGCTGCTGAGTCAGGAGACTTTCTGAGGTTCCTTCCTCCCAGTTCACAAAAGTGGTTTCAAGGGATCTGAGGCAGTGATTTCAGGGGATTGACTTTACCATTATTTCAGATGGCTTCGTCTGGACGGGGGCACTTGTGTGCTTTGGGTCCCGTGTGAAAGTTGAAACTTTCTAAAGTCCATAGAATTATGTTTTCCAAACCAACATCCTACAGAGGAGTTGTACAAGAACAGAAGTTATCAGCTTTAGAGTCCCATTTCTCGAATGCTGTACCATTGCCTGGTTATATTTGATTAAATTTGCCTTAATGGGCCATGCAGGTGCCCCTCGGGTTCTCTTGGGTCGCGTTAGAAATGGAACAGCCTTTGGAAACTGTCGCCAAGTGAATAAAGGCTTGATTTGATATCCGAAAAGCACTCATTTGCTCTCTCCAGACCTCACATAAGTTTGTTAAATCGGGAAAGCTCAGCAGGTGGTGTGTCTGAAATCTTTTTTTTTTTTTCCTTTTCTTTTTCTTTTGCACTTGATTCTTGCTGTTCTTGCCAAGACGTGATGCCTTGAGACTGACACAAAGACAACCGAGGCGGCTTGGTCAAATCTCCAGTCTCAAAACAGAGGGCTGCTTCTCTTCAAGAGCGAAACACTAGCCCCGGTGAGGCGGTAATTACTTTCTGAGTAGTCTGGCCTGGTCTCCACGGAAGAGATTTTAGTTAAATGGCCCTGAGGTCTATGCCTCCAGCTACTGAAGAACTCTTACCTACTTGTAGTACAAATGGGATCCTCCCTGAAGGAAAATGTGAAGTATTTTCGAATTAAAGATAGAATACACATTATTTGCACTCACCTCTCTGTAGAAAGAGAATCCACGCACACCTTTCTACAATGAGCATTCACTCACATTCCTGTCTACATCTTCTCTCTGGGGAGCCTGGCCTGAGGTCACCTTCGTTGCAAATCAGCGGGATCAGCCAGCCAAGGAAGGTTCTGTCTCACAACTAGCTATTGGCTGGCTGAGGGCTCCTACCCTCCTAGTTTGGGCGATGAATGCTTATGGGTCTCCACACTTTCCAGCTGGGGCCTTTGCTTTCTACTCACTCTCTTTGGCCGTATTCATCCGCTTCCTCTTTCCCAGGCTGTCCCCAGTCTAGGCCATCTATGACTCCTAGTGCAGTCCATGGCCTGTCTCCATGCTCTGGTCCGTGTTTTAGCCAACATTCAAATGAAAATGAAAACCATCCATTTTTAAGGAAACTTCAAGACTCTAGCAAAGGCTCTTCTGACTTACTGAATTCTGTCTCACCGGCACAGTCTTCACATCTGAGGTCCGTTTTTGCAGCCAAGAACTCTGTCTCTTGTTCTTTACCTGAATCCCCGAAGGCCCCATCAGAACACTTCTCCAAAGGCTGCTCTGGGAGGCTGAGCGGGGTGTGATGCCCGTGACTTTCCCTCTTGTCCTTCTCTCTAGGACACTGTACAGTGCCTGGCAACACAGTCTTCTCGAAGATCCTTCTTGGTGCCTTAGGCATTTAGTCAGAGGATCTAGGCGGAGGCTTTGGAAGAGGGGATGGGACTGAGACAGGGTCTCTTCAGACTGCTTCTGAGCACCGGCCCAGGAGAGAAGCAGTCTACAACCTCCATTCACTCTTTCCCTGGTCTGCTCTCACCCAGGTCTGTTCTGTCACTAAACACACTGCCGTGGATTGTTGCTGGAGCTGGAGTCAGGGATTAGAAAGGAAGAGGGAGGAAGGCTGGGAAATCTGGAAGAAAAGGATGAGGCTTTTCTGAGGCAGCCAGTCAGGAGGTATGGAAGGCGGACTTGCATCAATAGGGAACTACGTGCTGGTAGAGTGCTCTCGGATGGGAAGCCCTAATTCTACCCCATGCAAGCCACCCTAGTCCCCTCATTGGGGGCCTCCCCCAGCTCATTCCTCACAAAGCTCTTCTCTGTGTGAGATTATCCCCACCTTTCTGGTCCTGCATTCCCTTCAAAGTCCCATAATTACCCTAATCTAGGAGAGCTCTGGGATATACACAACCTTTGACAACTGTCTCTTTTGGGGAAATTTCAGTATTCTCCAAGTATTAGCCTTCTTAGGTTTTCTGAGCCTGGGAACTTTCCTAATCCAATGCAAGCCAATGGGTGGTCCTTAACAGCAACTCCTTTTAGGTCTTGCGGGGTTTCAGCAAATCTCAAGGGTGGGGCTAGAAGAAAGGACAAGGCATTTTGAGGACTACCTCCTCTGGCTTGAACTTTTCACAGGGAAGAGAAAGAGCTCATTGATTACTAAACCTTGAAGTCACTTGGGCCTTTGTTTGTTTGTTTGTTTTAAATTCATTCAATGGACGTATTTACTCAAAAAAAGAAAGAAAAAACAACCTACTACAAGATTCGGCATTGCAAGGACTCATTTCGTGTTTATAATTGTTAAATTTAAAAAAAATTGGATGAACCTTTCAAAGTGAGTAATTTTTTATTTGAATTCTACATCCTTATGTATTATGTAACAATTAGTAATGATGTGATGGATAATTTTCTTTGGAACAGTTCCTGATTCCATTACTCAACTACTCGATCGACCAGTAATTATGAATCATATCTTTAATTAGCTGCTGCTCTTCAGAAACATATGAAAGCCAAGGGCATAAAGTAATTGGCATAAAAGTTTTCCTAATTAATTTATCTGTCCGTGTAAGTAACCAGGGCTAGAGTCTGGGGATCATTTATAACTCCGGGAAGGCCAGCCCTAAAACTCACTGTCGAAGGAGATTTATATTTGTGAATTATAAAAAGACAACAAGCCACAAAATTGCATTATCCCCCGACTCTAACAATACAGCCCATAATGTGCCGTTCAGAGATGAGCAAAAAGTTCCTATTGATCCAATTCATTTTCATCATATCCTCCAGTGAATCTTTCAAATCTCTCTTGCCTTTTCCTCATTCAACATTGTAACAGTAATCAAGCACATTAAGCAATTCATTAAACAACAGCCCCGCTGACCACAGGGAGTACTGCAGCTAACATTCATTAGGCAGCCAATAACTTTATTTAAGTAGCAAAGGGCTTGGGAGTAAAAACCGGCTCCTTTGTTTCTCCGCACGGAAATGCACATTTCAGCAACGGAGCAAGGCCCGTGCCCTCTGCCCACAAGGTGCTTTCAAATGAGGATCTGTCTCCGCAGAAAGCAAAATTAGGGTAGGGTTGAGGTGTCCTGATTATGTTCTCTCCTTGCCAAAGAGGCAGTCCAAGACTTAGCTCACTGCTGAGCATGGCTACGGAAGATTTATGTCTAGTCTGGAAACAGAACATTCAAATATTGATATTTGGGTGCCAGATTTTCAGATCTGACTTTAAAAATGCTAAATGACGGTTGTGTGGCTTCAGAGAACCCTGGCTGGCTTTGCGTGGTAATAAAAATGATGGATGCATTTTCTCTCTTGACAGCAGAAAGAGAACTGAAATAACAAAAGCAAGTAGCACAAATTGTTTCTTCAAAATGTAATTAGAGGCATCCTGGAAAGGTCCTCCCATCCTTCTGAGGTGAGGGGGGCGCCCTGGGGAGGGAGTAAAGGAGGAAGTGAATGGACAAGTGGAGCCCACACCGTAATTGTAGGGAAAGGGCATCTTGCTAGGGCCACTCGGGGTTTGGGTTTCGTGCACGGCAGTCCTTGAGCACTTTTCATTATCTGGTGAACTTTTTCTTTATGGAACAACTTGAGAATGTTGTGATATAGGTTAAGTCGTCATAAATAACACTATCCATGGTTAGAAGAAACTATTTTCAGAAAGGATTATTTTTTTTCCTCGAGGGGACCAAAGGAAATCCCTTTTCACAAGGTATTATTTTATTGCCTGAAGAGTCTCCGGGGGAAACATGTAAGAGAGTTTCGTTTCTAAGACTTTCCTCCTAACTCTAAATAGTGGGCTATGTGTCAGGATTAACCTTCGTTGGATAAGTTTTCCTCTTAATTCATGAAATGTGCTTTTCTTCTAAACCTTTCGTCTCATGGGTGAGGTGTTGGCATCATTCTTTCTAACCTGTATCTATTGATTAAGCTACTGACATTGTGCCATCAGTAAATAAAATAAAACTGTCCTGGTTTTCCACTCTACTCTGCGGCACAGCTAATAAAAGCAGGCTCATGGCAGCCTTGATGTCTGAAACCTTCTCCCCCACCGCCATAGTGGAGATCTGGGTTCAGAATGGGGCTCATCCCCCTGCTTGGGTCATCTCTGAGATCATTCTCTGTGTTTTTTTTTTTTAAAGATTTTATTTATTTATTTGACATCGAGGAGATAGATCACAAGTAGGCAGAGAGGCAGGCAGAGAGAGAGGGAAGCAGGCTCCCCACTGAGCAGAGAGCCCCATGTGGGGCTTGATCCCAGGCCCCTGGGATCATGACCTGAGCCAAAGGCAGAAGCTCTAACCCACTGAGCCACCCAGGCGCCCCCATTCTCTGAGCTTCTGAGAACGAGGATTATCTATGAGGCGGGAAGCAGAGCAAGACCCTGGGTTTGAGCAAAGGGAGGATTCAGATTCTGAGGAGCTGCGTGAGAACAAACCACCGGAGTGATACTTCCCATACACAGTAAGGACCTAAAATGGTCACCTTTCGAGAAAATGCTTTAAAAGAAAATTAACAAATGCAGATTTTACTTCCTCGTGGACTTACAACAAGTCAATTTTGCATCGCAAAAACATTGACTTCAAATACCTTTCAAAACCTTGTAATTGGACCTTTCGGTCATAACAATCATATATTGGATTTTAAGTTTCAAAGTGGAGTGAATTGTTGTGTCCCCTTAGTTGGACTGCTAGGCCTGCGACGTTCAGGCGATGGCTGAGAGCAAAGAAGGAGAAGAAAAGATAATTGTAGTGTATCAAAGACAGTATTGCTGAGGACATAGAAATCAGAGTGAAATGTGGCTCTGCCCTGAGATTTAAATCCTCTTTAACCATGAATTGTTGCGGTTGAATTCATCTTTAATGCCAATATGTTGAATATAGTCATATTCTTTCTCTGGGTGATTCTATGGTGTTATGTTACTTTCTTGTCCTAATATTTAGAAATATTGCAGATCACCATTCAGGAGTCCTACTTAATAAAAATGTATAAGGATAGCCAGAATTCTTTTAAAAGAATTACTTTTAAAAAATGAATCTTAGGTGACATTTGGCCTTCATACTGCTTAATTATAGAAAAGACTAACATTGTTGGAACATGAATAAGCATTCTAAGTTCCAGGCACTTTGATAACAGCTTTGCATGCAGTATTTCACTTAATCTTCTCAATAACACAATGAAGCAAGTGCTTCTACTTTTTCTGTTTTAAAATTGATGAATCTAAGGATTAGAGAATTTGTATGATTTACCCAAAGCTGGAGCTGGTCAATTTTAGCTTGCGAGGGCCAGTTTGTGCTAGTCTTTTCTCAGCTCCCATGTTCAGTGACTTCATCATGGTGCTCAATCATCAACTGAACAAGGTGGGATCATTTACTCCAGGGAAATGGGCAAATACTACAGATGAGGGTCTCTCCTACCCCAAAACCATTTATAAGCTGACCACTTCCAAGATCACATGGTAAATAATAGGGCCAGAATTTGAAACCAAGTTTGTCTGATTTTAGAGCCCGTATTTTTTAGTGGTATTTTAAATCACCTCACTAAATTATCAATCAGTTTATGACATTTACTGGGCATTTTTTTCCCCTACAAAGTACTGTATTTGATGCTATGTAGTTAATATTGATTTTTTTCTAAGTTGGGGAGACCAAACCTCAAACTGGGAACACATCTAAGGACATTCAGTTGGCCCTATGCTCGTGTAGTCTGAACGGATCAGCCGAGAAGGGAGACTGATAGTCTCTTTAATAGTCCTCAATTCTTTAATCATAGGTCCACAGGCACAAATGAAGTTATTTTTCCAGAACTCTCCACCCGGATGTTGACAGGGTAGGAAAATTATAAAGGGCTGGGTTGCTAGATATACTGCAGTGGGAAATAATCAAATTAAAATAGGGTAACAGACATGGATTGGGCATCTCCTATGATCAGTGTCAGTCACTAGAGGGGTTATGAAAAGGATAAGAAGAAATTGTTAAACTTATTTTGTTTGTGTTATAGCTCTTATAGTATGTTTTAAAGAACCCCTTTCTTTTGGAGATGTTGGTAGTGAAATAATTTCAGATGAACAGATATGATGCCTGCAATTTGTTTCAAAATAATCTAAGGGAAGTTGGGGATAGGTTTGAAGTGCACATGATGCAAGATTATCCATAAATCAATAATTTGTAAAGCTGAGTAATGGGTACTTGTGAGTTCATTTCACTGATCCCCCTTTTTGAATTGTTTGAAATGTTCTATAATAAAAAGTAAAGAAAAGAAAGAAATTACTGGACCACAAAGATGCAATTTGGTGCCGTAAGACCAAAGTATAAAACCTACACCAAATCTATGTCAAAGCACATCTAAGTCTATAGATATTAAAATAGAGAAACGGATCTTAATGGGAAACTGAATAGACAATGATCAGTCTTGACTCACCTATTCTATAGCTAACAAGAGTGATGAAAACCGTAATGCGGGACCAAAATGGGCAATTGTGAGGTAGTTGTTAAATAGTTATTTATGTCTAATAATAGATGAACTTCAAATATCAAGTATTTTAACAGACATCCCTTTTTTTGTGGTTTTAAGTTGTCAGTCAGGACTGTTACAATTACTTTTCTTTCCACACTTTAATTTTCAAGTTCAGTTTCTTTACTGAAACAGGGATAGTGACTTAGATGTACTAATACAATTGTTGGGGAGGGAAAATTTTTTCCTTTACCCTTCTAGATTCTTCGGTTGGTAAATTGATATAAGACAGATTAACAGGAGAAAAACAAATTTAATTATGTACTCACAGGAGCCTCAGTAGGATATGAGACCCAAGGACAAATCAGGCAATTGAGGCTTCTATGCCTTCCTGAGCTAAGGAATGGAGGAGAGACCTGGGGCTTCAAAGAGGAGCAGGGTAATTCACAGGACTTTAAGGAAAGCAGATGTTCGGTAATTAGATGAGTGTCCTACCATACAGATAGGTCATTCAGATAAAAATTTTCTCTGGTAATATCTCTCTTTCAAGGCCCTACCCCCTATCTAAATTCTCTTAAGTAGTTAAGAGAGACGTGAAAGTTTTTCATGAATTTTCTGGGTCTTGATTGCCTTCAGTTCAAAATAATCCAAACACTAAAATGGCATATTTTGGGGTCAGATACTTCTGCCCCCCCCTTACAACTTTTTCTAAACATCAAGCATTTATACAGCATCTTCTGTAGCATTCTAAAGAGGATCACTGCCCGAACATATAATTGGCCACTTTTTTGTCATCCAAGTACAGATGTTTTAAAAAGGTGAAATTTTAGTGGTATTTACCAGTCACTGCATTTAATAATAAAATTTCAATGTAAACTTTTAAAGTAAACTCTTAGGTAAGTTTGAAATCTCTCCCCCTGATTATTACCTTTTTCATTATTGATGAATCCTTCCTCTCCTCTTATATGCAGTCCTTGAATGAATTTTTCTTTTAAACTCAAAATCTCATCCTAACTTGAAGATAAAATGTTTCCTAGTCTCTGACAGCACTGTATTTGTGGTGAGTTAGGGGTTAAGGGCCCAATCACTTTTCTTTCCACATTGGCAGTGCCTTCTCTTGGTTTCAGCCACATACAATTACTCAACTTAGATTGTTAACATTAATTTTACAAAGGTCTTAATTTTCAGCCTACACCACCAGTCAGCTGAAGAAGTTTATGTTGTTTCTCCAAGCTCCTTTGCTTTGCTTTTCTCCATGAGGCAGACAATATCCTTCCCCTTTAGAGTATGGGACTGGCAATGATGTTGCCACGATTTCAAAGAAGTGTTTTCCTACTTCTTCTTCTTAAATGCATTCAACCCAACTTCTCTCACTCATAAACTCTCAAAGAAATGAAAAAGTCATTTATTTTAGATTCACAAACATTATTGTTTTTTGTTAAGAGTCACTTCTTATTTGCTGCTTTCTTTGAATCAGGCACTCTGTTAGAAGTTTTAAATACATTAATGTTTAAAAAAAACACATGAATGCTCAGTGTCCAGTTATTACGTCCCTTCATAATGTAAGGACCTGGGGATTAGGGAGACAAAGATGAAATCACTTGTCCAACCAAGAGAACAGAAGTCGTAAATACTGGAGGCAGAATTTAAACTCTTTTTCCCCTGACTAGCCTGGGCTAGTTCCTGTTGCCCCATGGATTGTCTAATTACAGGTTTTCAGTTGGTTCTTTTTAGCAACAGTTTTCAGTTCTGTCCTTGCTCAGTCAATATGAATTCTATCCGAATAGTAGAGTTTATCTAACATGAATCAGAAAAAAAACTGCTTTCTTCACAGGCAGGGGTCATTATTTTATAGTAGTCTTCAAACAGCAACTTTTTCTTGGCATAGCAATCAGTTAATTATCAGCATGGTACTTTAATATCTGTGAGCAGTTGTGTTTCAACTGAAGTATTAAAATAAGAAGCTTACAGCACCATTGCTGTCTTCAAGACATTTATAGGAGCCTAGATAGTATACCACACTCTTCCTCCCCACAGTGTTACATCCAGGAGATTAACTTTCAGTTTTTATTTCTGCTTTGTATCTTAAAAGAACCATTTAAAGACTAAGTGAATGTCACTAGAGAATGGGAATTGTTAGATGAACATTAAAGACACACGAAAGGCCTCATTTTCCTTACCTAGATGATGAGATTGTCTGCATGAAGAATAAGAAAGGGAAGAGCGATGTGTGGAGTGTGAAGAAAACAGAGGGTGGGTATTTTTACAAGGCTATGGCCGAGAGAGCAGGGAGAGTAGTCTACCTGGTGTGAGAGCTTTGGACACGGAACTGAGCAAGTTAGATGGCTTCAAGTAGATTTCAAGTAGTCAAAGACAAATTTTAAACCAGAAGCTTGTCAAAGGCAGTGAATTTTTATGGTCATTTTAGACTGTTCTTGGGTAAAAGAATAAAAGTGGAGAAGTCACTAGGAATAGAGAGAGAGTAATAGAAATCCAAATCACTTGGAAATCAGGTTTTGGTAGACTGTATAACTCTCAGAGATACTCACAGAAGAATTTGGGGACCACGTGGCTATTGGTGAAAGTGGGACATATATATGCAATCATTGGGTATTATGGTGATGACGATTCTAAGACTGAGTGGAAAGAAAGACACAGTGAAGGAGAATTAAGAGAAAGACCAGAATTCTGTCTATGTGTTCCTAAGTTGGACAGGTTAAGACTTTCAGCCTTTGTATGGAAGACATGAGAAGATAAAGCATTGAACAGGTATGCAAAGGTGAATATTGAAAGGTAAATCTAGAAGACATATGTGCAAATCATCAAAAAAAAAAAAAAAAAAGCCTCTCGGATTAGTTTATAGCTTGCTTTGAGTTAAGATGGACTTTCTGTCCACAGTGCCTCACAAGTGGCTGATATACCAACATTTTTGTCGCATTCTAGAGAACATAAAATGTTCTGTATTCCTTCTTTCAATGAGATTTGGGATTAAAGACCAATCAAACTGTCCAAGTAGAACAACTATGGTGATTTTTTATTAGTGATAGTGAGAAAATATGATAAAAAACATCTGGAATAAAACACGTTCTACTGATTAGATATATTCCCCTGGCTGCCATATGCACAGAAAGACATGAATTACATGTGTATATAAAGCTGTGAATATATCTTGGCATATCTCCTGGAAGAGATGCCAAGTTTTATGTATCTATCTATACATACAAACATATAGATACACATATATACATACTGCATACAGAGTTGTGTTATATGGCGCTGAGACATTTGTTTAGTCCATTAGACACTAACAAGCTATTGAATAAGTAAAATCAGAAGACAGTGCCAATTGAACCTTATGTGTCTGCCATACTGGATGTGCAGACCTGCCTCAAGGCAGGAAGATAGACTTCTGCTTAGTACCAAGCTGTGTACCCTGTGACACGCGATAAACATTTGTTAACTGACTCTCTAGATGACTTCTCACCATCCCTTCCAACCTAGCTGATATACAGCTGGGATGCATTTCAATATTAGAGAATGCCCAAGTAGAGAGTAGAGAAGGATTAATATATTCATGTTGGTGACTGAAGACATAAAGGAGCAAAAAGTGTTATCCACATACTACCCTCTCCCTCAAATTGCTGATACCGAATTAGGTAAGACCCAGGCCCCTTAGGGTTTAATTATTTGAAGCACCTGATGGACTCTGTTGTAAAATGATGGTCCCTGTAACTCAGCCTTGTGGTGGAGGAATTGAGAATGGTATTAGCATGTGTAAGTACACAAATTCTGTTTATCTAATGATCCCAAGAGCCAAGTTTGAGGCAAAGGCAAACAGTACTCAAAACAATCAAAAGAAGATAGGGATTCAGCCTTACGTGTTCTTTCAAAATGAAATAAGACTTTTTGTTGAGATCCAAAAGAATATTTTTTCCTCCTCTTTCATTTTTGAGGCTCTTTATTGATTCGCAGATTATTCAGGGATGTCTAATATTTTCACATCCAGTCTTTTTATTCCCTTTCACTACTATATTTCCCCATTTTTAATTAGTCCATTGATTTTTAAGAGCTGCAAATGTCTTACAGGAAAACCTTGAGTAACATCTTCTTTAGAAGCAATTCTTTTTTGTGTGTCATTTATGTTCTACATTTCCAATGTATTTTACTTCTAAAATAATTTACATAAGGTACTACTAAAAATAACAGCATCTGGATTTCTGATTGCTTATTTCACCTCCAGTGATGATTCCCTCCAACCAAAGTTATATGTTTCTCTTCCAGATATCTTAGGTAAATTTGCTGTTGAGGAAACATTTATCCGTAAATATTATTGGGGCATAGGTTAAGACTTTCTGTTTATCAGTTTAACTCATCCTAATCCATTACTGCCCATGCTTAGAATATTATCATGTAATCACAGATATTCCAGGAATAATCATGAATTGATAAAGCTTCCATAGCTATGTTTCTGGATATGTGTTTTTTATTTTTTTTAAAGTGGGAATATATGCTTATAGACAGCTAATAAATTTGTGGTGTTTGTGACACACACAACACGCACATTTATAATAGTTCTGAAATTGGTATCATATATAAAAATTAATTTAAAATATTGAACTAATCATATTTAGTATGAGATTAAGTAGCAAAAACCAATAAAGTATTATAAAAAGTTTCTTTGTAGATGCTTTAAAAAACTTTGATATGTCTTTTATTTTATGTCCTTCAGGTTTTTCTTCTGTCCTAAACATCAGTGGACTCTTGGGCCTTTAGAAAAGGCCAAAACTTAGGAGTCTGAAATGAAGTTTATATAGAGATTTTCTATTTAATAAGTGTGCTGCTGGCCAGGGTCCCTAAGTCTTACTCCATTACTATGTAAAGTTTAAATTTCTTTCTTTTTTTTTTTTAACCACTATCTGCCTATAAATGTTTGGAAGATTAATTTTTTTTTAAAGATTTTATTTATTTATTTGACAGAAAGGAGATCACAACTAGGCAGAGAGGCAGGCAGAGGGAGAGGGAAGCAGGCTCCCTGCTGAGCAGAGAGCCCGATGCGGGGCTCCATCCCAGGACCCTGAGATCATGACCTGAGCCGAAGGCAGAGGCTTTAACGCACTGAGCCTCCCAGGCGCCCCAGGAAGACTAATTTCTTAATATGGGTATGTGGTTTTTAAAGTGGTCGGAGTTCTAAGAAAGACACAGTACAAATGATTAATCAGGATTTATTTTACCAAAATATACTGGGGTAGCTATTGTTATTTAATTAGAGAGAAATAAGGACCAGAAGTTGAGGGAGGCAGATATTTTATTCTCAGACCTGAAAGTTACATTGAAGTTCATGGGATCCGATCATGTGAACAAGAGAGGGACCTGGGGCCCAGCTTTTCAACCTGTTGGAGTCTCCATTCCAAAAATGAGGACATGTATGTATTCTAATTGTTTAAAGCTAAGTCGGGGAAACAACCAGCTGCAGAGATTTGCTAATACTTATCCGAAGGCAAAATTGCTTTCAATTGCAAAATTGAACTTTCTCATGTCTTTATTTCAAATTCATGACAAATTAAGCCCTCTTAGACACCTGATTTCAGAGCTGCTTGAAGTTTGAATTCTACCTTCCTAAGCTGAGGGTGAAATTAGCTTGGGCTCTGGGAGTTTTTCATTTATCAGGAACAGATATGCAGGTTTAAAGCACAAAAGGCACAAGAAAGCCTGATAAAATTGGCCCACATAGAATTTATCATGTCTTTATAGGGAAATGTTTAGGAAGAGATATTTTTTTTACCTGTTCATGGGAACATTCTGTGCATTTTTGAGTTATGCTTGTCTGAAACTTACGTAAAGAGATTTTGATGGTGTCTATAAAATTAGTTGGACAATCTGGTCACAGTGTATACAGCAAAAAAACCTCAACAATTAAATTTCAGTCTTTCTTTTAAAGTGATAGTTTAAGCTATTAGATAAATAGTAATCTTTTAACGTATTGACCAGTAGAGAAAGAAAATAATGTTTTATGAACAGTATCAGAGGAAAAAGATCGTAAAAACTGCTTGTGTGTTGATATTATAACTGAGTGAACTTCTCCGGATTTAAAACCCTTCTTCCCCATTATTCTGCTCGCGTGGTAGATTCATAGGGAATGCATATTTCTTCATACATGGTTTTTATTGCTTCCAGCCCGTTCTAGGTAACCCCCCAGATCTTTTTTTCCAAACTTTATACATACTCTAGTTCCTACATCAAAGCACCATTGACTGAAACTATATAAAATCCTTGGCCTCCAACCAGAGAAGGCCTAAATGCAGGAAAGTAGGGATAAATTAAAGTGACAGGGTCTCAGCAGTAGAAATTAGTGCAACTCTTCTAATTGCATGTCTAGCCTGAATGATGGGATACTTAATTCTTACACATCACAGACAATTGCTTTATACTAACATGAGCTCTGGGAAAAAGGCAGATTCCACAGACATATGGAGCGGTAGATGGAGTGGAAAAATAAATCAGAGACCTGAGCCACTCTGGAAAAAAAATGTTTTATCTACATTGTTAATAAAGGTGTTGCCACAGTTAAGCAATGTTGATACGAGGGTCCTGTCGGTCTATTCTGTCCATAAAAACTGAGCATTAAATAGGCCAGTGGCAGCTCTCCAACCTGCCTGTGTTAACTCTTGTGCAGCAAAACAGCAACAAAAGCACAGTGAGTAAAGCCACCGTTCCCTCAGTAAAAAGCAAGGACGCACGTCTAAATATGAATCCCAAGGGACAAATGGATCAGGAACAACAGCATCCTCTTCTCCCACTAGTATAAGGACTGCTAATAAAAGCCTTCAAAACTAGCATGGGTTCTTATATCTATTTAACCTTTCGCCCCAAGAAGCAAAGAGCATCTGGTTAAGTGGAGAGTAAAAACGCAGCAACTTTTCATTATCAGAGCTCACAGGCAGAGTGTGGGAAGCTGGAGCTGCCAAGCCTGGGTTAAATGCTTGTTGCCTTCCCTGCCTGAGGCCATCTAGCGTGTTTAGAAATGATTAAGTACTGCAGCCTAGAAAGGACCTGTCCTGAGCGTTCATCTCTGACTTCCAGCAGAAAGGAGAGGCTGGCAATGACAGAGGCAGATGGATGAGTCTCATTAGTATGGCGAGGCAGCGAACCAGACTGCCTTCACAGAGCTGTCCAAAAAGAGGGAGCAAATTAAAATAGGATCTGGGAAAACCAATGAGCAAGTGTTTTAACTCTCTGCTACCTGGTTCCTTCCGCCGGGAGGTTATCGAGCTGGCTTGCCTTCCTCGGAAATGCTGCTGCACCATGAAATGAGAGGCTAGCTTTGCAGACCCACACGGTTCCAGTCTGCCGTCTTTTCGCATCCTTTAGAAAACGACTCCTGGATTTCCCGCAGCGAAACAACACAACTGATTTTAGTCTTAAGCCTGCGTTGCTACCACAGAGCAGAGCATAGGGTGGAAGAGGGAGCGACTTCTGCCTCCAGAGAAGGTGGGAGGCCTTGCATCAAGCAGTGCGCTCGGCTAGAGTGGAGGGGACTCTGCGAGGATTCCGGAGCCGGGGTCCCGGCGCCACGGCTGAAGCCCCGCGGGAGGAGCGGCAGCTCCATCCAAGTGCATCACCTTCCCAGGGGAAGGAACAGTCGTGTTGAAGGACTCCCTGACCTGGTAGCTTCAGGGACAGAAAGTTAGCAAACACACCCCTGAGAGAGCTCTTCCACGGGGGGG
>CM053608.1:53310832-53336419 GCA_028646535.1 Procyon lotor
CTTTTTTTTTTTAAGATTTTATTTATTCATTTGTGAGAGAGAGAGAGAGAGAGAGAGGCAGCACAAGCAGAGGGAGAGGCAGGGAGAGAAGGAGAAGCAGACTCCCTGCTGAGCTGGGAGACCAACATGGGGTTTGAACCCAAGACCCCGGGATCACAACCAGAGAGGAAGGCAGATGCTCGACCATCTGAGCCACCCAGGGTCCCCTAGCTTCTGATTTCTATCTACTACTTGTGACTCTATTTATATCGCTTTCCTAACTTAGGGACCCCGCTCATTTTCAATTGCAATTACTGCTTTCTCTTCACCATTTTCTGGAATATTCTCTTTCGGAGAATCTGTTGCCAAATCCTGTAGGATTTTATTTACTTTCTTCCTCTGTTTCTTTCCTCCTATTAACGAAGAGTTACACGGGAACTACTTATCATAGTCTATCTGAAGAGAGAGTTGCTCATTCATTTATTTATTTTTTTCTCTTCATCTCCAAGAAGAATCTTTAATGATTAGACCATCTGTCTCCTTATTTAGTGATGACTGATTTAAAAAATTTCAAGATAAAAGGGAAGTTTTTAAAAAAAAATGGGTAAAAATATCACTTCCCAGCATTTTAAAATGGCATCTTAAAATGAATTTATTAATGAGACCAGAAAGTTGCTTTAAAAATTTTTAAGGTGGCCCCTTCATCATTTACTTCCTCATATCCGAATACAGTAAGTTTCTTCTCTTTGGGATTTAGGAGCCAGGATGAAGTTGTCATTCTGAGGTAGAGAGAAGGTGGGATTTGGAACCATCCAGACCTGAGTTTGAATCCTGATGTTCCCTCTGCTTTTTACCAGGCACATGACTCAGGTTATTCAGTTTCTCATCTGTAAAATGAAGATGATCTTAGCTACTTCAGAGAGATGTGAATATTGAATTTTTAAAATTATGAAAAACACTTGAAAGATACTGAGCACTTAATTAAATTTAGTGCCTGTCTTCAGTTTTCTCCACTTGTAGGCTTTTCAGTCCAGTAAGATGCTAATCCTGTGCAGCTTCGAATGACAGTGAAAAAGATCCCAAAGCAGCAGAGCCACTCCGCCCAGGCAGATGGGGTGGGGAGGGGGGCATCTTTGCCTGGACAAGCGGGAAGGGCTGGGTTCCCCGTGAATGACACAGCGTTTGGCCCTGGCTTTTTCCCCACTCGGCTTTTGGGGGAGCCCCCTGTGGGCCTTCCCAAGTCACACACTGCTGCAATATGAGTTTGCTTCTTAGAAGACGTATAAAGGGACTCGGGGAGAGGAAACATTCCTTTTTCCCTTGTGGGAAACCCCACAGGGACTGTAAGGATTACAGTTCCAGAGTAGAAAAAGCTGCATCATTCCCCAATACGCATTTGCTTAAAAATTTCTGCTAAGGGGGTCAGTCTAGTTATGGGTGGTACATATGACCTGCTGAAGTGGAAATGACTGTGTATTATTTGCTTATTCTGCAAATATAACATGCAGAGTGACCTATTTTAGTGCCGGGCACTGCCAAGGTATAACGATAAGTAAAAATAAACACACACGGTCCTGCTGTCACTGAGCTTCTGGTTTACTGAGAGGGAAAAAAAAAAAAACCCACCCAAATAATCACATGAATAAAGGCGAACCTAGAACACTGATCCATGTATAAATGAGGGGGTGCATGGTACACTCGGCAGCTTGTGATAAAAGGAGATTTGAATTTGTTGAGGAATAAGTAGGAAGGAAGCTGGTGGTCAGAAAAGGCTTCCCTGAGAACTTAAGGTTGAATAAGAGCTACGTTGGCCAAGAGGAGAAAATAGCAGGGCAAGACCAAATGGCAGGGGAAGTGGGACAAGCGCCAGAATCTATCTGAAAGCAGCCTCTTGTGGCAGGAAGGCAGCGATGGAGAGAGCCATGTGGGGGGTGAGGCTGCAAAGGTGGGCAGATCCTGAGTTACTCAGTTCTGCACAGACCATTGAGGCATCCGAGTCGCTAGAGTGCAGGCAAGTGGGTGACAGCAATGCCTTGAAAGCCAGAGGGGCCTGGGCTTAGATCCTGCATTGCTTGTCCCTAGCTGTTCGACACTGGGCACACTGCTTAACCTTTCGGAATCCCAGTATCTTCAACTTTATGATGAGGTTGACGGTGACAGGGTGCACCTCACAGACTTTCACGCAAATGTGATGAACTGATCCGTGTCAAGCCCTTAGGATCATATCTGCACACAGTGAGTGCGACGTAAGAGTTAGTTAGCCAGTTGGTTTGTGGTCCCCCCATGCAGAGATGGGTCACCCCTCACCGCATATTGGTTTGGATGTTGCGATGGATGATGCCACACAGGTACCAACAAGAGAGGATGAGAGGACGCAAAAGGTGATTTTTCCACAGAAGGAGGCTTTCCGGGAGAGCAGAGCAGGCACCCAGGTGCTTCTAAAATGGCTTGAATAGAGACGTGAGAAGCTTGGAGTTATAGAGATGGGGCTGGGCCCACTCAGAGGCCAGGTTTTTGCGGCTTGAACTTCTCCACCGGCACCAAAGGAGAGCCACTGGGGGGTTGTTACGAGCTCACCCAGATCTGGGGGCAAAGAGAGGAGAGAAGAGAGAAGAATCACTCCAAAGCCCTCGGTGGTCCAATATCAAAGATGGAGTCAGGCTCTTGATTCCACCCTTTCAGAAGGGAGGTGACTTGCTCAGGAAGATCAAGGAATATTGTGTCTTATCTTCATACTCTCTCTGAAAAATGAAGGACTTTTTTAACTTTCAAAACAACAAGGGGGTTCTGTTGACTTGTCAAAACATTTTTTCCACCAGACTGTGGCTGTGTCCGTTCTCATTTACTTCTTGGTCGTACGAATAATTAATAAAAGTTATGTGAGCAAGTTATATCACATTAATGATTTCTAATAGAATTTCTAACAGTTTCTAATAGAATTTTAGAATAGCCCAAATATTGACTGAGGTTACCGTGATGCCTTTGTATTCTTTGATAATTCTTACATTTGTGTTTAATATAATTTCAAAACGACTGAAAATAGTAGGTACCACTTAGCAGGCAATGCTGTAATGTTTATATCTTTAGTTAAAACATACATTCCATTTTTTTTTATCTCTTCTTCCTATCATGGCTCTTTTGTCCTCAATTTTGTCCTCAAAGTAAGCCTAAAGCTTACTTTAGGCTACACTCAATGAATTCAGCAGACTCAAGGGCACAAAATGGGAGTTTTGTGTTTCTCTTTAGCTCATCTATTATGGGATCATTCCCTATCCTTTTTCTATGTCAGATTGGGTCATCCTGGTCTGAAAAACAAACAAAGCAAGCTGATACTTTCCCCACTGTACTTTTGCTTAAGCAATGAATTAGCTCACTCCAAGCACTGGAGCTATCCTTTGGCCCAGCCCACATGTTTGACTACAGTCTGTGAAGCATCCATGACTGCGTTAAAACTCATTTTAACTTTTAAATTTATGTGTGGGGCCAACCTCCGCATCTCACCTGCCCTAAATCTTTCCTCCTCCTGATTTCCTCAGTAAACACTAATGTTTCACTCACCAAACTCTCAGTCAATTAGATGAGCAAAATTAGTCAACCTCCTACTCTTCTTTTTCTGTTGAAACTGTTGCCAAATCTTGTCAATTAGGTGTTGATTTTTAATTTACATTTTTAATCAAAGTAATGCATGCACATGGTTAAAAATCAAATGGTTACAGCAAAACTTGTGTCAAAAAGCAAAAGTCCCTCATTCCATCCTAGGCTTGTCTGCCATTTTTTTTTAACTCGTTCTGTGATATCTTTGAGTGCCAACAATATCCTCGTGCTATTATTTCTTGACTTATCAACTTCAGATGTTATTTGTTGAGTTCTTTGATGGCAAATGAGGTTTATATCACTCACACCATTTCTTCTTCCCTGTCTTTCCCCAACCTAGTTACAAAACTGACTTTATTTCCTTCAGTGGGTGCCTCTAGAGCATCAGTCCCCCTGCTTAGACCTCCACCTTGTGTTTCATCAAATATGAATGGTATTTCTTGACCTCCATATTGGGAGATAAGGACATGAGTGCTCACAACTTCCCCATCACCTCCTCCCCTTCTGCTTCCTCATCTCTGCCAGTAACGTCATTATCTTCCTATGGTGAAAGTCATACCGTTGACATTCTCTTCTTATAGAACATGTAACATCTTTTTAAAAAGATATATTTATTTATTTATTTGAGAGAGATCAAGACAGGGGGAGAGATCGTGAGCACGAACAGGGGGAGGGGTGGAGGGAGAGGGAAAAGCAGACTCCCCACCGAGCAGGGAGAGGATGTTGGGCTCTGATCCTAGGACCTGAGGTGAAGGCAGATGCTTAACCGACTGAGTCACCCAGGCGCCCTGAACATATAACTCTTCATAACTTAACAGTTACTTATAAAATGAAAACAAATAAACACTGTTTACATTATTATGGCCTCACAAATAATTGCAGAGCAAAATTCTGCTGTTCTCTAGTCCCTTTTTATGTTTTTCTCATTCTTGCCACTCTGCCCTAGTTTACCATGCCTTTTGCCCATACCAGTACTGTAGTCTTTTTTTTTTTTTTAAGATTTTATTTAAGAGAGAGAGAGACAGAGCACAAGTGGGAAGGAGAGGGAGAAACAGGTTCTCCGCTGATCAAGGAGCCTGACACGGGGCTCAATCCCAGGACCCTGGGATCATGACCTCAGCTGAAAGCAGACATTTAATGACTGAGCTACCCAGGCACCCCAGTGCTGTAGTCTTTAACTGGCCATGACTTCCAATCTTTCTCTGTTCCGATTGAACCCGCAATGACGCAAGATTAATCTCCCTAAAGCATAGCTCCATTTACATCATAGCTGTTTTCAAAATGCTTCAATGGTTTGGCTAAAACATCTTGTCAAAATTGTTAGCTTAGCTTTCAAAATCTTTTACCAACTTGTCTCTACATTTATGATCCCACTGCTGCTTCCATCCATTTTACGCTCCACATTTTTTCTGTAAAGTCCTACTTTATCCCATTCCCATTCTGTTGCTTTTAAGTACCCTTGTCCTGACGTCTGCCCCTTAGCCTACACTTGATAAAATCTATCCTAATGAGCAGATCAAATGTCTTCTTCATCCCAAGTCATCTTAAGTGATAATTTTCTTATAGTACGATTATTGTCTGGTACCATTTTTACTTTTATACGTTTTAGTATCTACTTAGATTGTGTCTTTTAGACATTTTTTTAATCCCCCTAATGTCTGTCATTGTAGGCACTAATTATACTCACTGAATTAAAAAAAATATTTGTTTAATTGAATGTACTTTTAAATCGTTTCCTGCTCTGATGAGAACATTGCATTGCTAGGGGTTTTTGTATGCTTCTGTATGTTTGACAGACTGGAAACACAGAGAAAATTAGAAAATATATTTTGTGATTTGTAAATAAATTTGATTCCCAAATGAAAGGGGCAGTTGATCTATACATGAAAAAATAAGAAAGGTGATGGAAAATTTTTAATCTTTAAAATATGATTAATTTAACTATAGCTTTCTTTTGTCATTGACTAGAAAGATAAAGCAATTCAGAATGCATGTGCAATAATTTCTTCTTCCCTGTTCACCTTCTTTATATATGGATGGTTAGTAAATAGCTTCAAAAACCAGTGTTTGGATATTTTCTTTTCCTTTCAATTTCTTGATGTTTCAGATGAAACTTGTCTGGGATTTCATTTTGTTCATAGATATAAGCATAATGATTCTCTCTGCTTTCAGTAATATGCTCCCTTCCTGCGAGAGTGCATCTGTGAATGGATATCACTAGTAGAAACCAGTAGGATCTCCATGACCCCAGCTCTCTTTATGTAGGAAAATGGGGTCCTGAACCATTTTTACCTTGAACTTTCCTCTCTTTCTCTTGTATAAATGCAAGCAACTTTGCAAAACCTTATGGATCCTTGGAAACTTCTTTTCAGAAACTGTTCTTTCAGAGAATTTTTTTCTTTTCCAAACACATGCACATCTATCTTTTATTTCACCTTCTTAAGGACCTACTCACATAAAGTAAGTGGGGGCACTGTGTGTATCCATTGTATAGGCACAGAAGCTGGTGTAGAAAAAATGACCAACCTACCAGTCCTCTCATGATTCAACAAGAGAACCAGAACCCAGAACACCTGTGCTCATCCCATGATGCTGTAGAATTTCCCATCTTGTAGCTGCTCAGACTCACATCTAGTTAACAAGTTTAATTTAATGATGACAAATAGTCCCTATCGTGCTAGAAAGGAAGACATTCCATTTAATATCTGTGTATATCATCTATTTGTCATGGAAAAGACATGTTCCATTTATCTGACTCTACTTTTACATCTGTGGTATTCTCCTCTCGAGCTTCTATTCTCTTATGGAGTATTGTACACTTGCAGAGCAAGATATTGAGATGTGGAGATTAGTGGGGTGCGCTGAGCGGCACATTCCCTTTTCTCTCATGACGAGCTCTCGTTCTATAGATTGCTGGCTGTCCCTTGTACCAGCTACATGTCCTTGAGCAAGTTATCTTGGGCTGTGTTTCCTCCTGGATAAGATGAAGACAATACCATGACTTACATTATGTGGTTGTTGTGAAGATCGAATAAATTGATATAGAGCACTTTAGAATAATGTTTAGTTTAGGCAAGTATTGCTTAAATATTTGCTATTCTTATTTTCCATATGATTATTATCATGACGAGAAAGTTCAGAAAGAAGGAAGAATGGGAAACGGCCATGACAGAGTAAAACGGTTGTGTTCTCTGTGGTAATTCGTTCATCCGATGCAGCCATTGTCATTTTAGTTTTCCTGCTTGTATCACTTGTGCCCTCTTAAGTGATGTGTGGCTGCTCCGGTCTGCTGTCGCAGGTAGAACACATACAGGCTCCTGGCCCTTATCTCTGTCCCCTTTCTGTGCCTTCTTACTCCCACTTTTGGTCTTTGCCTCTCAGGCTTGGCCAGTTCCCCTTCTCTGCCCACAACCTGAGTTCTCTGGAACCGAGCCAAGCCCTGGGTATGTCCCTCCTTGAGATGGCAGCCGTTGGTGGGAGATGAGGCAGGCGAGGCAGGAGAGCAAGGGGATGGAGAGTTGATGACTCGTGCGTTGGGGTGTTATTCTTCACATTTGGTTTTTACATATTAATGATCTCTCTTCCTGGGGAAAAGTGCTAACCTGTTAAAATTTCCATTTTACAACTCATAATGAGGAAAAATGACCGATCCCAGAAAGAGTGTTTAGAGCACACCAGACTGAAGGTATGGTTAGGGCTCCAAGGAACTTAAAAAACTAAGCTGTCTAAGGCCCGGTTAGTTTGTTCTACTTTAATGACAGAAAACAACAAAACCAAAAGCCTACCATAATAAAAAGGAAGACGTTCAGTTTCGTATTTGCCCCCTGAGGTCACCTCTGAGTCATGCAAAAAAAAATTTTTTTAACACCTGTTCCCTTTCCATCTATACCTGAGAAGCTAGCCCACTGAAGTTATCCTTCTAAGTCCCCAGCCATGGGGTTGAGAGAGAAGTGATCTTTCACCATTCCCATACATCCCTTGGGAGTGTAGGTAGCCAGTTTCTGGTAACAGTAGGTGAACTTGGCCTCCCTGCTTCCCAGGTTCAGTGAGTTCTGGGGCAAACTTCAAGAGAAGACTGGACCGACGGTGTTTCTGCTGAAGGAGGGAGGAGTTTGCCTCGCTTATGCAGAGTGTCAAGGAAAGGGATTGGAACAACTCTTTCGGTTTCTTGGTTTTAAGCTTCTCTTTCCTCTGGAAGGAGGGATCCAGACTCTGTGTCATGTACTTGGGCTCATTGGAGCAGTATCTGTTCTCATCACAGAGGACAGCAGTCCCAGAAGCTGGCACCAACCCTCCCAAACCCCGGAGGGGGTCTTCCGTATCCTTAACTAGTGTAGAGCAGATTCCTTACAGATTTATCTGACAATGATGGTCATGTTCAGATTTCATCCCTGAGGGTTTCAGTTTTCATGCAGCTGTGGTAGACAGAGTTCTAGAATGGCCCCTAGGATTTCCTGTCCCATAGTGTATATACACACCTCCACCCATTTATTCGGTTAAATGATGTTCTGGCACTGACAGGATTTTGAAGTTTTAATAAGGGTCCCAAATTACTCGACCTTAAGACAGGGAGATTATCCCAGGTGGGCCTGACCTAATCAGGTGAGTCCCTAAAGGAGACAGCAGGGTGTTTCCTGAAAAAAGAGATTCAAAGTATCAGAGAGATTCATGCAAGGGAGATTCTTTTTAGCTGGCTTTGAAGATGGAGGGGCCATGTGACAAAAAATACTGGTAGCTTCTAAGAGCCGAGCTTGATCCCTGGCTGATAGCTAGCAAGTAATAGAGACCTCAGTCCTACAACCACAAGGAACTAAATTCTGTTACAACCACATGAGCCTGGAAGACTGTAAGTGCCTGGGAATTATGGCTAATAGCTTGACTTTAGCCTTGTGACATTCTGAGCAAAGAACAAAGTCACACTATGCCCAGACTTCAATATACAGAAATAGTGAATGGTAAATGTATGTTATTTTAAGCTGCTAAATTTGTGGTAATTTGTCATGCCGCATTAGAAAACTAATACAGTGGTTGCAATGTGGCGTGGAATGTTGTCATAAAGTCACCTTCCAGTACAGTCAGGGAAGTGTGCAAGGTTTTTATTCTGGAAGCTCCCCGCCTCTCCTCCTGAAATAACCCCACCTGGTAAGGACCTCGTCTACATCTGACAACAGATAAGAGAAAGTTATCTTTATGTTCTTTCATTCTTTCTGGCCTTCTAGCTTCACATACAAATGAGTAGAAGAGCACACTGTAAACACTAATGTTCTTTATAATGTGCATGGCTTTTATTATTTTTATTTTTTAATTTTAATTTTTTGGTATTTCCGGAACTTTCTGTATCTTTGTGTGTTTAAGTTCTTACGGCCACAATGGTAAACTCCCCCCGTGGTCCTACTTCAGGACATCCCTGAATGAGAATGCAGTCTCAGAAGGAGAGAGGTTTGTTCCTTGCTTGTGATTCCTTGGTTTTATGGGGCAGTAGCTTATTCTTATTTTTTGACAACTTCCCAGATATTTTTCTCCGTTCACATGTTTAAATCTTCCCTTCTCTGTAAATAATCCTTGTCAATAGAGTGTATTTTTATAGGTAACTGAATCACTACTGCTAAACTGCTGGTATCAATGAAGAAGTCAGAGCCGTCCCTGTAGGGCTGTAAGGAAGAGCTTAGAGTGTCTGGAGAGAGGCTGGCCACTTCGCTGAAGAAATCATTGAACACAGTTTATTGGATCGAGGCCCATTATCCAGGTGGAGTCAGACACTTGTCAGGCTCCCTTCTTTACTCTGTGTGAACTACAGGGCAGTCATGAGGCTGAATTTTGAAAGCGGCTGCTAGAAATCAAGTTCAGTACCATTTAGTTATACGCATACTACTTGACGATTGGTTAAGGGAAGGGCAGTGAAATAGTCTCCATATTACTGGACACAAGTGTGGCTTATATAATTATTTTACTTTGTACTGAGGTCCTACATGTTAAGAATGACTAGAATATTTATACGACCCTAGGCTACTTTGTCTTGTTTTGCTGCTTGGATGACTATTTCATTATAGGTGAGTACTGATCATTTAAAACCTTTTACTCTGGCCCTGTAAGAACAGGCTCCTTATACTTAAGTGACCACAAGAAATGTTTCGTTTTGAGGTGCATAATTTTAAGAGAAGAGAGTCTTATGCATTTATCCAATTATTACACAAACGCCAGAGAGCCAAAGCAAGGCCCCTCCTCCAGCTGCTGAGCCAAAAAAGCACCGGGGCCAAGCAATTAGTTCAACACAAAGACAACCATTAACAGTATCAGAGACAACCTCCATTGTCTCACTGCACCCTGCAGGCTCGACAAGTTTTCTCAAGGGCTGCAGCAACTGGGATTTGGAAAGTAAACAATTTACATGTCACATGACTGGATTGGTCCTGTAGGCATCCACAGGCCTGCTAGGAATCTGGACCCCAACCTTAACCACGGGGCTGATGAAAATCCCTGGGACACAGATTGGGAACTAAAATATAGCTTGGTGTTTTTTTGTTTTTGTTTTTGTTTTCATTTTCATTTTTCTGTTTTAATCCAAGGGCTCTGTTACCAAAGAGCTGTGGCCCGAAGGACCTGGGTGGGAAAGAAAGTGATGGAGATGGTTGGAGGCCAAAGTGGGAGGGAAGTTTCCAGCAACAGGCTTTGGATTTAAATGAATCCAGAAGAGCTTCCTTTTGGGGCCTCTCAGCTTGTGGATATTAGCAGGAAAACGAGACCACCTCCCTGTGTTCTGGGGTCTTCTGTCTCAAGGAGAAGATAGTGTGAAATTCTCCAATGCGGGAAGTCCCCAAAAAACCAGCCCATAGCAGTCCTGATGCCTTGAAAGTGGGTCACAGGCATTTCCCTGTGACTAGAGGCACTTTTTCCTTGGGCTACACACCTGGGTCCCAGACATTTTTATCTTTCCTCATATACCATGTACATAATTATATATAGCAACAGAAACTTTTAGAATAAAACAATTTTGGGAAGTCAAATTTATCTTCTTACTATTAACAGGAATCCCTTCAAGTGAGTGAACACCATCGGCAGAAGGACACAGTCAAATAATCAAAATAAAATTCTGAGTTTCCCCTGTAGGATACCCCGCTTGACCGAAAATTTACCATAGTTATTTCAGTTGGAACAGATTTGTCCACTAAAGCTTCTTATGCTTCTAGTTATCCAGTTTTATGTTTGCCTAATAACAATTCAAAGCAAAAAAAAAGCTTTCAGAACATGCTTTCTGGAGAAATCATTTTTCCTGTGGCATGATGACCTCAGAAAGGTAAGAGAGCTCTGGAGCTATTTGATTGATGGCATGAGCTTCATCCATAATGACCTATATAATGATGGACAGTTATTCCCTAGATTGGTGCTGGTCATTGAATAAGGTGCTGGGCAGTATTTCAGGCCACTGCACCTTGCAAGAGAATGTGGGACTATTGATAATTTCACACACATTTGCCCAAGCAAAAAAGTAAGAGGCTCTCAATGTTAGGTTGTATTGTTTGGGTTAGCCTGTCCCTGGTGGGGATGTGTTGTATTGTGGCAATGCTATAGATTTCGTTTGACACCATATTCTAAACAGCAATCGTAATAATTTAGAAACTGATTGCATTTTTAAATTACTTCCTTCAATAGCCATGTATTAACTAATACTCATATTCAATTTTTCGGCAGCTCTATGTTTCATATTTCTTCACCTTTTCTCCTTTCCCAATAAACTTACAGCAAAAGCCTACAATTTATTTAAAAGAAAAGGTGCCTCCAAACTGCTTTATCCTTAGTAATTAAATTCAGAATATACACTAACTTGTTTCATCCAGTGGGATTTATTCTGGTTATTTCCTTACAGGAGACAACTTGGCTTATGACAAGGCTCTCTGGCTAATGCCTTGTTTGTACTGTAGCTTAGCCAAGTCAGATATAAGGGGCTGGCACAGACTACAGAGCACAATAAGTAATTCCACATACTTTGGAGTCAGAAGGATCTCTGCCAAATGCTGATTCCACTGTTCATCAGCTTGGTGACTTCTGTGATCTCCTCTGAGTGTCTATTTCCTCATCTGTAAAATGGGGTTTTATTTCTCAGGGTCACTGTCCTGAGGATCAAGTGAGATCATACACTCGAAGTCCTGGGCCTCAACTCCAAGTCCTCCGAAGGGGCCACAGTTAGTAACAGTTCAGCTGTATCATCCTTATCCAGGTTCTGCCTGGGGAACACAGTCATTTCCTTGAAGGCTACACGTAGAATCACTTTGAGTTCCATGCCCTGCTGGAGTCTGCACGGCGTGATATCTGTGCTATGGTTTATCCACTTCATCACTAGCCCTTAAAGATTCTTCAAACTCTCTTTGCCAGGGAGGTGGTGAAACTGGTATGCTGGGCTGAGTTTCCTCCTGGCCATTTGGGTGCTCTCAAGCAATGCCGTGTAGGTATAGCAAAGAGGGTTGAATGGGGAAGATAACCCTAAGACCCACTTTCGAGCACCTTATTTATTTCTTTTCTGAACACGGCACTGTTCTTTTGAAATCCTGGTTTCAAGAGGCCCTTGGCACAGCCCCATAGCAGACCGTGAGAAATGCTTCCTGGGTCATGGTGGGACCAGGCTGTATTGTAACCACGGCCACCAGCCCCCCATCGGGGTGCCCTGACCAACTCACGACCACCCTGGGACTGAAAACAAAGCAGTCATTGTCACACTGCGTTCTGTGGAAAAGGCACTCTGTGGTCAAATAGGTGTGAGAAATGCCATGTGTGCTATCACTCTCTGGAAAATTCAAGTGTGCCTTAGCATGTTAAAATCTCTAGACCTGTACCAAAGAAAGGTGATTAATATTTTAGCTCAGCACTTCATGACCAAGGAACAACCAATTCCTTCCCCAAACACCTGATGAGAACATCTCACCCTTGGGAGACCCTGGAATAGCAGTTTCGTCTGCCATTATGAGAAGTGTTGGTGACTATTTGCGTTTCTGGCCTGGAAGAGACACTCTGGTAAGCCAAAAAATGGGCATTTTAAGTGAAATAGTATATCAGTCAGAATTCATCTTCTAAATTATAGGGACTCTGTAAGAAAATTGTATACATATAGTGCGAATGTAACACTGCTTTTGAATTGGACTCATTTCGTAGCTCTGTCCTTTTTCTTTTCTGCCAAAATTTTTTTCTGCCAAAATTCACCCACTACCCAATACCACCGCTACAAGATTCAGGAAAAGAACAGGTAGGGCCAACACTGTAACCACAGCAGTCTCCATAGGTGCTGATGAATGTGTACACCTGTTACAGGCAGTCATGAACACTGGGATAAAACATAAGCAGAATTAATCCTGATCACAGTTCGAAGTACAATTTGCACTTATGAGTTAGAAAGTAAAGGATAATGATGTAGCTTTACCCAAACCAAAAAACAGCCCTATCTCCCCAGGTAGATATTCAGAAAACAAAATATCTTCCTCTTTAAAAAAAATCTGATTAAATGAAAATTGCCATCTCTCTTCCATGGCTGTGTTTGGCATGTAGGGCTCAGCAAACTGTCCATCATGAAGGGATATTATTGAAGAAACACAGAAAATTAAGTTGCTTCTTGGATATTTAGTTTCACTCTTCTGAGGCTTGACAAATAAGATGATTATCCATAATGTGCCAATTTCAGCTTCATAAATGTTATAATTGAACAACGGTAGTCTTTCTTTCCTTATCTTTCTCTTTGTGCACATATATGTTATATATCATCTTTGCGTCAGATCTGTCTTCTAAATTAGGAAAGCTTTTGAAAGAATTTCAAGGGTGTCTTTATAGTTCTAATTAGTATTTCTGAAAATCAGGATCATGCACTTGAGGAAAATGAAATTTTTGTCTTTGCGTGTAAAAACTTTGGTGTTTTTATAGCAGTGATGTTAATCAATTAGTTTATAGAGTTTAGGATATCTTCTGCCAAATTATTATTTTTTAAAAGATTTTATTTATTTATTTATTTATTTGACAGAGTGAGAGAGATCAGAAGTAGGCAGAGAGGCAGGCAGAGAGAGAGTGGGAAGCAAGGTCCCCGCCGAACAGAGAGCCCGATGTGGGGCTCCATCCCAGGACCCTGAGATCATGACCTGAGCCGAAGGCAGAGGCTTTAACCCACTGAGCCACCCAGGCACCCCAGATTTTCCTTCCTTTATGCAATATGAATGATGAAGATTATTGTAAGATTCTGGTCTTAAATAGTAAAACTCAGTGATCATGATAACTGAACTGGGTTTAGATTTGGCAACTGATTTGGAGAGCATTAGGAAGGATTTCTAATTTCTAAAAAGAAAAGTTTTTTTTTTTTTTGGAAGGGAATATTTTTTTAAAGCTCCAATTGATGTGTATCCAGTACACTTATAGTGGTTGTCAGCTCTCCTGTGGATTTGGCTAGAGGGGGTATTGGGATCACCTCAGCCCTGACCACTGGTCAAAGCATTGTGTCCAAGAGACTTCCTTGCATTGTTTATTGACACTCATGTAGGTCTGATAATGTTCCTGCTGTATGGACCCTAAAACCACCATTCTAAATTGCTTCATTCATGAAAGGGAGACTTGGATAACTTACCACCCTCCATATAATGAGAAAATAGTCACCACTATAGTAAATGCTTAATTTTATAGTATTTACAGATGTGGATATTGTAGGGAGGATGTATTATGTACTTAGAAAGGAATAATAATAATAACTAATAATAATAATCCCTCAGATCTTTGGGGTGAAGGATCATTGTTACAACAACTCTACAGAAAAATGAATTTTCAAAAATAGTCTTTGGAAATAAAAATATACAAAGAGTAAAATGATTCTGTGAAAGAACAGTGTTCGAAATAATATGTTCATTTCATCTCTATAGTTCTATTCGAAAAACGTGAGACTTTCTGAAGCAGAATGACAGCAAATAATACAGTAGAATGATTTGGCTGAGCTACATATTTGGGTGTGAAAGTGAATTTCTTTGAAGTCATAAATACGCTCTGGATTTTTAGTTAAAGTTTAGATTTCCTAAAAGTTCTGCTACAACTAGACTTGTAAAGCCATCCAAAACAAAATCTGTAATTTATTTTCCTATTACCTTTTTATGAGGTCTTATAGCCACCGTAACTTCTTTTGTGCTTCGAGATTTACAGGTTAGGTCCCGTAGAAGGGCACTTGTGTGACCCTCTGGGCCCGGGGCTGTATATCTTGCCTTTCCATTTCTGGTCCACCAAAATTAATGAGGGCATCTTTAAGTGACAGTCTCCTTATAATGTTCAAATGACCAGAGTCCAAGAGGTTAAATAATTTTACCACCACTGTTCCTGAATTCAGACACTATAATCAAGTGAATTGACATAGAAGATAGTGTTGACAAAGCTCAGTGTCCCTAGTGCCTGATTTCAAATGGGAACTGAAATATTGATAGAATTCCATTTGGGATATTATCGAGAGGGTGGTATCTTTACTTTGAATTTCATTCCTGTTTGCAGTATTATTCAAAAATCGAATGCACCACAGTACCGCTGTCACTCAGAGCGCCCTTGTTGTTTGACTAAGAGAGATTTCAGCTTCAGGGCGCTGTGCTTTTCAGCAGAACGTGGTGCCAGGAAGGGCAGCACTCTGCCTGCCAGGGAGAAGTATCCCCTTTTATAAATAGCCCTACGTTGCCAGTGCCTTTTAGACTCCTTAAAGCATTTTTAGCTAAAAATACACAGCCATTCACAACAGAAATTTTATTCTCTCCCCATCTTTTATTTTTTACCTTCTAATTTACTACATAATAGAAACAGCATTTCATGCCCCGGCAATCTTTTCTTTTAATATTCTATATTGTACAGCTCCCCCCACCCCCCCGAGGACTCCTTTAAACTATAGTAACAATATTTGGACTTCCACATAAAATAGTACCCTTTATTCCAAGATAATAACGACTCTACAATAAAAAATAAATAAATGAAAAAAGAGAAAAGAAAGAAACCCCAAACAAGCCACACCATCCAGTTTCGGCCAAGCTGCCAAATCCTATTACAGATTCAATCCTATTAAAACGTTCCCAGGTTTAAGCCTGCTTTGGAGTTTTTCATAGGAGTGCATGACCCCTACCCAAACCCCTACATGTGTGGTCAGGGACCTCAGGATAATCGTAAACTGCCTGGACTCCCATTAATCTCGCACAGTCAGATATTAGTGCTTGTAAATCAGCACCTAAACAAGGACAATAGTTAAAGCCATCAATAGTCTTTTAATGAGGCAGATCAAAAACAAATGAAAGCAGCAGGACACTGGGATTTGCCAAGGAGGGGAAGGAGAAGGCCGGCTGTAAGCTTTGTCTGATTCTTAGAGAAAAAAGTGGGTAGATTTAGTCCAGGTCCTGTCTTCTAACTATTGCATCCACTGCTTAAAAAAGAAAATATATAAAACAAGATTATTTCCAGGAATTTCCTTCATTTTCTTTGTTTGGGACATAGCAGCTGTCACTTTCTTCCCTTTCTGTCCCTTTCTCTTTATAGTTCCACACGAACATATATCGACATATGTGCATTAATGTACACATATTTAAAAGAGGAGGCCATCGCAAATAATAACTGCACATAGACACATTAGGCAATGATCAGTTACACTTTGTCAAGAATTGTAATTACTTATCTGCATCCTTGCAGGCATTTTATGGGCTTTTGAAATTTTCACAGATGTTTTTTGTTCATTAGAAAAGAGGGAAATATCATGTTTTGTAATTCCTTGTTTTAAAGAAGGAGAAAAATAAAGCAAGATAGGATTTATTATCTAGCACGCATGTGCAGCAGCATTATAATGGTTGCCAAGCAACCTAAAGGAACCATATCATAGTAAAGAGGGGGGCAAATGAATGAACAGATGCATGGGATTAGATATAGGAAGGGGAGAGAAAAGGCTGCCCTGAAATGAGCTCACCTTGGCACATGACTTTTTGATTGGGATTTGCTCTTATTCAGGTATATTTATCTTGAATATCTCCTTTTTGATTTTGTGCAGGATTTTTATTTTTGCTACGTGTTTAGTTTACCATTCGACTGAAAGGCTCAAAAAGAAGAGGTGTGAAATGCTTACAAAATTCTTGTTCTTTCATTGCCACCACTAACACTCTTTCAAGACAGTATTTTAAGAAGCAGAAAGGTACAGAAACAAGCATTCTCATACATTGGCTCTGACATCATCCAAGGGAAATACATACATTCAAAGAAGGAATTTCTTTGGTGGTGTTATCAAAACACAAATTCACTTCAAATTGGCAGCTTACTTACTAAGCCACCTTCATTGCCATCATCTAAAAACCTCACTAGATATGTAATTTTATGTATATCTTTATAATATAGGCACACAAACATATATATGTACATATATATTACAGGTAGTCTGCAGGTCAGAAATAAAACACCACCTCTTCTTGCTGCAAGATTACAAATGTTTAGGATGAGCACTACCCTGATCCTTTTGGAGGAACAAAACAGATGCATACGGTGTCCCCAGAATGGCTTAAATTGTTGTCTTGAAGATACCTACTCCCACAGAATAATATGCAACCCAGCTTGTACATTTGAGATATGACAACTTAGGATTCCACGTATTTAACAGCAAATTTCCTTATAAAATCAAATCATGCAGTAGAGGCAGACCTCAGTGTTAGATTCTGGAAAGGCATGAACTCTGGCAGCCCAGTACAGTTTTTTCTAAGAAATGGGAAAAAGTATAGAGTATTTTTAAGCTCCTTTAATTCTTCCTGAAATGAGACAGACCACGAATTAATAAACGTTTCAAGAGTGACTATGAGTAGAAGATATCCAACTGGGAAATGCCCGCCAAGACAGTTTCTGAAAAATGCAAGAGATGAACCGTTGGTTCCTCAGAACTAGCCACTGAAGGAGAATAAAAGGTCCAATTGACTGGGCAGACATGTGGTGGCAGAGTTCCCGCCACCTGAAAGGATGTTGGTCATTTCCTCCCTTGCAGCAGCTACGTTTGTGAGCAAGCCTGGCCTTGATGACTGGGCCAGATCCGCTTTTGGGGATCATTTTTTTCTTTGGACAGTGTGATGAAATTGTAGTTCTGTAGTTTTCTCCAGAAATGGTAGGTGTAGTTGCATTTTAATCATAGATTGACATTAAGCTATTGGGGAATTATACTGTGTCTACTAATATATATTCCACCTCTCTTGCCCTAATGAGATCACCTTACACTCGCTGGCACTGATGCAAACATTTAGAGCTGAGTGCTCAAAAGAGGCTGGAGTACAAATGGTACATAATTCATTACCCTGGGAAACGCGATTTTAATGCAACATAATGCAAGGTGCTCTCAAGTATTTCTGAGGCAGGAAGAGTGAACCACAGTCATGGTGAAGTGACTGTTTACATCAGCCTGATTCCACTTGTTCTTTACTAGAGCTAACAAGCCCTGTGCTGTATTATTGCATCCACTTCTACTTACTGGACTCCACAGAGAAATCCTTGCAGCTAGAGGAACAAACCCTTTGTTGCATAATCTACGAAGCAATGGAAACTGGTATAAGTAAAAAATGAAGATCCTGGAAATTCTAAAGAACATTCCTCTGAGCGATTTTATAAGGTCTCAGCAACCCGGAGAATTTGCATTTAAAACAGCAAACTCTATTCTCCACTCCCACTTCTCCACCCCCATTCACTCTTGTCAATAACCAAAAGATGGCAGCATTTTGCCCATCATTCATTAGTGACACCTTCAGTGGAACTAGGTCTGCATTTCCACTTTCATGTGCATTGTGATTTCCTCTTGGTACTAAATGTGGATTGATAGTACTGTGGCATTTATTAACAACAGTAGCAACAGCAAAAATGCAGTTTCAAAAAAGCTCAGAAGATTAATTATACAAATTACGGTATAAAGCATCAGAATTCCTCTTTGATGAGGAAATGCATACTAGTCTAGCCAGAGTGACGCTGCAGAGCAATCAAGCTTGGTAAGTGGTATCAGAACCCAAATACCTTGTCCCTCCTGCCAGTAGGCTTTCCTGGCAATGGGCCAGGGAAAGGAGTGGCAGATCAGGAAGTACCTAATATGGGGGAAATGAAAAAGGGCCCTCACGAACATATCTGATGAAGTTTGTACCAGCCCAGGGATGCTCCTGATCTCTTCCTCAAAGCTCACCCTAATAAAGAGGGTAAGTTGGCTAAGTGTCTGCAAGAAGGGTTGTCAATCGCTCTTATTCCCGGTATTTGAAATGGAGTAGATTTTTGTCCACGTGGGCGTAAGGACATTCTTTCCCAAGATGCCTTTCGAAACCCACTCTCGATCATTTGATCCCCCATAAGACCGAATGCCTCATTTAAAAATCTCTGTATCTCGAAAAACAAGAGGGCACTGCTCTGCTCCAGTTGCTTGCAAGGGGAATTTGGCCCTCCCCCCCTTCCCCACCAGAATGTTCATTATAAATAGGCTCGGCATTTAAAAGCAATAAGCCTCATCAGCTTCCAGCTCACTCTATGTAGCCTGCTCAACTAGGCTATTATTTCCCTCTCCTACATTGTTGATTAGCATTATCGAGATACAGTAATAGGCCTCATTCCTTCCTAAGTACCAAGATTCCCAATTTTCTTGAAACAAGGGCAGAAATTCCTTTATTAGAAAAAATAGAGCTCCATTTTCAAATTTGATTAAAATGACTCAGGAAAATGCAGGCAAAAATAACATTGAAAAATCTCCAGTGTTTGTTTACCAGAAATCAATTATTCTGGGGGTCCTTTTGCTTTTGGGCATAGTATCTGCACATCTGAGAGAAGGGTGCTCATTGCTTTGGTGTCACTAACAGAGGTGTCAATGTATTGATAGGTGATGGGAGAAATGCCAACCCATTATAATATACTGGGTACTAACCAACATGGTATATGCTAATCTTTCACAGAAATGAAACTGTAGAGTGAGTTTATAGATACAATCAACATACATACATAGCTTATGTAGGTTAAAAATGTACAATTGAAAATGGATTTGAGGTGAACTTAAATTTCAGAAACACTGTGAAGCGATTCCATAGAGAATTATAATTTGGTTTGACAAGCGTCTATCTTAAAAAATAATGAATTTACTTATAAATAACCTGTATTAGAAATACATAGAATTACAAGGAGAGCAGAGTGTGCTGTGAAAAATCCATCAAGTCAGCAACTGTTTAAAAATGAGCCTGGGGGGGCGCCTGGGTGGCTCAGTGGTTTAAGCCTCTGCCTTCAGCTCAGGTCATGATCTCAGGGTCCTGGGATCGAGTCCCGCATCGGGCTCTCTGCTCAGCAGGGAGCCTGCTTCCCCCCCCCTCTCTCTGCCTGTCTCTCTGCCTACTTGTGATCTCTCTCTCTGTCAAATAAATACATAAAATCTTAAAATAAATAAATAAATAAATAAATAAATAAATAAATAAATAAATAAATAAATAAAATGAGCCTGGATCCCATTTCTTCAACTTTAAGCTTTGTGGCCTTGGGAAAAGTACTTAAGCTTTCTGTGGCTCAAGTTCCTCATCTGTAAAATGGTGATACAAATAGCTATCTCCCAGAATTGTGTTAAGATTCAGTGGGAGGCCCAGGAAGGGCCCATTCACCATGGTTAGTGTAGAGGAGATGTTCTTATTATTGTTATGGAGAGCTAGATTAATATTCATAATACATAACTGATGGTTCTAATCAGACATAACTACCAAAAATCACCAAGTTGTAAGCCTGAAAAAGATGGCCATAAATTTCTGTACTTCTCTATTATCCTGGAATGGTATTTAATAGAACTATTGATCATTTCCTCTTAAACACTGCACCATTACTTCTAAATTGACAACTTTCTGTACCTTTCTTTTTCCAGAATAGCTTGCTATCTTCACATTTTTTTTTTCTTTTCGAGATACCACCATTACACATCTTTGTTTTTGGTTTGTTTGTTTGTTTATTAGAATATAGCATACAATGTTATGTTTCCTGCGTACACTATAGTGTTTCAACAATTCCATACCTTACTCAGTGCTCATCATGGTAAGTGTACTCTTGATCCCCTTTATCTATTTCACCATCATGCTTTTAATATTTAAGTGTATGTTGGTTTATTTCTTTATTCATCCAAAAGTTCTGAGGCCTTGCCATTATGCATAAAGCAGTATTCTGGGTGTTGTGTGTTGGAGGAATTAGAAAAATATTGATTAGATTTTCTGCCTTTGTTTTATTAGGAGAGATGATGCAAACTTAGATTCTTCAGTGTACTTTGAGTTAGATAATATTTGCAGGTGAGCTCTTCTACAATATTCCCTTCCCTTAAAACACACCTGTGCATGCACATGTGCATGCGCACATACACACACAGAAATTAACCCCTCTCTGCTAAATATTTGAGTGTAACAAGTTTGTTCTTGTTCCATTGCATTATCAAAGTTCAGTATATATATATTTTTTGTCATTCTACATATTTTTGTCATTCTACACATCTAATTCATCAGAAAGTTTCTTAGACTACCTTCAAACTCATCTTGAATTTGTCCATTTCTCACCATGTCTGTGTCTATCTTTTCTAAGCTCTCATCAGCTATTTGCCAGAATTACTATAAGAACCTTGTATCTATGAGTCCATCCTTGCTAGATCACAATCCACATTTTCTATAGCATTCCTCTACCTGATGGACTGCAATGTTTTTAGTTCTTCAAATGTGCCAAGCAAGTTCAGGCTTTATGGTCTTTATAATAACTGTTGCCTAGAATGCCCTTCCCCCAAGCTTCCTGCGGCTGCCTCTTTGTCGTTCATGTTTCAGGTCCTTCCTTCCGATCCAGTCAGTCATGCATTCACTCTCTAGCATATCACCCTAGTGTAATTATTATTGGCATAAAACTAATCACTCTCAGTTATGTTCTTATTGATACATTTTTAGTGTTGCCCTCCCAACTGGAGTCTAAGCTCTTTGAGAGTAGGCATCTTGCCTATCTTGTTTACTGCTATATCCTCAGAGCCTAGAATAGTGTCCTTGGCATATGACTGATACTTAATAAATATTTGTTGAAGTAACAAATAATTGGTGATGATTATGCTTTTGTTCCCACTAATAAATTTTCAGGTTTTGACATAGGGACTGTGGTTCATTCACGTTTGATCCACTGATTTCTAGCATATGATAGAAGTTCAAAGAAAAAAAAAGCTAGCTGTTTCGGGTTGAATAAATCAAGAAATGATTTCTTGCTGATTGATTCTGAAAAGCATCATGGAGAAGGCGTTTAAGCTGAAACTTGAGTCGATGACAAAAGATGATGTAGTTCATTTCAGGCAGTAGGTACTATGTGAGAAAAAGGTTGAGACTGGGAAAATTCAGTGAATTTTTAAAGATAATAGTGAGATAGTGAGTATTAATTCAGACAAGCTGTAGTTTGTGTAAGAGGATGATATAGGATAAGGATGGCAGGGAGGTTGGGGGACAGGTTAGTCCTGACATCAAAAACCAAATAAGGAATATGAAGTATATATATTAAGTAGGCAGAGGACAGCCACTAACAACTATTGAGAAGAGAGTCAGTGATTCATGGCTTTGACTTAAGAAAGGTTAAATGGCAGCTTTATGTAGCATAAATTGGGGAGGGGATGAACAATAGGACAAGTTGGAGGTTAGTAGAGTAGCCTGTAGCAAAGTAATGAAGAAAAAAATTAGGTTGGTGGCAGGGAGAATGTAAAAAGAAATAGAAAGTCAAGAAAAATTAAGGAAAAAAAAGACAGGTTAGAATTTGGCATGGAATATTCAGAGTGAAACTCACTTTGAGGTCCCAAGAATAAATCATGGGGACAATGGAAAATATATTAAGAAAATTGGAGAAGCCAGAAGGAAACTCGGGTTTGTTGTCAGAGGGAGTAGACCCATTCTAATTTTTACAAGTAAATTTTTTATTTATGACAAAAATTCCTAGAAGCATTTTCCAGCAGGTAGCTAGAAATGTGGCAGAGGAGCTCAGAAGGTTTGAGTAGGAAATATAGTTTTGGGAATAGTGTGTGTAGAGGTGATATTTGAAGGAGACAGACTGCTTAGGGAATCTTGATGTAAAGACAGAAAAGACCTTGTGAACTGCCCACAATCATTTTCTTTTAAAATCACGAAATCATCTTGACTTTTCTCTTAGCTTTATTCCCCAGATCTGATCAGTCACTGAATCACAGCCTTTGGGTTGTGGTTGACGTCTTCATTCTTTTTGCGCAGAACACTGAATCGTCTGTGAAGTGGGTCTTACTTTCTACCTTTCGTGATCTGATTCCTGCTGCACAAAGTTATCAGATTTCAGCCCTTGATTCCTTTCCATAAAGTCTTCTAGATGCATGCCACGTCCCACAAAAAAGAGTCCAACCCTTTAAATATTCCATAACAGATATTATATGTGAAAGTAGTAAATATTACATAGGTGAAGAAGGGCAAATTGGTAGTGGAGCTTTGGAACATAGGTCATAAATAGGACCCTGTAGTAGGTCTTAAACTGCCTTGGAAGGCCAGCTCAATAGGATGAGAATCACAGACATGGTTTTGTAGAGAATTCTGTTTCATCACTTTGCTCAAAGCTCTGTGATCACCTAGAGGGTCACAGTTCAATGTACAAGTCTTTTTTTTTTTTTTTTAAGATTTTAAAAATTTATTTGACAGAGAGAAACACAGCGAGAGAGGGAACACAAGCAGAGGGAATGGTGGCAGGAGAAGCAGGCTTCCTGCCGAGCAGGGAGCCGGAAGCGGGGCTCGATCCCAGGACCCTGGGATCATGACCTGAGCCGAAGGCAGACGCTTAATGACTGAGCCACCCAGGTGACCCTCAATGTACAAGTCTTAAGGGTGTCTCTATTCAGATAAAAAGTGTTGGGTCACCTTGTAGCAAAGAGGAATAGTTTGGTCAAGAGACACAGGAGAACTGACGCCCGGTGTTAGGATCAGCATGAAGAATTGATAGGTGTCCTGGGAAAATTCACTCTTCCTTTTGCCGGTGTATTGTACCAAAGCCATTTTTTCTGGGCGAGAAGCTATGAAGCCTGATTAGATAGAGATAAGGTTTGGATTGCAGCTTAAAGAGGGGTTATCTGGAATAATATTCGGGTCCTGCTGCACTTATGCTGTCTTCTCTGGTAGCCACAGCTGCATGTGGCTGTGGAATACTTAGAAAGTGGCTAGTTTGAATTAAAATGTAGGACTTTGAAGATCTAGTGTGGGGAAAAAAGTGCATGTGCACAGAGAAAAGGCCACAGTGAGAAAGCAGCTATCTGCAAGCCAATAAGGGGAAACCAACCCTGCTGGCACTTGGGTTTTGTACTTCCAGCCTCTGGACTATGAGAAAATAAATTTCTGTTGTTTAAGCCATCTAGTCCGTAATATTTTTGTTATGGCAACAGTAGAAAATGAATGCACCTATCTTTCTATTTTTGAAATGTGACTATTAGAAACTTTAAAATGACCTATGGCATTTGCATTTGTGACTTGTATAATATTTCTGCTGGACAAAATTCTTCCAAACTCATGGAGGGCAGGTGCAGGGATGGCTTCATAGGGACCAGGGTGGCTTCATGGCTCACAGCCAAATACTCAGTGAAACAATAGTGCTGGGTTTTGTCCCAGGAGAGACTGGAGTAGCAGTAGGAGCTGATGTTTTGGAACTAGTTCTCTATAATCCAGGGGCCTCCATTAGCTTGCTTCATAACTTCTCTTGCAGGAATTTTATGTCCAAAAGCATTGATAATGCTTTTTTAAGACAGTGTAAAAGTTGATCGTTGAGGAATTTAGTGGATCACACATAACTTATCTTGGGTTAGATTTGGTGAGAGTTTTGGAAAGTGATGGAAACATAGAGAAAAAGGTGATTTGGGAACATGATCCACCCTGCCACGGGTAAAGTGAAAGTGTCATGACTCCTGGACATACTAGGCAAGGAGCTTCTGGGCATCTGGAACCAGTTTGATAACTTGAGGCAAAAGAGATAAAAGAAGAAAGTTCAGAAAGTTCTATAGCAGAAGAGTCAAAAGACAATTTGACTTAGTTTGTATCTCACAGGGTTTAACAAGGATTAAATGGATTAACATTAATTCAGGGCTCAAAACAGTGCCATGGTCTTGTCTTGTCTTATTCCCATTCCCTTCCCTAATCCTGGGAATATGTGAATATGTGAATATCAAAATTTTACTTTTGATAAAAACACACTTCCCTTTCTTCAGTTGGGGCCCAATGGGAAGAGAAGCTTCATGGTGTTCCCTACTTTGCAGTCTTTCCACAGAAGCTTAGGAGCCACAGAAGTGAGGAGCTAGGGCAGAACTCTTGATGGTCTCCTTGGAGAAAGCATCTCCTAACCTATTTTAATTTTCCTTTAGTGCAGCTTCTAGAACCCCTCTGATTAGGCTTTTTTTTTTCAGAAATACAGTTTCTATCTCCACATCACATGCAAGAATACTATATACAAGGGCCTTCTTTAAGGACAGTAGATAGATTCTGTTCTTTGCTTCCATATTCAGCTTTTCTCTTCTTCCCACTCTTTTTGGTGTGAGAAAGATTGGGCAGACTTTTAAAAAATGGTCTAAGAGTTAATGTGTGTGATGGAAAGTATATGTAAGCAAAAGCAGCTTTGGGATTCCCTAACTAGGTTACAGGAGTTTGATTCTAGGTATGAAGTAATTGATGAGTAAAGTGAACAAGAGGCAGATAAAAGACTCTGTATTCACAATTTCCTCTAATTAAAAAAAAGTGAAGGTTACCAAAAAAATGCACAATATAAGAACACCTTAAAAATAAAAATAAGAGTTCAGGAATTGTGTAAAAGTGAATATGTGAAGTAAAGTGCTACGCAGAGTTCAAAACTCTAGCTAAGGGGTTAGGCTATGGTCTCCAAGTAGAAGTTTCCTGAAGGCTAAAGCATAAAGAAGATAAAGAATGGAATACAAAATATCTTTTCCTTAAAAACGGTAAGGATGACTTTTATTTAAAAAGTGAATTACAGCCCATGGGTGCCTGCGTGGCTCAGTCAGGC
>CM053608.1:53336919-53516653 GCA_028646535.1 Procyon lotor
GGATTTGGCTAATTTTTATGGTACTTTTCACAGGGGTTTGATAGGACCTAAATTGATGTAATCATCTTCATTTGAGTAAGAAATTAATGATGTGGTGATATCACGGTCAACATATGTGTAACATTTAACATATACCATTATATTGTTTTTCTTCTGTTAGCCAACCCAAGAAAAATACAAGTGAGGTATTGTATTACCATGGGATTCTAGCTATACAGGAGTTATAAACTACCAATACTTGTTGATGAAATGGCCTGTGTGAGGAAGACGTTTAGAAGTGACAAATGAAATATTTCTTTCTTTTTTTTTTTAAAGATTTTATTTATTTATTTGAGAGGGAGAGAGAGAGAGCATGAGAAGGTAGGTCAGAGGGAGAAGCAGACTTTCGGTGAAGCTGGGACTCGAAGCTGGGATTCAGGACTCGATTCCAGAACTCCAGGATCATGACCTGAGCTGAAGGCAGTCACCCAACCAAATGAGCCACCCAGGTGTCCTAAATGAAATATTTCTTAATTTTCAATTGTAACCTGTAGTCTGCTTAACATTAATATTAGGCATTTGTATTTGAATTTCCACATGCAATTACAAAAAGTCCTTAAATCATAACCCCAAAAATGCCATGTTCCCATTTTCAAACAGCTTTTATTAGTTTTCTATGTATGAATACCTAATTTTAATGCACAATTTTAAGGTTTCTGCTGTGAGTAGTCACATAACTATGGGGTCTTCTAATGGTAGTGTTTTGCTCAAATGTTAACTGCCCAGAATAACAATAATAACAAAATCTGTGAGCCAAGTGATTTTTGAAATCTATTTTCAGGGTTTCTTTAAATAGTTATATAAATCAATTCTGGTAAATGATAAAAATACACATTGGCAAAAATCATATAACAGAAATCACACACATTTTACAAATAACTCTATAAAAGCATTATTATAATATCACACCTCAAAGAGAGTATGTTTATTCAACTTAATGCAATATTCATTATTTTGGATCCTGCACATTCCTCCACAAGATAGGTTAAAAACTAACCACTGGCCTGAGGAAAGGGTATTCACTGCACTAAGATTTGAAACGTTAAAACTGAACTATATTTGTTATCATGTCAAACTACATACTAAAGAAATATTCTGAGACAGAATGTCCACAAAACTAATTTGGTTATCTCAAGTTAGTAGCAAGTGACACCTTGAGAAAGTTAGGATTAGAATCCATTGGATCAGGGGACTGATTTACAAATATTTAATGTTTTTATTTATATTTGAGGAAAGAATAAACGTATTAATTCATTCAGTAAGTCTTCACTGAGCACCTACTCTGGGGCCAGTCACTGTTCTAGGCCCTGAGGATATAGTACAATGAGGGGAAAAGAAGACAAAATCTCTTACTTTCATGGAATGTATATTATACTGAGGAGATACTCAATAACAAAACAAATCATTCATTTATCAGATGGTGATATTTGTTTGCTCTCTCTTGATTCTACCACTCATTTGAAAATGCTAGATTTGCTGACATTTAAATCCAGCTATCTTGGTCTTTAAGAAAGTTGTAAACCAGGAAACTCCACTGACAGCTAACAGGAACTTCTCAAATAGGAAAACTAAGAAAAAGCTCAATTCTAATAACAATTAAAAAAATAATCTTTTTAAAAATATTTCCAAAGCTGTTTGCTTGAGACTGAACTACCAAACAAAATAGACTCTCTAATTGATGTCTAATGCAACTGGAATGTTGGAATTAAATATAAATTCTAACTTCCATTGTATGCATCAGGTATTAGGCAAAACTTCAATATACTTCTAATTCTTATATCCACTGTTTAATCCCTTCATTGGCTTTTTCTTTCAGTTTCGAGGATTTTGTGAAATGCTTTAAAAGATAAAAATAAAATTTCCCTCTTTGTTATGGCTGGGAATGATCATTATTATCATTTTTGGTAGCGAGTAAAACTGTAGCGATTCTTATTGCAGTCAAGTAGCAGTAACTGGCGAGGGCACAGATGATCAGTTTTAGACTCGTGTGCTGCTGAATTCAGCCAACAACTCACTCATCGTGACTCTAACAGATTTTTCTGCTATTCAGACCACTGGGAACCTTATGAACCAGTTAGTTCTGCCCTCCTTCTTATGACAAAATGCCAATACTGTCAACATCCAGCAAACCAAGCACCAGAATCATTTGCTACTGTGATGAGCTCACTTTTAGAGTATAAAACAAAGAAAAATAAAATTTTCCTAAAAAGTGATAATTTTTCAATGTCTTTAGGCTTTAGAAGGTCTGTAATTTTCTGGCAAAAATTTCCAGCCAAAAGGTAAGGATATTTTCGGTCCTGATATACTAAGTAATTCTCTTTCTCTCTCTCCCTCTCTCTCCTTCACTCCCACAGCCCCTCCCCAATCTATCTTATTGAGGAACAGGGGATTATTTCTCCCTTATTTAGACAATCCTCTAATTTTAGAAGTGGAAAGAAGCAATTCATTTTTCAAAGGAAACCTGTGATTTTGTTAAGATCCCAAAGGTAAAGAATAAAATTGGTCCCTAGATCCAAGTTCCTAACTTATAACTCAGTGATTTTAACACACTCCCTGTTATCCCAGACATGATTTTATCCTCTTGCTTATATGCCTAGGCATCATGATTTGACCGAATTTATCAATTCATAGTAATATTACCTCCATTAAAGACAGACTTCTTTTCTATTTTGTCCATGATCCTATTCTATCCTCAGTACCTAAAATAGTGCCTGCCGTATAAATAAGTGCTCCAAAAATACAGGTAGAAGGGATTAACCATGCTCAAATTTGTGCATTGGTAAGTGAAGTAAGAGTTAAGCTATTTTCTGTTTTGTCAAAGTCAAGCCAGAGATGTGGAAATTGTAGTGGGGAAAAAAGTTCACTTGCCACAAATAAATTCAAGAAATAATGAATGAAGTGGTATATTGGGAATACCATTCGGTAATTCAGAATTCGACTGAGCTTGACAAAATGTCCAAAAGGTACTGTGAAATACGATTAAAACAAGAAATCAGTGATAAAAATGAGACTAAGAATCATAGCAACAGCCAAAATGTATTTTACATGTTTATTCTGAGAAAGAAGGCTGTAACGCACATATAATCTTCCCTTGCCTACACAATATTTTTATAAGGTAAGTACTGAGCGTATATTTTCATTTTGAATCCAGGGAAGCCAAACCACTCGCCTGAAATTCAAGGAGTCAGAAGAATGGCTAAAAGAAAAGGAAAGGCGGGGTCTCACTGTAAGTCCAATTCTGTTTGCATTTAGACCATGCTGCTTCTGGTTTGGCTTAATCAAAATAATAACATCAGTCAATAGGCCACTAGCTGGGCTTTAAACACTATTTTAGCAGAATAAAGAAAACACATAATCATCTCTGTTTTTGACAGTGTTCCCAAATGAGAAGAGAAACTCAAAGCTTGAGTTCCATTGCTATTTGGAACCCGGCTGCTTAAAGATCCTACCTGAGTTGCTGAGCACTAGAATTGTAATGGAAAGCAAAGAAGGACCCTGCAGCACCTGCAGAAAATCTCCCATGGCGCATTGGAGTCAGAGGTGTGCTGGGCAAGTTGCCCTGAGCTGCCGACTTGGTGACGACCATGAGTGGCGCAAAGCTGAAGGCTGGCTTCTGCCATTAGATTCCCACACGGTCTCTTCTGAAAACAACCTGGGCTTCAGTGGCACTTCTGAAACCAGACCTTTTTGTTTTTTTCTTTTCTCCACAGAATTAATTTATCCTCAACATCGTGAATAACAAAAACACATTTTTGCTTGAACACAGGCATGAAATATAATTCACTTTCTTTGTTGCCGTCCAGAAATGCCCTTCAAAGCACTTTGGACACAATTGTCAAACAAGCATGATTTACTCTATGTGTGATGTTTTTGATCAAAAGTTGGAATTTTCTTTGTATTTTCCTCAGAAAGGACTACTACATTTCTTTACCGCTCTTCTGCAACCCTCGTGCCCTCCTCACTCCCACACCCCCACACAAAGACACTCCTTAATTGTATTACTGTTAGGCTGACCTCCAACCCCAACTAAAATGAGGACAAGGCTAGTTTTGTGTTTCGTGGGATAACAATTTATGAGCAATTAAAAATGAAAGGACACAAAGCATTCATCACAGTCTCAGCTAGACAGGCAGCTGAGGTCAAAGGCTCTAGCAATGAAGTGTGCACAATATATTTTTATTTCTGTTTTCACTAAGAAGGAAACGGGTTAGCTAAAAATTATGGCATGTAGCCTCCAGTTCAAAATAGGTGCACTTAATCTTTGGAGACAGTCCACGCTTGGCCAGATAGGTTATGACAGCACATGCAAAGACACACACACACACACACACACACACACACACACACACACAACCACACACACATACACAACCTGAGTACCAAACAATATGATGTGGGAAAATGAGATCTTTTCAAGTCCAATTCATGTACAATTTCTAAAAGAGAAATGTACTAAATAAATATTCATTATGATTTTATAACCAAGTACCCAATATTTCTCTCCTCTTGCCCCTATTATGGAAAACAAAATAGAAGATTTTGAGGTATAATTCCTCTTGGCACATTTCTCAATCTGTTTGGAATAACATGAGAGTCTTATAATTTTATTTTCCTGGAGCATCGGTGGTATAGTACATGAAAGTTGAGATTAATGTCTTGCATGCTGAGCTTCAGTCAGTGTTACATATCAAAGCACTACAGAAAACACCTTTCAACATAGTACATTTGGTTTTTAAAATTTGTTTTTTTTTTCCTGAAACACTACAGTGTCCAGATCTGACACTGATCTTCTGACTTAAGGTCTTGGCCCGGCCTGAGTCAAAGTACTGCTGAATTGACCGTACATTATGCTACTAGACGGACATCACTGTTGTCTTATAATATGTCCAAAATTTCCAATAGAAAAAAAAAAAAGGTCTTTGGCAAGCAGGTCATCAGCTTTTATTCTGTGTATAGGTTTGCTTACTTAAACAATGCACTCCAGTGTCAGAAGAAACAAGAACCAAGTACAAGGAGTATCATCATTAGATGCTATGAAGGTTATGCCAGGTACACACGAAAATTCTTGTGGTGAGAGGAGTAGAAAGTTCGCTATCAAAAATTGAGAGGGGCTTGTACTTTTCTTGGTAATTTCTTTACTAGAAAAGCAGACTAAATTTTAAAATGGAGTTCAAAGTGTACCTAAGCAACATGACTTTGGTAGAAGATAAAGATTATTAAAATAATTCAGATTGATACAACCTTTCTCTCATCAAAATATCAAGATCCTCTATCAAATCTAAAATCACTAGCTTATGTGTCTGTCCTTATGAGCATCTTCAAATACCTTATTCACACACACACACTCATATAATTTGAAATATAATGCATATTTTGCAGTGAGGCTGGGAAATTTCAGAAAAACAACAGATTAAAAAACATCTCTTAATCATACCATCCAATGATCCGTGATTATATTGATAACATTTGGTATAAGTGCTTCTAATGTTTTCTTCTATTTGTATCTTATTTTTAAGTAACACTCATACACTGTTTTTTCTCTTTCATGCTGGGACAATTGTGAATTACTTTGATTAGTCTTCCAATGTTAAACCAACCCTGAATTCTTGGAATCTACTGCACTTTGTTATGAGATACTATTCTTTCATATACTATTGGATTTTATTTTGGGGATATTTTGGGATCAGAGTTTTACTGGCCACATAAAAGGTGAGTGGAAATGTTCCCTCCTCCTGTATTTTCTGAAACAATTTCTTTAGGAATGGTATTATTTTTAACTTAAATATATGATAGTATTTACCATGGAAATCATCTGGGCTTGTCGTTTTTTTCTTAGGGAAAGATTTTGATTGTGAATTCAATTTCTTTAACTGAACTAGGGTTGTTCAGATTTTCTATTTTTTGTGGTGTCATTTTTGTTAAGTTATGATTTTCAGGAAGTTGTTCATTTCTTCTAAGTTGTTAAATTCATTGGCAGAAAGTTATTCACAAAATTTCCTTATTGTCATTTTTTTCCTTATTGTCATTTTTATGACTATAGAATTTGTTATAATGTTCCCTCTTTCATTGCTCATATTATAATTTGTGTTCTCTCTGCTCTTTTCTTGATGAATCTTGCTAGGGGGTTGTTAAATTTTACCAATCAATTCAAAATGCTAAACTTTTGACAGTACTGATATTATGCATTATTTATCCAGTTTTTATTTTATTGCTTTCTTTTTTATTTACTTACAGTAACTTACTTTGTAAAGTGAACAAACATGATTTGTTCTCCTTTTCTAGCTTATTCTTCTTTTAAAGATTTATTTTTATTTTATTTATTTGAGACAGAGAGAGAGAGAGAGAGAGCATGAGAGGGGAGAGGTCAGAGGGAGAAGCAGGCTCCCCACGGAGCAAGGAGCCGGATGTGGGACTTGATCCTGGGACTCAGGATCATGACCTGAGCTGAAGGCAGTTGCCTAACCAACTGAGCCACCCAGGCACTCTCTTTTCTAGCTTCTTAAAGCTTAGATAATTAATTCCACACTTTTTTCTTTTTAAATATAGACCTTTTAAGCTAAAAATTTTTCAAGCAATAAATTAGCTATATCTCACAAGACTTGATATGTTGTATGTTCATTATTGTTCAGTTGAAAATATTTTAAATTTTTATTGTGACTTCTTCTTTCACTCATGAGTTATTTAGAAGTGTGTTATTTAATTTCCAAATATTTGGAGAATGTATTTGTTTGATTTTGATTCTTTGTTTTACTAAGGAAACTTATTTTATGGCAGCATATGATCTATCCTTGAGAATGTTCCATGTGTATTAGAAAGAATGTATATTCTCTAGTTGTTGGGAGAGTACTGTAAAATGTCATTTGGGCCAAGTTAGTTGATAATTGTTTATTCTTTTATATTCTCCTTGAGTTTTTTCTTTTATTGTCCTGTCAGTTATTGAGGGATGGTTATTAAGATATTTAGTTATAGCTGTGAATTTATTAGTTCTAGTTTTGTGAAATTTGCTTTATGTATTCTAATGCTCAGGTTTTAAATATATAAGCATTTAAGATTATTATGTCTTCTTGAGAAACTAACTTTTTGGCATTACAATATACCTCTCTTTAACTCTGTAAAACTCTTTGCCTTGAAGTCTACTTTGTCTGACATTAATATAGCGACAATAGCATTCTTAAGAGTTTCCAGGTCTTTTTGTACCCTTTCTTTTAACCTGTTATTTTCTTTATATTTTACATGCATATAAATTACTAAAAATTTTACAATCAGCATTTAGTTGTGCTCAGCTTTTTAACTCAGTCCAATAATCTTTGTCATGTAATGAAGTGTTTAGCCCATTTACATTTACTGTGATTACCGATATCGAAGGGTTTAAGTGCAGCATTTTAGCATGTGTTTCCTATTTATAACATCAGCTCCTATTTTCCTCCTTTCTCATCTTCTTTTCCTGAATAAAATATTTTTTATTGTTCTCTTTTATCTTTTATTGATTTTTTTTCATAAACTTAATTGTGACCTTTTTTTTACTGGTTCTTCTGGAGATTCTAATTTGCATCTTTAAATTATTGTAGTCTATTCAGAGATATATAACTTTAGAAAAATATTAAAACTTACAATATAATTCCATTTGTAGCCATTCTGTGTGCACTTTTTATTATGTATTTTACTTCCATACATTATTATTTTTGCAATAAACAATCAATAGTCTATCAACAATTGTGCACATAAGCAAGGATAATAATTTGTGTATCATTTCTCAGCTGAATATGGATTACTTCAAATTTTTTACTATTATGAATAAAGCTGCTATAAATAATCATGTATAGGCTTTTTTGTGCATGTGTACAAATATTTCCAATTATCTTAAGTAAAAACTGAAGAGTAAAATTACTGCAACGTATAAGTGTTAATGAAAACCTGCGAAGAAGCTTTCCAAAGTAGTTGTACTATTTTGAGTTGCCACCAACAATGCAGAAGAGTTCCAGTTGCTCTAAATCTTTGCCAATACTTAGTATTTTAAATAGTTTTAATTTTATCTATTTGAGTGAATTGGTATCACATTGTGGTTTTAATTTATTATATTTTTTGGTGAAGTGTGTGTTCAAATCTTTTGATTGTATTTTTATTAGGTACTATTAAGTATTATTTTATGTATGTATTATTGAGCTATGAATTCTTTATATAGTTGGATACAAGCTGGAGTGTCTGTGTTTTGTTTTTAATCGTGGGGGAAATTTAGTCTTTTATTATTAAGTATGATGTTAGTGGATGAAATTTTTAGATGCCTTTCAATTATTTCAAGAAGTTCCCTTCTTTTCCTCATCTCTTAAGATTTTTAAAATTATGAATGGATGCTACATTGGGTCAAGTTTTTCTCTAAATCTATGGAGATAGTTGTATGGTTTTCCTTTTTTTCTCTTTTGATATGGTAAATTACATAATTTGTTTTTACATTTGTTTTGCTGGGTCAAACTTAAGTATGCTGCGTTATTCTTGTGATAATTGCTGGATTCCATTTGATAATATTTTGTTAAAGATTTTATGTCTATATCCATGTGGATTGTTATTCTTTAGTGTTATTTTCATGCAGTATCTTTGGTTTTGATTTTGAGTAATATCAGCCTCAAAAACATGACTTTGAAAATGTTTCCTGTTGAATTTACTGGAAAAGGTTATGTAGAATTGGTGTTATTCCTTACTTAAATGTTTGATAAAATTCACCAGTGAAGTCTTCTAGGCCTAGTATTATCTTTGTGGGAAAGATTTTTTATCTTCAGTTGAATTCTCTTAATAAATGGATCATTCAGATTATCTATATCTCCAGAATCAGATGAATTCCTCTTTGTGTCAGAGAAGTGTCACACCCTCAATGGTAGATGACTTTGGTCTTAGGTAAAAGGAAGGTCCATGGCTTAGATGGGTTTTTTGCTCTGTGGCAGGCAATCACTTCCTTATACTTATGCAGAGCCCAGAGTATAGACGGGTTTCTCCACATATTTCTGCTCCATTTTCAAATCTAAGCAGGCTCTAAATAAACGGAATATGAGGATGCCTCTCTTGTCTTTTTCATGTGTTTTCTATGGGAGCCTATGAAAAAGTACTGGCAAGTGGGTGTGAACTTCCCTTCTGTCTGGGTTCCCAGCTATTCTAAACTGTCACATTAGTATACACTTGTTTTTTAAGATTTCAGTAAAATTCCACTTCTTTTCTTACTATCTTTTATGGAGGCCCTCTCTTCCTCTCATGTTATGCCAAAGTTGAAACAGATTTTGTTTCTTTTCTCGGATGAGCTTGTCAACCTCTGGAATTCTGTTCACCTGGTTGCCTGTGGCCTCAGTTCTTTGATGGGCTGGAACGGTGGATTTTGAAGATCATCCAGCTTTGTGTCATGTTTACAGTGGGAGCAACATTTTTGTGTGTGACTTTTTCTCTCCTCAGAAGCAAAACTTCCCATGCAGTCCCTTTTGTGGGATGTGTTGTTCACTTAGCAATATGTCACAAATATTTTTTCATGTCAATAAATATCTCTCTACAACATGATTCTTAATACTGAATAGTGATTAATCAAATGTGGTTGGTTTTTTTTTTTTTTTTTTGTATCCCAAGCTTTTAAATATAAAGTCTTGGATACAGTACACACTTAATACATCTTTATAGAACTGAACTAGACTTTTGAGTAGTGCTGATAATTATGTTCAATTTTTTAAAAAATCCTCCCACTGTAATGAATATAATAGATAAGACTGACAAAGAATGGTTTGTGTTGCTGCTAAATATGCATATATGTGAAGCATGTGGTGGTGCTCTGCCTTAACTTGGGTTGTCCCAAGACCAGATCTTGAGGCAGCTGGCTTTTGTGGTACTATTTCATTATGGAGCACAATCCCATTGGGGAAATGACACAAAGATGAAGGAAGACCAGTGATATGAAAAATTATAAACTAACTAAATTTAGAGAGGGTGCAAGCTATTCTCAAATTTGTCAAGCAATGTATGTGTGTTTCTTCCCCATGAAATGTTTGTCAGTAGGAACAGAAGGATTTAAGCAAGAATCTTTCTAAACTAAAAAATTCTTAGAGCTGGAAGGGATTTTTTTTAACTCATCTTCCTTCCTCACACCACTGCCAATTTTATGGATGAGCAAATTGAAAGCTGGAAGGTTAAAGGCCTTGCTCAAAGTCATACAGCTAATTTATTTTATAAGGATCATGAGTCTATATAGGACATGACATACAGGCGATGTGGGTCCTTTATTTGTCCATTCTTTCATACTCCCTGCAAACATGAATTGATCACCAATTTTATGCCAGACACTGTGCTCAATGCTGTACTTTAACATTTCTGATACTGAATGCATTCTTGCATCCTCATTAATATTGGCTTGCTCTAGTGCCACTTCAGGTATAGATATGAGAAAAACCAGCTTTTTAAACATAGTGTTCAGGGATTCATATCACTTCTATTCCTGTGCTCTGAGACCATCCGACAGGTATGTTACCACAATGAGTACAGCATGCGTGTCTAATACTATTCTGGATGCAAGACCAACTTGGAATTGTATCCAAGGTAGAAAGACACACTGAAAATAGAGGTACTGATGCTACTTTAATTAAGAGAAAACTAGTCATTAATGGTCTTAGCTTTTTAAAATTATAAAGAAACTTGCTATAGCTGAAGTAATATTTAGAGAGGAGATTTCTTCGGGTATAACCTCCACCAAAACCCATGCCAATATCTGTGAATTGGAATATTAAAATAAGAAGGTGCCTATGGAATGTAGGAAAGAGAAATGGTGAGTAGTTTCATTTAGCTGTCATGTCAGACTTGTATTTTGTTGTTCTGAACTCTAGCTACACATTAGAACCATCTGGGAGCTTTTAAAAATACAGATGCTAGGGTTACATCCCCAGAGATTTTGATGTAATTGGTTTGGAGTGGAGTTTGGCCATCAGAATTTTTTAAAGGTAAGTCTAATGTCTAGTATATTAGGAAGCACTGGTTGAAGATACCATTAAAAGCAAGTTTAGAAAGAAAAAAACTTTTATGCTCTGGTAGAGAGATTTGACTTTGCAGCCAAAGGGACAATATAAAACTAAGGTTTAATTCAAGCTAAATTCAATTTAAGCTAATGACTGGGTAGAGTGGAAGGGGTGTTGTTTGTGGGGATGTGTTTGGTGTGGACTAGAGGCATAAAACCAGTTATTAAGCTGACACAATAGGGCAACTGGGAGGTGACAAAAGTGTGAAATAAGGTTAAAATAAGGAAATAAATGCAACAGAAAAGAAATATTTCCTTTCTGACGGGTATGGGAAACAAACAGAAAGGAGCATGTCCCTTCTCCATCCTCCAAACTTGCAGTCTCCCTCTAAACTCAATTAAATACTGTCTTTCAAGTGGATATATATAATATATCAATATATATATCAATATATGTAGCAATATATATATTCAATGCAAAAGAGACACTTTATTCATATAAGCTGAATATTTTTCTCCCCAAATAATTTCTAAGAGAATAAATTTTGCCCATGTTCTAATGAATAGTTGAAATTTTTCAAAATATATGCTCACATATCTAAATCTTAATGAAATCAATGCATATATTCTTATATCAAAGCCCCTTTTTGGAATAGATTACAGAATCTATACCTGCATAATTAAAGATCCCTGAAGGGACTTCACATCAGGATAAGATCCTGAAAAAAATAAATGAAAATGTGCTTTTCTGCTATGTAGCTTCTACACATCAGGCTCAGGCAGCCCAGAGATAAAAGATTATCCCACCAAATTAAAAAGTTTACTACAGCTTGTGCTTGTGAAGTCTAAGTCCAAATGTCTTTGTCTTTTTTGTTTGTTTTTTCAGTTTCTGCTCTTTGTTTTTTAATTTAATTTTATTTTTTCAGTGTTCCAAGATTCATTGTTTATGCACCACACCCAGTGCTCCATGCAATATGTGCCCTCCTTAAAACCTACCACCAGGCTCACCTATCCACCACTGCCCCCTTCTAAAACCCTCAGTTTGTTTCTCAGAGTCCACAGTCTCTTGTGGTTTGTCTCCCATTCCAATTTCCCCCAATTCACTTTTCCTTTCCTTCTCTTAATGTCCTCCATGTTATTCCTTATGCTCCACAAGTAAGTAAAACCATATAACTGACTCTCTCTGTTTGACTTATTTCACACAGCATAATCTCCTCCAGTCTTATCCATGTTGATACAAAAGTTGGGTACTCATCCTTACTGATGGAGGCATAATATTCCATTGTATACAAATAAAAGGAAATCAAAATACTCTCTGATTCCAGCCCTACCAGATACATTTCAGCTCCTTCAGTGTGTCTTGGCCCCTCCCTTCTTTTTTCCACAGAGTATTGACCTGAGGAGGGTGAAGGGCAAGTGTCTTCTGGGGTGCTAACTTTTCTGGGAAATCCTCTCTTACCATACAGCCCTTGCTCTGAGTATTCATTACCAGGCGTATCTTCCCTTATGTCACCCTCACTGTCTGTAACTCCACTGCCATTTGTAATCAATTAATTTGTGCCTGCTTCTCAGACTAGACTATAAGCTCTGTGATGGTAGGAAATGTTCTGCTTTGCTTGCTTCTTTTGTTTTAGCACCCAGGGAAGTACTGGATATAAAGCAAATGTGCTATGGTCTGACGGTCAAGAAAATAGAAACTATACCAGTTTCTGATTTTTAACAGAGATAATTTAACATGGAAGGACATCATGGCACATAACAGTGTAGAAGCATGAATTTGGAGCTGAGAATCAATAGCTGAATACCTAGCACACCTAGAAATATCCTGATACATGGGAGTTATGGACCACATATTTACAGAATAAATGAATAAGAGGATAAATCAGATCAAGAAATAAACTCAGAGGAAGAAGATAATAAACAAAAATAGAATGTGCTTGATTAATCTCATGTGGTGACATAAGAATTTTTGACTAGGGGTCTGAAATCTGAGTTCTAACTCTAGGACCATATCTATTTAGCTGTGTGTCCTTTTGGAAGTCACTTAACATCTCTGTGTCTTAGATGTTTCTTTGCTATGGATTGTGGTGTTGAATAAGACACTATCTCCATTGTCTTTTCCAACTTTGAAGTTGCAATCTCTTTCAGTTGATTCCCTGTACTCTCTGTGGACTTTTGGGTCTCTCACATACTCTGTAGTGATATGCTGAGCTATAGCAAGAATCTGCAACAACTAAGACGGTGAGGTGTGTTACTAGGAAAGGTGGATGAGAGGGATACAAACTTGAAAAGACACCATTTTACCCTTACTCCAGAGCAAGTGTGATTGTTTTCTCTTCTGCATTCACCCATGCAAGTTACATATTACCATATTATTATACAACTTAACACTTTGTATTTCAGAGGTCTATTGAATTACCTTTTGGCTTCCTTGTTAGTCATTAATGTCTGAGACCCTGATACTGGCATTCTTGAATTCCTAGCATCTGATAGCCTCTGATACATGAAAGGGGCTCAATGGAATAGTAGAATTTAGTGAAGAGCAGTAGATAGGGTGGGAATTCTGTTTAGAAATAAGTCAATTTTTGGACTGCTCAATGGACCTACTTACTCCTGCCAATTAGAATAGTTTTGGCCTTTAAACTGAAACATTAATAGTGTCTTCTTTGAAATCAAGGAACATCACGTAGATGGAAGAAGAGAGAACATGGGAGGAAAAAATCATGAACGAATGACTCCATTCATCTAGTAAAGGATCTTTATACCTCAGACCCTATCCAACACAGAATTTATGAACTAGCCAACAGAGACTAAGACATGATGCTCCTGCTTAAGATACTTACAGTCAAGCTGAGAGGTTACCAGGAGTAGTACAAGGCAGAATCTAAGAAAGACAGTGTGCCAGAAAATTATGTTTTGTCTCTCCTCAAACTGGGTTTGGGCTCTAACTACCAATCACCACCATTACGTTCTCATTCAAGCCATGGTCATGGTCATCTCTTGGGCCCCCTCACTTGCACTGCATGACACTGGAGTCCTCATTGGCCTGCCTGCAACTGCTTTTGCCTCGTTTCAGTCAGTTCTAAACTTTGTGGCAGAGTGATTACAGTCTATATTAGATCAGGGTACTTCTCTGTTCGAATCCACCAAAGCCTCCCAGATCTTTAAGAATAAAAGCCATCATCTCTACAGTGCCCTTGCAGTGACTTCTAAAGGCCTGCTTCTCAGACTTGCTTAGGTAATATTTCTCTCCTCTCACTGTGCAGAACCAAGAGTCTCACTCAGAGATGTACAACTTCTCTGGAAAAATTAGCAATTTTGCATATGACAGGCAAATAATGCAAGGCTCAAGAAATGCTTGGAATTTGGGATGTGTGTGTGTGTGTGTGTGTGTGTGTGTGTGTGCTTCTTCTTCTGATTATCTAAGGGGAACTGTATTCATGGCATCAGATTCAGAATTTGAGTCTCAACCTTGTTCTAATACTTACTAGATATGTGACCAGTTACCCCATGTCTCTGAGCTTCAGTTTACTTTTCTACATAATGGGTGTGATCATACTTCCTCTTGGTTGTTCTGTCTTAAATGACACCGTGATGGTTAAAAAGATTTAGCTCAGCATTTGCCACATAGCCGAAGCACAACAATTACTAGCTTCTTTCAGTTCTGTTTATGTCAGGATTTGGCATTTGAGATACAAAAGAGGGAGGCACTGGTAAGTGCTCAGTGTAGGCTCACTAAACTGGTGACTCTGATCAAAAAGGCCAGGCCTACTAGAGATAAGCTGGATAGGAATGGGTTAAGGGAGTTAACAGGCTGCCCAGCTGGACCATTCTCAATCAAGGGCCTGCATAAAAAGCCAGCAGGAACAGAAGTGGGGGCTGGCCTTGCTGGGAGTGCCTTCGGAGGCCAGCAGCTGAGAAGTTGCTCATCTCCTGGTTCAGCCTGTTGTCAAACCCTGGGGTGGGGGCCTGGGGCTGGGAGAGGTTGGATGGCCTTTGTTAAAACCCTGAGAGAGAGGGAGAGAGAGAGAGAGAGCGAGCGAGCGAGCAGTGTTTTATATTGAGCCTGACAAATAAAAGACCAACCTGAACCATCTGGTTCTGTAACATATGGGAAACACAGATTTCCATTGTAGATGACCAAAATATTAGTCTATTGAATCTTAAGGCATTTTGACTATCAGAAAGAATTTGAATAAGGAAATAAAGAGCTCTTAGAATGGTCAATCTGATGAGGGCAGTGATAGAAGAAAAGGTTTAGATGTTGCAAACAAAGTGATTATTGATTTTGGTACAGTGCATCTCATCACAGGGCTCCTGATTGTTTAGAAATATTAACTCACTGATCCTTCGAGTATCGCTGGGTGGGAGGCAGAATTGTTCCAGTGGAGGGGAGCATGAGTGCAGATTAGCTGAGAAGTCAGGAGACAGCTATTCTTGAGCAGGATGGATCAGGAGTGACAGTGGGACTAACGTGCTGCCTCCTGTTCCTATTTTTATGGTGTGTCTTTGACTCATTGTGAAGCAAAGATTAAACACAGTAACCAAACAAGAGCCCTTGAAAGGCCTGCTGCTTTGTAGGCAATTAGTTAAAAAAATGTATGAAATCATTCGACAATTATTCAAGGATTTTTATTTTTTAAAAGCTGATTTTTTCCCCCTTTGCTTTTGAGGTCGGGTTCTTCAACCCTTAGTAACAAATAGGACAAAACGAATGCAAAATTCAACTCTAAAAGTAGTCTGAGAGAAAAATAGCCTAGGTTGCTCATTTCCATTCTCAGAATAAAGCATTGTACAAAGTTTGTATTTGAAGAGCAGCATGCAGGAATAACCGATGACAAGCCCGGTGGTTATATTACAGCTTGATTTTAGCAAAACATTTGAAAATTCTTAAAATTTATCCTTCAGTCTAACCCAAATGGACTTGGACAGGCTTGAAAGTGGCATAATGCTTTCCTAAGTTGATTTTGAAACCGGGGGTAAATTCTAATATATCCAAAAGTGAGGTGGTACACAGAAGGGCAAAAATGGGTATTCAGTGTTGCTTAATTGTGTTGCTAATTTGTAAAGAGTGTTAAGTGACATCTGCAAAGACAGAAGGGTGACAAGTGCCAATACTAACCAAGCGTTTAAATAAAGAGGCCCAGAATAATAAGAAATATTAACAAGAAGTTAATGGGCCACAGCTCACAAAAGTAAAAATACATTTACGAGGGTACAGACTTTGTCGTGACAGGGGGGCAGGAGAGTAGATAATAATAATGTCTGGTATTCATAAAGCATCTGTCTTTGAAGATTTCAAAGAGCTTTGGATGTGTATTATCTCATTCAGCACTGCCCCCTTTTGTCTGGAGTAGCCCAAATAGTGGACATGGGGGAGGTGACCAGCATGCCGGCTGGAGACTTTACTGTGTGTTTAATGACATTGAGGCAAAGTGTCTGGGGCAAAGGGCACTTCGGGGAGCTGAGAGGCCCAGCCATTTTGCACTGTGCAATTTCAGGGCCCTCTGCTGGAACTGTTCGCAGCTTAGTGCTTCGCACATGGTTTGGCAAGATGGTGAAGAGGTGAAGGGAGTTGAGGAATCTAGGAGGAAACTGAGGCACATAGGGATGGAATAGACTGTGTATTGGGAAAGGGGACTTAGGCTCCCTCAAGAGTTAGCCCTGAGCTTTGTGATTGGATGTACACACAATGATGACCTTGAACACAGAGATGGCAATCAAAGAGGGTCATGGAATGCAGGCAATGGAAGAGAAGAAGCAGGGTCCCCACTCAACTCAGGCAGACCATCTCAGAAAGTGGTGATATGATTTGACTTCCTCATTACCAGGAAGATGGAGGCAAGTTGGAGTTGGAGCAAGTTACAGGGATTGACTTGTGGCTAAGTGAGCTGGTGGTAGAATTGAGACACTGTCTCCAGGCAGAGGAGAATGATGCATGAATAAATTTGAGACTAACGGGATGGAATGAAGAATGTTTTCCAACAGAAGAAATCCTTTGGATGGTGGGACGGCTCTAGGTCCAATTATAGTTTTGATTGAAAATAACACCAAAGTAAGTTCTGTCTTTGCTTTTTGACTGGTAAACACATCTTATAATCTATGATCATGATACAACCAACAAACACCATGCAAAGATTTGTGCCTGTTGATCCTCACTGTGGAGCGTCCAACAGTAACTAGAACACATTAAACTCTACATGATCCTTGTGGGGAAATACAGTTCCTAGATTTATAGCTGAAGCTTTTCCTTGAAAGGATGAGCACAATTTTGCAAAGGCCATAATTGTTCTCTGTCCACCATAGAGTCAAACCTTAGCAACCTGATTTTATATTTTCCCAGAAACCCCCAGATGAAGGATAACTGCTCCACAGAAAGTAGAAACAGGGGTGATGCTATAAAATGTTGAGCAGTTGTGCTCTAAAATCATATAAAGTTTCTTGATACATCCATTCAGGTAGAGTCGTGAAAAAAACCTCAGAAATAACATTGTGATTCCTTCAGGAAGTGGTAGCGCTAGCCTATATAAGCCACTTCCTATATGATTCTGCAGAGATCTCGAGTGCATCCTCCTTCTTTGTATCATAGCAAAAACAAATGATTAGAGTCGAGGAAACAACAGTCAAACAGCCACATTAGGCAGAGAATGCACAGAGACAATTAATGAAACGTGATCAGTCTCGACATTTTTCATATTGCAAGTGGAAACGTGCATGGTATCTTATTACCTAATAAACTCTTGAGCACACTGACAAATTCTGAACACAGTGCTAACTGTTCTGGTGCACACATATTTCTTTCTCTTCCAGAATTTTGTTAAACACATACAAAAATGGCCCCGAACAATAAGTAGAGCTACTCACATGCCAAATCCCATTAATAACGTCTTATAATGGTTCTCTTATGATGCAGTTTTCCATCACTGACCTTGCAGATTTTATCCAAAGTCTGCCTGGCCTCTCAGGGTCGTTCCAGAGAGTCTGTGCTCAATTTCTAAACATCAACAGGACCGCTCCTACATGAAATCGCTGTGTCCGAAAAAGTGAAGCCAGCTTCTAGCGTTTTAAAAGAAGCCCTTCTATGTTGTGAATTTTTTTCCTTTTGGTATTAGATTCATGATTTAATCAAAAGACTAAATTAAGTAAGTGAGCAAGTAATAATATGTAGCCATTTCTTCAACTTTCCTGCTCAATTCTGCTCAAATGACTTGGCAGCCTTTCTAGGCTGGTTTAAACTTACACAATTACAGGCTTCCAAACTAATTAGGGAGCAGAACGTTATAGGACTTGCAAAATTTGGCAGCCATTGCTAAAAATAAGAGTTCAAAACTATCTGTTATGAAAACGACTGGAAGGTTCCAAGGAATAGCAACACTAAACCGTCAGCATGGCCTGGAGCAACTCTGCTTCCTTTTGTTCACCTTTTCTTCCTTTTTCACGCTTGTGGACAGAGAAAGTCACACAGCATTCCATTCCAAAACAATGCCACCCGCACTCGGTCTAATTTACACAATCAATGCATCAATGCCTTGATTATTTCCACTATAAAGCATCTTGCACATTTTTGAAAAGTTCCGGGGTTAAAACACTATTACAGTTGTCTCTAAGTATTCCATTGTGATACTGGGTTTTTTATTTCTCCTAAACAATTGCCGCTTTCACATAATTTCTGAAAGGAAAGATTTGCCCTGAGTAAAAGCTCTCTGGGAATAGTTCACTGACTTATGAGAGTGCACACCTACTAACTTATAATTCCGAAGTCAAGAATCCTAAGGAATCCATAAATATAGCTAAACGGAAGGCAAACGTTGGGTCAAGTGTTGTGATTGTCATAGGAAGAAAGCAAAGTCGCAACAAGTTGACTGATTCCCTCCAAGTTTCCACGATATGTTTGCATGTGATACAACCTGCTAGGGACAGTAGCTCTTTCCTTCCACACAGAAATGAGGCCTCCAAAGCCCTTCACAACATGGGACAGGAGCCCTGGATAGGTCAATGGGTATGGGAACGGTCACGATCAGATTCATTTTGGTTTTTGTAGCAGAAGGTTTAATTATTGGAGAACCAGAAAAGCCATAGCCTAATTCATAAGGTAATCTTGACACAGGCCCCCCCATGGGCCACAGCTGGGTTGAGGCCACAATGCCCGTACGCCCATGCAGATACATACAACACAATTTTCTCTAGCACATTCTCACCCTCTTGGGTACCTACCGAAATTATAAAAGAGAACACAGCAATGGATGCAGGAAACAGAAAAGCAATCACGATACATTCGGAATTCGGTTCTTTAGCAAAAACAGCCTGTGCTAACATTGAAAAATAGTGCCAAGCACAGAACTTAGCACATAGAGATGCTTGGTAAAAATTTGCTGATGGGTAGAGTTTTAGTCAAATTGAAGGGTATATATTTGGAAAATATTTCTCTCCTTTTTTCCCCCCCGATTGTATGTGGCGGCACTGTCTACAGCATAATTGGGAGTCATTTGACTCTCAGGATTGGGAGGGTGAAGTTGGCAGGCGCTAGAATAGATCTTCACTGACTGGCCCATGTGGGAGTTAAGCCTTATGTTAATTCCAACAACATGTCTATGTTTAGACAAAGGCGATATTGTATAAATGTAACAGAAGATACTCTTCCTTCTCTTTGACCCCCTTACATCACCCTATCTTCCCTTTCTTTCACATTTTAAAATCTCAAAATAGCTACATACACTTGCTACCTATACCTACCTTTGTATTTGTGTTCGTAAACCTTATAATTGTGCTTTCAATTCCACCATGCTCCCCCATATAGCCGAGGCCCGAGCCTACATGTGCTCCCTCAGATCTCACCATGCCAAACTCCATTGAATTGTCTTTCACGCCCCCTTGTTGGCTTCTGTTCCTTTAAAGAAAACTCCAAGGCAGGTATTTCCACTTTAGCTCTTTTCCCTTCTCATTACTACCTGTTAGCTGATGACCAGCCTTTATCATTACTTGAGACCTTTGTTCAAAATTCCGGATCCATATGCTTACCAGGGTACTGGGCAGCACCATGAGATGTCCAACTCGTGTGTCCATGTCTTGATCACTCCCATAGCTCCTGTCTTCACCTTCTCTTTTATTTCCACTCTAGTTCATGATTCTGCCATCCAGTTGGTTATCCAGGGGAAAAAATATGTGAATCCTTTTGCTCTTTTGTGAAAATTTTATTTATTGATTTGACAGAGAGAGCACAGCACGGGGAGCAGCAGGCAGAGGGAGGAGAAGCAGGCTTCCCCCTGAGCAGGGAGCCTGATGCAGGGCTTGATGCCAGGACCTGGGATCGTGACCTGAGCCAAAGGCAGTGGGTTGACCAACTGAACCACCCAGGTGCCCCTCTTTCACTTTTTCTTTCTCTTTCTCTCATTCTTCTTATCCAAATGGTTAAGTTCTGTCAATGCGCCTGATAAACTCTGCTCAAATCTGTCTGCTGACACACTCAGTCTTGGTGATGCATTCCACATCGTCATTATCTCTTCGTAGATTACTGCCATAGTTTCTCCTCTGGGCTTCCTTTGGCCAGGACTGCCTCCTCCTAATCAATCTCTACCTGGTTGCCAATTTCCAAAATGCAAACTTGCTCATGTTACTTTTCTCCTCAGAATTCTGCAATTCTGCAATGGCTTTCCATTGCCTACAGGATAATTCCTTATATTGCTTGTGTGGCATATGAGATCCTCTATGGTCTAGCCACTACTTAGCTCCCTGGTCTCACCTTACAACATGTTTTTGTATACATTTCAGGCTCTAATCGTGGGAAAATGTTTGCAGTTGATTCTCTTCCCTTCATTCCTTTTTTTTCTTTTTTAAGATTTTTATTTATTTATTTGGCAGAAAGACACAGCGAGAGAGGAAACAGAAGCAGGGGGAGTGGGAGAAGGAGAAGCAGCTTTCTGCAGAGCAGGAAGCCCGGTGTGGGGCTCGGTCCCAGGACCTGGTATCATGACCAGAGCTGAAGACAGATGCCCAAGGACCGAGCTACCCAGGCACCCCCTTCATTCCTTTTTTCTTCCTAGGTGATTTCATCCAGCCATATCTCTACAACCACAGTTCCCGAAATTCTATCTCTGGCCTAAACCTTGTTCCTGACTTCTAGACTCATATATTCATCGATTAGATGTCTAATATACATCTCAAATTTAAATTTAATGTACTCTAAGCCAATCTCCTGATCTCCTTCAAATTCCTTCTTCTCATGGTCTTCATATCAAGATAGAACAACTTTTTGTTTCTGGTTGGTCAAGCCAAAAACCTTGCAGTCATCCTTGATGTCTCTTTTTCTCTCATACTTTGTATCAAAGTGATAAGACATTCTGCCAACCCTACCTTCAAAATGTATCTAAAATCTGAGTTACAAACATGGTCACAGTCACCATCATCTTTTGCTGGTTTGTTATTACTCCCTAACTGGTTGGTCTTCCTGACATGGTTTTAGTCTCCTTTCAGTTTATTCTCAACAAAGCAGTCATTGTATGTCAAATTATTATCCTCTTCTGCTCAGAACACTCCAATGACTTCCCATCTCACTCCGAAAGCCAGGGAGATCTTCAATCGCTTTTTCTGTTTCCATGGATTTTCTTTTTCCTAATTCCCATTGAAAGATTTATATACATTGTTCCTGCATTAATTAGAATGCTACTTTCTGCATCCTAAATTTTTCAGGACCAACTCATTTATCAATTAACTGTGTAATATTTTTCTTTGCACACTATTACACAGAACGGATATTTGTTATTTAACCTTTAATGAACTTGTCAGCACCCAAACTGTACAACATTGAGAGTAAAAAAGTATATCTTGCATAGCTTTTTATCATACACAACTTGATCCATAGTATAAGATCCAGAAATATTTGTTCACATTACTGATTATATTAATATTAAAAAATAAGTGCTGCTAAGCCACAGGATTATATATATATCTGTATATATATAATACACATACTATGAATATGTATACTACAATATATTATATATTTATATATTATGTTTATATATATTACTAACAGAAGCATTAATTTTGTGGTTCAGGAGTCCTAGACCTTGTTAATCTATGAAGGAGAAATAGCTTGATGTACATCTTATTAACAATAGCCACAAAGCTGACCTTAAGGAACCAAGTATTAAATCCATCTCTTTGTCAATATTGGTGGCAGAGCCCTTGAAACTATTTCTGATTTGTAGCCATCTAAATTACATATCTCCTTGAGATTAGATGGATACCCTACTCAGAATTAGACTAGCCCTTGGAGAGTTTACTTTGGTTCTTAACCTTTTGGGTGTAATAGACTGTTGGAGGTTTTTGATGAAAGCTGTGACCCTTCTCCTCCCCAAATGCCCATACACACAGTTACCTAATATTTCTATAATTCAGGGGCTCAGGTTATTGAAAGTCCATCCATGGATTTTCTAGGACTCTGTAGATCCCAGGTTAAGGATCACAGAGCTCATGGACCAGAATTATATATATATATATATATATATATATATATTTTTTTTTTTTTTTTTCTTACTACCTTAAATGGTTACATGATTTTAGGTAAAATCACAATACCACGTTTGTGCCTCAATTTTTTGTCATTTACGAAAAGAAGTTTATCCAGGCTAGCACAGAGAAAGTGGGCTGACTAAATCCTTTGGGCACTATGCAAATTGAAAGTACAATTTCATCTAAGAGAGTTGAGTCAATAATGAGAAGTATAGAGCTTTATATAATAGTAACTCACCTTACTAAATAGTCATGGTTAATTGAGTCCGGTTCACCTAGATGCACTGGAATATCACCAAAAAAAAAAAAATTGCTTATGTCAGTAAATGCTTCATTTGAAAGTAAATAACTCTAGTTCGTGGAACCAGCCAGTCCCTTCCCCACTTTTCTTAATCTGTGAAACAAGTCTTAGCATCAATCTCTCTTTATCATATGATTAATTAAGCAATCATCTCTTTTAAAGATTTATTTCTGTTTTTGTAAAAACTGATGGCATGTTTTTAATGAAATTATAAAATCTGATCAATGTCTTCCAATCCCACACAAAAAAGGAGTACAACATTGCGTGCAGAGCAATGATTTTTTGAATCAATCTCTTTTTTAATACATCCATTTCTCCCTAATAGCAAAAAATTTTAAAAATAAAATAAAAAAGATTTTAAGGCAGTAAAAAGTAGCAATGTTTGAAAACCCTTGCCCTTAGATGCCCAGGCATTCAAGAGGGCTCAGTGATGGTGACAAAGTGGGGCTACCAGAGGAGCTTCGGGGCTCCTTCTCAAAGGATGCTTTCCCATTGCATAGCTTTGTCCAAAACCAACAAGATGTGATGTGCTCCTGACACGAAGCACATCACCAGCCTGGTCCCAAAGTATCTAGACTGTTATGTCACCTATGTCACTGGTGAATCTTGTGAATGCCAGCTCATTACATTATATTTACATCCCATCTTCTTTATCCTATTCCTCTTCTTCATCATTGTCTCCAGCCACCATTTACTGAGCACCTAATAGAAGCCAGCCACTATGCTATTTTGTTATATCCCTCGTTTATTTTTTATTTTTCTGTCAGGGAGACTGAGAGCACAAGCAGCAGGCACAGCAGAGGCAGAGGGAGAAGCAGGCTCCCCACCGAGTAAAGAGACTGATGTGGGACTCGATCCCAGGACTCTGGGATCATGACCTGAGCCAAAGGCAAATGCTTAACTGACTGAGCCACTCAGGTCTCCTTCATCCTTCATTTATTGATAAACCTCACAAAGTAACTATTACTAATCTAATGTTGCACTTGAGGAACCTGAGGTTGGAAAGACTTAAGTCATTTTTCCTAGGTCTTTAGGAAGCTGCGGTGAAAAAGAGAAGAGTTAAGAGGAAGTATGCAAAGGCAATCACAAATCAGGAAGGTGGTAGGTGGGCGGAAGACTTTGAGAGAGTGTAAAAGTGTTCCGTGAAGCTGGGACAAATACAGTTCCCCTGAAAGAAAATGTTACAAGTAGAAAGTAAAGTAGAAATGTGAACTGATCTTGTTTGAGAAACAGAATTGTCAGGGTAGAGCACAATGCAACATGAGCTAACAGTTTCTCTTCTTTTTCACCTTAAGCACAAAAGGGCTGATGTGCTTACTCCTGGACCTAAGTGCCTCTTTCCACGTAGGGAGTGAGTTCGACACACAGGGAGTGACGAAGCAGAACAACTGGAAGAAAGGGTCAGCCACTCCACCATTGTCCAGAGTAATTCTGCTCTTCCCCACATTTCATTTTCCACTCTACAAAGTTCCACGGTAGGTAACCAATCCCACATCCCTGATGGACTGCTGTCATTTGAACCTGCCTTCACCGCATTTACTCCTGTCCCCAAGAAGACTTTTGGATCATTGAATTTGATTCATTTCATCTCAGCGATGTTTTAGCACCTTTGTAGATGGGCAACCTGAGCACCTTCGCATAGGCCCAGCCCTTAAATCCATTACTGCTTTGGATGATCACTAACACATTCATTTAGTGATTATTATTATTTATGTAACTGTTCCAGTTCCTAGGGACACAGTAGTGAACAACATAGGCATTGCACCATTCACATATGAATCTCACACAAACATCCAAGTAGAAGAACAATGGGAAAAGGGAAACCAAGTACTCATTCTTTGCAGATCATGTATATGTTTGCTATATTATACACAGAGAAAGAAATAAGGTCATATCATAAAGACATTCTTCTTTTAGTCATTGGATTTATCACTTAAATGACAAATTTCTACACTACGGCCACAGCAAGTTATAAGTGGTTGTGATGGTTCTCTCCTCAAGTCATTCTTCCTGGGATAGAGTGTATATAACCTACCTGCCCAGCGGAGACAGTATCACATCTCTCCTCCCCATGTTGCTTGGATGAAACCCTCTCTTGAGTTTCTAGGCCTCAGGGGAGTTGAATGGGCTAATAGGCAATCCCAGCTGAACCTTGGCAGACCTTCCTACCAAACCTCAGGGGTTACTGGATTTGTAATGCAACCCCAAAGGCATTTATGAATCAGCTGCAGTGGAAGTACTTGTCTGTGGCATCTTGCCAAGACCCTATTAGAAGTCTCTCAGAAGAGCCTGACAACAGACATTATAAAGGCTGCAAAAGGATGATTATGGTCTGTCATTTGAAGAGTGTACACATGGACTATACATTTTGTTTTCTTCATTATGGATGAAAATGCAAATGCCCCTAAGTATAAACTCTTTAGCCAGTACTACCTACTGCATATTTACTGCAAATACAGTGACTATGCTTTTAATCATCTCAATTCTTCCTAGGGATGTTAGTAAACTTAAACTATGGAAAGCTCATAATTATGGTGCAAGTTTGGTATCCTCACCATATCAATGCCTGGTTTAATGCAACATTTTTTTCTTAAGCAATAAGACTAACCACAGAGAAAGACATCCCTTCTGAGGTGGGCACTTGCTCTTAGAGTCAGGCATTCTCTCTCTGGGTTAGGCAGCCTGAACGTAAGACCATTACACACTGATAGAGTGATGCTTAAAAGAAGGGGGAGAGAAAGAAAATTGTTCCTTACAAAGACTGATGGAGAGGTTCAACACATGCATAAGGGAAGAAGATAGTGGGAAAGGACACAAAATTATGATGGAGTGGTGCTCACATTAAACAGAAAAGCTTTGAAGAAAGTATTCTTTCCAACTCTCAACTCTCCTTTATACTAGACTCTAGCTAATTATACATGAATAGATTTTTTAAATTTAAAAGTTGCATAAATAGAAAATTTTTACATTGCTGCTCAGGGTATGTAAAGAAAATAAACCCCTCTCTGAGGCAGCACACCTGCTACAAAGATGTTACAAAATGCAACAGATACGATCTTTTTGAGAGAATCCCCAAAATATGATTTATCCCAACTATATTGTCAGGCTAATTTTAGGCACAAAGCAATTCCTGCTTCTGTTGGTGAATTTCGGATTTGTTTTAACAGAGTTACTGAAAAAAGGGGTAAAGAAAAGTCATTTGATGCACAAGTGGGGGAAAGATAATGAAATTTAGTAGAAGCAGCAAATAAAAATTAGAAAAGAGAGCTTGACATATTTGAAAGTAACCCATAATAAGGTGACAAAGATTAAAATTATAGGGCAAAAATCATTCATGCAGTCATTTACTATGAATATTTGTTAAAAGAGCAAGTTTGCTTCTCCTCCAAGGATAGCACTCTTCTGACCTCTCATTTTACATTTCCAATAGCCTTTGATGTATAATCTTCACTTAGCTCTTTTCTTATGACTTTAAAATCTCAAGTTAACCTAATTCATTCATTCACTCACTTGTTTGATATTTATTAATAACTTATTATGGACTAGGTGTGAGAAATGGAGGTTTTTCTGTGTCCAACTTAACACCTGAGGGGTATGTTTCTGGAATCTGGAGGCCATTCCAGTCCTTCCTGTCCCACGCCGGGTTGTCTTTGGCCACCACCCAAAATGTAAGCCTTCTGGTGACTACATGCTGTCATTCCCATACTGCTTTGTATTTTCCATCTCCTGACTCAACCTCTCGGCTTTCCTCTCCCTCTACTCTTTTCTGCTCCCCCTCTGGAGTCTCTTGCCATGGAAAACAAACTACTTCTTAACATTATTTTTCTATAAAATACTTTGTTTTATTTTGGCTTGAATTAAACTTTAATTTTTATCTAGGATACTATCTCTCCAGGAGTTTGAAGGAATAGAGGGTTCCATGGGACCAAGAAGTTGGGTTTGCATTCATCTGGGTCCTGAGACAACTTCCCAGTTTCCTTCTCCACTGAGATTCATGCCATATCACTCCACCACTTTCTTTTCAATATTATTTAACTGCCCCTAGTCACTGCTTCCCATTCACTGGACACCCCACCCACAGTCTTTCTTTATGGAAAGACTTGCCAACGACGTAGATGAACTCAGTGTCCAGGCCTGTGACTCCTGACACTTTGAAACTATGACTTTATTTTCCTGCCTCCAGTATTCTTTTTAAAATAGACTTTAATTTAGAGCAGTTTTAGGTTCTCAGCAAAATTAAAAGGAAGGTACAAAGATTACCCATACCTGGATAGCCTGCCCCCTTACCAATACCCCCCACCAGAGTGGTACATTTGTTATAATTGGTGAATTTATGTTGACACATCATTATCACCCAAAATCCATAGTTTGCATTAGGAGTCACTTTTGATGTTGTATTCCAAGTAGCTTATAATCTCTGTTCTTGAGTCCTTCCACCCCCTAACTGTACCTGGACCTGGTTACCACTCAGTTCTTTTCCTCTTCGGAGAGCTTAACTCCATATCCCGCTCTGACCATAATCTCCATTCTCCTATCTCTCACTACTACTGCATGAAACTTCATAGCATTTCCCAGCATTTGAGCGCTCCATTTTCTTTCCCCTTCTCTACCTATCCTGGAATCCTTGTCGATCACTTATTTTATTCCTGTTTTTAGAATTGTTAATATTTTACATCCTTGTCATTCCCTTTATCTGTCAAGCAGAATTCTTCATCACTTCATCTTTTCACCAATCCAGTCTTCTAAGAGAAGGGAGAGGGCATGCCACACCACGAAGATGGTTCACATTAGAATTTCCTGGTTCTCAGTCTCAGCTTGGCCATCTTCTGGCTGAAAATGGGCTTGTTTGTTCATAGTTGAGATTCTTAAACACTCTTGCCATTAAGAGTGCATGGATTCACCCAGATTCTGATCCTGCCCTCCACAAATGTCCGTATGTATGTTGGTACATTTCTTCTTTCTTTCTCTCTTCTATGAACCTGATTCTGTTCCTTTCATTGACTCCGGGACATTAATCCAGTGCTTGATCTCTTTTTCTCATACCTTCCATGTAATCTCACTAGAAGTTTTTTCTCCCCTAAAGCTAAAAATATACACTAAATTCATACATCCTAAAATAGTCATTGATACATGTACAATAATACTGGGATAAGTGAAAAAGGATACAGAGCTATATATGTAAAATGAACTACATTTTATAAAAATAATTCCATGGAATAAATTCTGGAGGGAAAGAAATCAAAACTTTACTGTAATAATCTCTTAATCATGGGATTTTGGATTACTTTGATTTTATTGTTCATCCTTTTTCAAAGCCAGCAAACTTTCCACAGTCAGCATATATTACTTTATTAAAAACACAAAGAAATTTTCTCTAAAACTGTGTTTTTTAAAGACTTATAATAATACCTTTGATTCTATATTCCATCCTAGCTATATTCTATTTATGTAATATTTATCTGGCTAAGCAAATGCCTACATTTATCTTATTTTTTTAGTTTCACTTCTCAACCCACTGCCATCTGAATTCCCCTTTCCCAGTTTCACTGAGAGACTGATAATTCAAGTTGACTTCAATACCATGGAATCAAAGGTCTATCAGTTCCTGTCCTCTGAACCTCAGTACTGTGTCTGCTTCTGTCCCCCTAAGACACTCTCCTCCCTTAACTCTCACTCATGCCTTTGGTTCTATCTCAAGCATCCTGTCCTCTCTATCTCTTCTTGCTCCCTAAATGCTGAGATTCCCTACGTTCAGTCTTCAGTCTTCCGCTTTTCTCTTTCGTTTTGCCCTCCCTGGGCTATATCAGCCATGCAAATGCTGGTTTATCCAAAGCACAACTCCTAGTCCTTCAGAAATCCCTACTTCTTGCTCTGGTCTAAAGTATTTCCAAGTCTAAGGGACATAAATGTACTTCATGTACAGTAGTAAGAGAAATAATAGCCCTTTAAAGAACACGTTTAATAGATTTTACAATATAGTATATTTTATGTTTCAAATAGAAGTTGGACTTGTATGTATAAGATAGTTCTCATTGTAGCCAACTGGGAATAATATACTCAGATACAATCACATAACAAAATCTCAAAGATGTATATTTTCACATTTGATTTTATTGGTGCTTATGTAGTAGATCTTACATTTCAATAAAACTGTAAAGTAAAACTGTAAGTAAAAGCAAAGGAAAGCAAACACAATATCATAAGGATAGTCCAAACTAAAAGCCAAAATTTTTAGTATCACTTGAAAATAGAGTTCTTATGACAAATGCTGTGGATACCTGATTATTTTAATGGTCACATAATAATCTCACAGTGAGTTAGAATCAGACATTCTAAATTATCTACTGAAATTTTATAAATAGTATCAGAAAAATAGCTTCCCCTGCCTTCTCAAGGATGTCAAAGATCATTAGAATACTCAGATGTTGATAACAGACCCTCACTTGGCAAATGGTTAAAATAAAGCGAACTATAGTGAAGCCTTGATATACCAGTGAGACAACTGGAAAATGAACCAAGAAATTAGATTCCCACTTGGTGTAATTAGTCTTTATATTGCTAGCTCTTGAAGATAGGTATGGCATTCCTTTTCACCAGCCTCTGCCTAATTCACAGAGCCCTGGAATCTGAGTGTGCAGACCTGACTCAAGACTATGTTCCACCACCTGGACCTCGTGTGAATTCTGGGTTATTTTTTTTCCTCTCTGAACCTCGTTTTGTCCATCTGTGAGGGAGGTTCACACAGTGGGCCGTGCAACAGCCCATGTGGCCACGGTGACACAGTGTCAAGCACAATCGACTCGAAGTCTGTTGTATCTCTTGACAAAATAATTGAGTCTGCAGATTTTAAAAGTTCCTTATTTAAGGGAAATAGGGACAAGAATTGGATTTTATTATTTACTCTTCCATGCACTAAGTGCTGATCTCGGGCAAGTCACTTGAATAATCTGGGTCTAAGTTTCCTCAGCCTTAAAATGAAAAGTATAGATGAGATGAATTATTTTTCCACTCTGATTCTATGATCCTAAAACTGTTTATTTAGGAGATGAGTTACTTTCTGAAATATTAACATGGTCCTTTTATTTATTCTGCTTCTTCATAGAAGAAGAAGCTTCATTTTAAAAGTGTTTCGGAAAACATTTGGAAGTCAATATTAAACTTAGCAGACGATTTTGAAACCTTAAAATGAAAACTAAAAGATAGTATGATTTTTCTTTTGCTTTTCACAAGTTTCTTTTGGAAGTAAGTGTGTAAGTAATGAATAAAACATCTAACTGCATATGTGTGCAGATGCAAATAAAATTAGGCATTTCATAGCTGGTTGGAGCAAGAATTCCTATTCTAAGTTTCTCCCTTCACTTACGCTGCTGTTCAGAAAAAGCAGGCAGAGAGAGGCATTCACATCCATGGCTAGTCATAAAGTGACTATGTTTTCCGGGGGTAGGAAGACGGAAATGACATCTTTAGAACTCTGGAAGACTACCTCCAAGTATTTGGGATCTGAGATGATCTGGGGCAATTTCTGCAAAATTAACGCAATCCCTGAGTGCTGTCCTAGAGACCGCCCAGGAATTACCAAGAGAATCCAGTGGGCTTCTACCTGCAAAAGACATTCTTCCTACAACAAATAGTGACCCATCCACCGTCACCTTCACAGACATCCCCAAACAACCCAGGCAAGTGGAGAAGTTTCCCAGCCCTCACTACTCAGAAAGGAGATGAGATGCTATATTTCACACAAGTAAAAACATAGTATCTTTTATTACAGTTGGTACTTTTAAAAAGTAATTTGTATAGTTCACAGGGGTCTGGATTTGTCAGATCCATGACACCTATGGATTGCTGGTGATCCTTATGTAAGACAATTTGAGAGTTGAATTCAAATTTTGTACTCGTATTTCAAAATAATTTGAAAACAAATGTAAGTCCCTACAGTTCTTGGCAAATTCTTGAAATCTGATGATGACGAAAATCAGCGTAAAGAGGCAAAAGGCATCGTCATTGTACCAACAATTCTAAATGAGATTTCATGTTTACTCAAACCTTTTCCACAAAGAGACAGACCTGAAAGAGAGAAAAAGAAGCAGCCACAGAAGGGGAGACCCAACACCTCGGATCTACTGTTTTGGAGTTCAGGAGTTAACTGCTGATGTAACCCCACCGCAAATTTCCTAAAGCTGGTACCCACCATACCCTGTGCGTCTCATTTTAAAACAATCATTTATGGGTGTTAGAGGATGCCTAGGAAAGCAGAAGGGTTCTGTGTCAATCAAAGCTAATCACTGGTACAGGCAGAGGGCTTTTGTTGGCCTCCATGCTCTAAGCCGTGCTTCCACATCTGTGTTTGAAGAGATTAGAGAGGTGCTTCATACAAGAACTGTATTAGTTAAAGCTGATCGACAGTATTTGGAATAAATCATGAAAAAGTTGAGTGCCAGAAGGGAAGGCATGGCAAGTGGGAGATTGAAACTGACGAGGGCTAAATCCACCCCCACCAGTCGCCCCCCCCCCAATTGTATTTCAGTTTTGCTCACTGGAGGGAGCCTTACTGGGTGCCCTGCTCCCGCCACTTGCTAGGAAATGCGCAGGGGCTCAGCCAAGAAGCCCGATGCTGGTGCCTTCCGTGATATGCGTGCCACACTTGGATGAAGGGCACCAGTTTTATTTGAGGTGCTTCATGGAAGACAGATGAGCCCAAGTGAGTAAGTGGGATTTGGGGACCAGGGAGGGGAAAGGATGAAAAGTGAAAAAGATCCCAGCAAGAACAAACACTGAAGCCCCCTCCCCGTTTATAGCAGTGTTCTCTCTGCATGAAGGCCATACACTGGCAAATAAATTATGAGTGACAAGTATTTGAACCAATAAAGAGGGCACTATATTTTATATGCAGTAAATTTAATTCCAGATTGTGTTTCACCTTAGCAGGGTGACATGTTTATTGCCAGTGAAAGATGAAAGCCGAGGGAGTTAGAGGCAAGCGTCAGCAGTTCTGGTGGGCACCCGCAAAATGAAGATTTGACAGACCGGTGGCTGAGCCCTTGAAATGAAATGCCAGATCAAATTTTACCCCAAAGGGGTCAGATGTACTGTCATGCCCCCAAACTCGCAATACCAGCTGAATAAATGAGCCCGGTTCAGAGGGGAGCAAGAGGCCAAGAGCATGCTCTGTGAATGTTCTGCTCCTAGAATCATCAGCTTTTCTAAGTGCAGTGAGCCCAGGAGGACCAGGGCGAGGTGTGGCTGAGGGAGAGCGGGGAGGGTTTGCTAGAAGGGATGTGAAGTGCCGCTGCCTCCGTGGGGCTCTAAGTGTCGTTTTAAAAATCTATTAAACAGATCGAAAAGTAGAAGTGAGTCTAAATTGATCTGCCGGTCTCTCAATTTCATCCTACAAGCGCTCAGCTCAGGTGTTCAATTTATTGAACCATAACCCCTTTTTAAACAATCAACATCAACACACAATAAATATGCTCAGCAAGGGCAATATTTACATGCATGACTCATTGTTTTAGAAGATTTATTTGTGGGGGAAGCGACTGGCAATTACATCGGACTTCCTCGGGCAGATGATGGCACGGCGGCATGTGGGCCCAGGTCTGGTTACTGCAAAAATTCAGCACACAGAAAGCTTTTCCCTATGAAAGGTGGGAGGAATTTTTGTAATAGTCTGCTAATGTTTTCACTTGTCATCTCAGAGAGAGAAGAAGGGATGGAGGGAGGGAGAGAGAGTAGAGGGAAAGAAGGAAGAAAGGAAAGGAGAGAAAGAGGGAGCAGGGAAGGGAAGGAGGGAGTGAGAAAAAGGAAAACACTCTCGCCTCAGCTAAGGGCGTCCACGAAGAGTTTATGCGGCAATTCCTATAATGATGTTGATAATTCATGTAAAATGGGAGGCAATCTTTCCTCTGCCCACTTTCGAAACAAGTTCTGTTATCCAATATATGGATTGGGCCGGCCAAACACTTCCCAACTCATTTGTGTAGACGTAGTGTCATCAACTCTTGAATCAATTGGAAGGGTTAACGTTTTAATCAGTCCCTCTCACTGACCTTGTTCTGCAGGTCTAACAGTGGAATCTACCACCTCTTTAACTCCACATAAATATATTTTAAGAATATTTCTCGCAGGGGGCGCCTGGGTGGCTCAGTGGGTTAGAGCCTCTGCCTTTGGCTCAGGTCATGATCTCAGGGTGCTGGGATCAAGCCCCGCATTGGGCTCTCTGCTCAGCGGGGAGCCTGCTTCCCCTTCACTCTCTGCCTGCCTCTCTGCCTGCTTGTGATCATTCTTTCTCTTTCTCAAATAAATAAATAAAATCTTTAAAAAAAAAAAAGAGTATTTCTTGTAGTTCAAGGTCAACAAGATGAAGATGATGTAAAATTTCCGGACCCTGTAATTTCGGAGTTTCTTCCTCTTATTTTGTGACTCTTTTCTCAACTTTGTACATCTTTTCCATACAGGCACTAAAGTTAGAAAGACCACGTACTCTTACGCCTGGATGGACAATGGATACCAATAATGATCCTAGCACCATCTAATTGCTCCTTGGAATTTTAAAGGAACTGCTTGTTTCCTGTGAGAATGGCCTCCTGTTTGGCGAACATGGCTCTGGAACGGAAGCAGTGGAACCTGGCATCCTCCTGGTGATACCTGGAGATATAGGAACACCTGTGATATGAGTAAGAACACCTACTGTTATCAGTGATCGTCCCTCTATTACCCGCTTACTCCTTAAGGATGTGGTGAGGGTGACTGCTGCCCAGAATGAGTATAAGGTTTTTGTAAGTTCTTTAGTGAAGTGTTGCTGTGTGAAAGAGACTTAGCTGTTACCATTACCACTACCCTGGTCCTTTGCTGTTTTACTGCCATTTTACTCTGGTCATTCATTCCCTTGGCTACCTTCTCCTTCGGAGCATAGAATTGATGCATTTTTAAACTCGCATCCTCTGTGCTGCTCCAAGTATTCCGGGAGTCTCTCTTTCATCACATCAGATACATCCCCCACATCTCGGGTTCGTATGCCCTAAGCTTCCCTATCTCTATGTTCCCTGCTGTTCCCTCCACTTTCTTCTCCAGCCTCCTTTGTCTGTTCTTTTCAGACCTCTTGTGTGGGCTGTGCTCCTTGGAACAGAGTCCCATTTCTCTGGTGCATGTCCTTCCTCTTGGCCAAAGAGCTCTTGAAGACTCCACAAGCTTTCAAAGCTTATAGCCTAAGTGCCAACCAAATTAATCTATTCAGTGTGTTTCCCTTCTTGCAGATCATAATTATTGGTCCCACTTACAACTCATTAAAATTTTTGGGATAAAGGAAGCAAGTAATAGTTTAGGAGGATTGGTAATTTCCAGACAATCAAAAGTATTAATATGTCAAAAGAGAAATGGTATTTAACTCAACAGTGGTCACATTACAAGACTTCCAACACATTCTAGAGTTAAAATAAACACATTTCCCATCATGTACACACGATAAACATTTTATTTTTAACCTTCTGTGTTTGCCTATTTTTCTGCTAGTCCTAAAATCCTGTTGTCAAGTAGTTTCAATGCCTTCTTTCAAGTTCCCCTTAGGTTCATTCCTCCTTTCCAATTCCATAGCCAACCTCAAGAATCAGGCATTTTTCATTCAAACCCAGGCCACCTTAGGGGCTGCCTAACTGGGGCATTGAAACCCTTTTCTCTGTTTCATGGTATTGGAAGCTGTTTCCTTTGTTTCTCCCCTATAAAGTTAAATTCAAGCTCTTTGTGGTTCTATTTAGAGGTCTCTATTCTGACTCTTCCAAACCCACCAGCCTGACATTGAGTGTGCGCTATAAATATTGGGTCCTTAGTTTCCCCCTAAGCATCAGCTTTGATGGTTATTTTTGAAGATAGAAATAGACATGTGCAAAAAAAAAAAAAAAAGAAATAGACACGTGCAGTCCTGCCCACCATGGCTAGCACATGATAGTTGCTCAATAAATCATATTTCATTATTTATTATAACAAATGGTCCCTCTACTTCTGCCTAGCCAATTTGCACCTCCTTCTTAGAAAGTGGCTTCATCTCACCTTTTCACCTATGCTTAGGCTTTTCACTACACTCAGGTACGTTCTCCTATTCTCCTTCTTCATTTGTATGCCCCGGCTCAAAGCTCCCCTCCTGTCAGAAACCTCCCTCACCATGTGCTCTCAAAGTGTGCGTGCCAGGAAGAAAGAATTAACAGATAAATAATTAACAGCGTAGCTCTTTGGGTTATGTTTATTGCTGCTCTACATTGGTCCTATCATTTACGATTGTAGTTTGGAAAAATATCCAAATCTGTTCAATAACAATTGCTGCTAAATTATGCTAAGTAGTCTTAGCCATCCATGCATAAGTTCTAGCCCTCCTTAGAGGTCCAAGGTACATGCTTATCCTCCTCCTCCAGGTGAGTTACTCCCATGATCTTTGGTTCTAGATGAAGTGAGTCTCTGTTTTTAACGCTGAACATCCTATTTGGCTGGAATCACCTATTATCAGATATTGTGGTTGAAACTGCACCTATCATATCTACCTTATTGGAGGTTCGGGGGACTCATGGAGGAAGGGGAGAGCTTGGCTCAACCAGATGAATGTTGGCTAAGGCCCCAGGAGAAGACCCCTGATCTTGGTGGTTTAGGCAGTGAAATATGGAGTTGCTCTCAGCCTCTAGCTTGCAAGCACTTACATTTCAGAGTGTCTGGGGACAGCTGGAGAAGAGAAGGACAGGAAGTATAAAGGAAATAAGAGTAAGCTATTTCCCAAGTGCTCATTGGCAGTCCAGGCTTCGTGGAGCATGAGTGGAAACTTGAGGAAGAATTTTAATTGGCATTAGAATCTGTTTAACATTGGGGGGTACACAAAATAACTTTTTAGTATTTAAGCATGTAGCATCACGACCCTGAATAGTATAGAGTTCGTGAGTCTTTGTTGAATGAATAGAAAAGTAAATAGCATGCTGTTACACTCCTCCCTTATAATTGGATTTTTTTTTCCCGTTTAGTAATCTCAGAAGAGTTGGTAGCATCTGACTTCTATAGGATATGTTTATCTCTTAAGGTGAGGGTCACCTGTATGGTAATCTATGGGCCTTAACTTGAAATTGATTATAACTGAGCTAAAGTTGAATTGAGATTCAAAATGACGGTGGTTGTGTCGAGGTCAAGGAAATAAGCAAGAGAAACAGTTGCAATTACAGTGTAAAAATGAACAGTTTAGAGCATGTTGAATAAGAGTATTGCCTGGGACAGCCAAGTTCAATTGTGCTCACACAGCTGAGATTTCTTTAGCGTGCTTCTATATAGTCTTCCCCCAAGATGTTAATTGCTGTTGGCATTGAATCCTTTGAAGTGATGGGAATTCATATGTTAACATGTCCAAATAGCAGCAAAAATGAGTGATGGAATGGGTCACTGAATATTTTTAAAGGCCAAGAAGCACCTTCATTTCAGGGTATCTAAAACTCTACCCCAAAACAGCCTCCAAGGATCTTTCCTTCAACTTTTGCTCTCTTTATACAGAAGCTAGGACGGCGGCATACAGCCCCCAAAAGGAGAATCCTCACAATTTTCTTCAGAATGCCAAGTGTTATAGTGAACGATAAATAACCTTTCTGTAACAAGCAGCCCTTTTTTTTCCCGCTGGAACAAACTGTTCAACTCTATTTGAATAAAAAGCCCACACATATATCAAATTAAACAAAATAGCATTGTTCCAAAAACAGATCAGGCAGTCTTCCCAGACTCGTGTCAGTAAAATTTCATCGCACTCCACACCATTGTATAGTAGCTCTCTCTCTCCTCGTCTTTATGTGTGAGTGCAGAATCACTATTCTTAGACAAAGGAATGCAGACACAGGCCGTGTCCCCCATGCACTTGAATAAAATAAAGGTTCAACTAGGGACTTTGATGGCAGGAGAACAAGAATGCACCACTGAAAATACAGGTGGAGATAGGACTGCACAACTACATTAGGAACAATTGATCAACAAGAAGTTATTTTGCTTATTGCCAGGACAAATATTTTTCCATTTGATGAGGCATAACTCTGGATCGATGTTAATGAACCAGGAAGCTAATTGTGTGGCGTGTGTGTGTGGGGATGGGGTGGAGGCGGCGGTGTGGGGCTGCCTTGCCCTAACTCCTAAGAAGCGATTGTTAAATTTTCAGGATTTTGCAAGCTTTTTGTTATATATGACCATTATTAAAAATTAACATAAAAGTACGTGATAAAATTCAATAAGTTATATCCAAAAGAAAGATACTACCCAAGCATATTACTTTTTATTTTACTGTGATCTGTGCTCTTGAGGTTATTTGTATCTGTTGTAGCTATATGGTGGAAATAGTACGGAATTGTGTGATACTTTGCTCCCCGCTCCTCATTCACATTGACACACTGGTAGCCTGGAATTGACTCACACTACAAATCAGAGTTATTGCTTTCTTTTGTTTTTGTTTTCCAGAGAGCTGATTGTTAAACATTTACCACCAGCGGGCTACTAGGTGGAAGTACTTTTGAGAACAGTCCTAACTTCCCACGCAAACCTCAGCTGCTGAGCTGCAGGGGAATTTGAGCAGGGGCTGCCTTCCGCTCTTTAAGGGTAAGAACTCACAGGGCTCCGGGGCAGAGTTCGCACACTGTGCTGCCTTCCGTAAGAGCATACCGAGGGATTAAAGTAAATTCCTCCAATCTGACAATTCACTTGTTTTTTGAACACCAGGGCTCAATCAAGGAAGATATTTATTATTAGGATAAGTTGGTTAATTAGGAAAAGTTTATATTCATTCTCTCCAAGTGTGGTATTTTGCTGATCTCGCTGAGCGTTCAGCTAAGTGGTTAGCTAAGTCAGTTCAGTCTTAATCGGTAGTAACTGAACATTGGGTCGTACTGTGGCGGACTTGGAACCACACGACTTCTCTTCTCCCTCGCTTCTCATCTTCTCTGAGCTTCCTGCTCGCTGTAAACTGAGGAGGTGGAGTAGTAAAAGAGAGCAAGGGTAGGAGATAAAGAGGCAGAGTTGGTAAATGGTAATGAATCAGGCATCCTTCCGCGTTGGGCTTTCGTGCCACATACCCCTCTCTAGGCTTAATGCTTAAAATGACATCATTTCTTACGGTATTTGTAGCAGATCTGAACTCACTAGGGGTTCTATAATTATTCCTTTTAATTCAACCTGTATGACTGCATTAAGCCAATTAAATTATAATAGTTTATAATTTATTTTAGTAATTATAATAAAACTATTTCATGTAATGTCCAGAGTTATACCCACACCAGAGAGTAGTGTAATATATATACGTACAAGTGTATCATACGTACATATATACTACACGTACCTATACATATATACATATAATATAATATACTATACACACATAGGGTATATATTCAAATAAAAATATTTTTAATATATATTTGAAAATTTGTATTCAGATAAAAATGTATGAGCGTATACATTCAAATAAAAAATTCCACAAATGGAGTATCTGGTCAGAGCTTTTTGGATAATAGGCATGTCAGGAGCAAAGCAGCATTTGCCTTTAGAATAAACATTTGTTGTAAACCAAGCAAGTGCTTTTATAAACAAAGTAGCATTTCTAATAGCTACCATACTTCTATTTCATGATTTTATGCTACAAGAGGCCAGTAACTATTACAATGTTCCTCAACCAAATGCCCTCTTTTGTCAGCAAGTAAATTCCTCTAAGAATGTCATGTGATCTTGCTGTTTGGTTCTGTGCACAGGGTAATCTCTCTCAGTGTTTAAATTGCACAACTGTCAGATACAGTATACCTTGAGGATCAAATCCCTTATGTCACAATATTAAACAATTATTTTTGGCTACACCATTGAATTTCCACTGCCCGAGGTGTCTCTTGTGTTCCAAATCAAGTCAAATTAAGAATGTATACACTAGCAAATTGAAGAAACAGATAAGCAGAAGCAGAAAAAAACCAATAGGAAGATTATCCTTGTAATGTTTCATTAAGCAACTTCCATTAGGAAAGAAAAAAAAATCATTAATGCTAACCCATGTTTGAACTTAAAACACAAAATTCAAACTGATTCACACAGTGTGTTTCCACATGTAACCTAGGTTTTTAGTAGTCACTCTTTGATACATGACAAGTATCATCTTGAATTTTATGTGAACTGATTCACAGAAGTCATTCAGCAAATTAATGTAGTTTTGGAAAATTAACAGCAAAGTAGGCATGCCGCCAAATGTCTAATGACAAATTGAAGGGTTTGGAGATGTGTCTGTCTATTTGCAGTATTGGAACTGTTTTCAAAACAAAAACACACTGAAAACAGTGCTGGCATGACAGGGGATGCAGTCATTATGCAATTTTAATTGACAAATAATTCTATTTTTATGGGAATAAATTCACCTCGCCAATAACTGCATTATCATCTATCATGTACTGGTTTCCCTCCCCATCTCAGGCATCCTCTAATTTTGATGAATTTGATCAAATGTATCTGGCAGCATCCTTGTATCTGGCAAGTCGAGGAAGGACCACAGTGAGTTGGAGGGAGGAGGCGGGGAAGAGGGCAGTGATTTGTCACAGGGATGGAGACCGTCTTTAGCATTACCTGTTGTGCAGATATTATTATCCTCCATTTATCTTCCGGCCCGAATATTCAGATTGGGCTTGTCCCATCCTTTCAGCAGGGTACTAAGCATCTCTCTAATTTAACTCAGGTATACGAGGGGGTATATGTGCGGGGGGCGGAGACTGGGAAAATGAGAAACCTTTATCGATCTACATATAATTAATCTTCGGATGTTGGCTTTAAGCTACAGCATAATAGCCTCAGTGTATAGTCCACTTTCACATGCGGAGCAGCTGAAATGCAAAATGATCACAAATATGAACACACTCTAGCTAAGGGCAGGTATTCCAATGGCAGCATTAAATATAAATACAATGGAGTATTGACATAATGTAGTAAGGTTCCCTCGCTATTAAAAGGCTTTGTTCTAAAGCGTATCTGTGTACACAATGAGATGATGAACACAGTGCATCACATAGCTAAATTTAATATATGCAGGGGTATGATGTTTGCAATGCATGCATTTCAGCAGGTCCCATTAGTGCGCCTTTCCCCTCCAGTGAAAACAGAATGAACCACAGCCCCTTCTGGTTTGCATAAAGCAAACAAAATTAGATTTGCTTTGCTGAATTGAAACCCGCTTGGGATTGTGAGCCTCTCTCGGGGACAAATTACTTCAAACAATCCCTTTGTACCATAACAAAATCAAAAAATTCAGGCCAATCAACATGGCTCAAAACCCTTAACACAAGAATTAATAATACAACCTAGTCTATTTTTATTGCTTCTGCGCTACAGCTCCTTGTTTTAATGTAATTACACTTATTTGCCGTCCACATGTTAAGTAAGCTTGCATATGTTAACTAATGCGACATAAAACAACTTTCCTAATTTCACCATTGCTACAAGCATTGTTCCCCCTGGAATAAGATCTGAACATTGGACAAGTTGAACACTAATGTTATTAAATTAAATCTATTTTTAGATTCTTGATACACGAATATAGGCAAAATGTCAAATGTGTCTTCAGATAGGTGCAAAAGCTGATTGACAATCAGATTAGTATATTAAGAATATTGGTTTATGGAGTCTTAGTCACTTGATATTTCTTGGCTTTTAAAGCCTAGTCCCCTGCAGAAGAGAAGGGCACATTCCTCTGTAAATATGGAATCTCTTAAATCAGGTATCTGGTCAATGACCACTTAAACTCAGCAGCTTGTGTTAGTAGCAAGATGATATATATTCCTACTGCTTTTAACACCTGAAAATCAACAGAGGTTATATGCTACTAAAACTTTCATCTGAACCACAGGTTTACTGACTTTTCTGATTTGAAATTTAGAATCTAGGATAACTTTTTGCCTACTGCTTTTTAAAATGTGCAGGTCAGATAGAATAGTTGAGTTCACAAAGTCCTGGGCTTTTGAGATCAAAAGCTTCCCCCCCCACCCCATTACCTAGTCCAGCACAAACATAATGTCATCCTTAGGAAAATAGACTGTGTCAAACATTTATATATCGAGGGAGGTTTTATCTCATTGTTAAGAGGTGGTTAATGCTGTTGAACTTGGGTGAGCTTCGCTTGACACTGACCAAGTACCTGAGAGAAAAGCTGAAAAAGATCTGTCTTTAAGCATGGGTTTATTTATGGAACTATTAGGCTATTAGACCCAAATAACCTATCAATTCGGTTCAACAAATTGTCAATTTTGTTCAAAAGATCATTTAGTCCCATTGGTTGCTATTGAATAGATAAATAAATATGATTGACATATTTCTCCTCCTTCCTCTCAGCTGTGTAGATTCAATCTGAGTTTCTAATAGGAAACACACACACACACACACACAATTATATCATCAAATGATTTATTGAAGGTCTCCTTATGTTAGATCTTTCAAATTAGACATTCCTTTCAAATATGGCAGACAATTGATCAAAACAGTTAATCTCACCCAAAGGCCTCCAGTTGGTTTGGTTTGGCAAGGAGGGTCTGGAGAAAAGGTAAAATTAGAAGGCTTTTATATAGGGTACAACAGCTGCAGGGTCCTACCATTCTTCTAACTAGACCATGTCTGATCCCTGAACACACTTACACTTGAGACCTCTTGATGAGTCACTTATATTGGGATAACATAAATATTACACAAAATACTTGAGACAGGGTATAAAAGTAGAATGAAGACACTAGGGTTTCTCCATATAAAGTAAATCCAGGCCTGAAAGCTACAGGAGAATGTGTCTATCTGAGTGTGTGTGTGTGTGTGTGTGTGTGTGTGTGTGTAATTCCATTTCATCCCCCTTTGGAATCTGTTCTATGGTACAGGTGGAGGTGGGGAAAGAGAAGACCCGAGGTCTGTGGGTCGCACTGACATACTATTTTGAAAGACCAATTTCTGCTTCTTCAAGTCAAAATGTTAACAGCACTATTCTTCTAAAGAACAAGAGATGATGTCATTATTGCAGTTTTATTCATAAGACACAGGAATGCAAACTACCTCAGTTTTCTGCTATTTTTGCTTTCTATTATTTAGGTCTTGTATTAAGTCTTTGGATCAGTTCCCAACCTATTGTGATTCTAATTTGATTTGTATACCCTGGTCTTTCTCAGAGGTACTTTAAAATCTTAGATAAAAGAAAATGAATTACTTGTATGTACGTGCCAGAGCAGCAAGAGCAGGAATGTACGACCAGTGAGCTGAGCTGAGCCTCAGAAAGAACAATTAAGTGATCATACACCTACCCTCTCTCCACCTTGCCCCCTCACCTCACAAATCACTCTCTAGTTCTCTAACCTTACCTCAGTGCCCCACTCCTTTCTACTGCCAAGTGCCCAATTCATCCATCAAGCGCCCTTCCTTACAACTTATAAGGCTTTGGTTCAATGCCTTAGCTCCTCAGATCTTTGCTTTCTGTCACTAAAGGAAGTACCTGCCCTCAATGGATTTTCTTAAATTATAAGATTATCTCCTTGGAGGACTATATTGCATGCTACATATGGCACTGTTATTTTCTTGTTCATCCTCTCTTGTCTTCTCCTAGACTCTCTCTCTCCCTCTCTCAGCTCACTGTTAATGAGTTAGATAAAGTTTGTTAGTCTAGCAAAGGTAAAGCATACTCCCTCAGATTAGAGGCAATGAGCCCTCAGTTGATTGTTTTCTTCCAATTCTGAGGAAGAGGAGACTGATGATCTAGCAGAGCTGGGAGAAAGCCCCTGGGACTTGCCCGAAGTGTTCATACTGCCCCCTGAGCTTTAGATTTTGTTCTGACATTCATGCAATATATAGAATATTGCCATGGGTTGGGTAAAGGTGATAAGGAAACTGGAGATATCCTGGGCTGAAGGCCAGATTAGGCCAGATTTAGGGCATTTCTACTGCTTGCTGGTAGGGCAAGTTACTTAACTTTGGTGACTTTACATGTACAATGGGAATAACAGTACTCACTTTGCAGGATCATTACAGGAATTAGGGTGGGATAATTTCAGGAACATAATAGGCACTCAATAAATTGTAGCAACTGTATTTTTGATTGCCATGTAAAGCACATAGTATAACATTGGGCAAAAAGTACATGATCAATAATGTCAGTTTTAGGCAACCATATCTTTCCTCAGTTTAACCAAAACATTAAAAAAAAACCTCAATAGACTCTTTAAATTTATAACTAACACAAATTAATACATCAAAGAATTTTTCACATTCTAAAGAGAGTCTCATTTTGGATAAATATTTTTATCTCATTATGAAAATGTCAACTAATTGATTTGATTAATCTTAAAATTTATCAGTAAGTCCATGAAAGAAGTGAGGATCAAGATAGTCATTAGTAATGACAACACAAACTACTAAATACATTCATGCTGTTGCACATAGAGACCACATACTTGCTCAGCAAATATTAAATGATTAATTAAAAATATGAATAGTTGGGATGAATTCTTATTGTTCTGAATTAGGGCGAACATTTTGACTTTTCCATGTGGCAACTAGCACTGATTTCTGCCAGAGAAGTTCTCTTCTTCTTTCCTTCCTTCCTGGTGTGTGATCTCTTTCTCCTTCCTTCACATCGCCCTGTAGAAATATAGTAATCAAGACAGTGTGGTTAGCATGAAGATGGATGTATAGAACAATGAAACAGACAGAGTCCAGAAATAGAACCACAGATATATTGTCAATTAGCTTTTGACAAAGATGCCAAAGCAATTCAGTCAGAGAAAGAATAGTTTTTCAATGTATGGGCCGTAATAGCTGGATATTCTTATGGGGGTAAAATGAATGTTGACTTCACACTGTATACAAATTTAACTCAAAACTAGTCATAGACCTAAATGTAAAAGCCCAAACCATAAAACTTAAAAGAAAACACAGGAGAAAATCTTGTGTCCTTGGGATAAGAATTTCCTAGAGATGACACAAAAGGCACAAACCATAAACAAAAAAATGATACATTGTGCTTCATTAAAATTAATAAGTTCTGCTTTTCAAGATGCGTAGTTCAGAAAACCAAGAGGCAAGGCATGAACTTGGTTTTGCAATACAGATATTTGCAGTACATATACCTGATAGAGGACTTTGTCAAGTTTTATAAAAATTATTACAACTCAATAATATGAAGATAACCCAAATAGAAAGTGAAGTAAATATTTAACAGATTTTCACAAAGGAAGATATAAAAATGATCAATAAGTATATGAAAAGATGCTCAACATCAGTAGTTATCAGGAAAATAAAGATTTAAGAGCAACTAGTGTTCTACACTGCTGGTAGGAATGTAAAATGGCATTACTACTTTGGAGAATTATTTGTCAATTTCTTATACAGTTTAATGTGCACTTAACATATGACACAGCAATTTTACTACCAGTCATTAGCTAAGAGAAATGAAAACAATGTCTATACACACATGTTGATAAGAATTTTGTCCATAATAACCCAAATCTGGAAATAACGTTAAGTATCCATTGACATGTGAATGGATAAACAAATTTGGTATATCCAAATGATGGAATACTACTCATCAAGAAAAAGGAACATACAGAGATGACTCTCAGCAACATTCTGTGTAGCAGAAGATTCAGACAAAAAATGAAATTGTATGATTCCATTTATATGAAATTTGAGAATAGGCAACTCTATAGTGAACTCTATAGCAAAGCTGATCACTGGTTATTTGGGAGCTGGGTCATGGGAGAAGGGATTGACTATAAAGATGTGGGAGGAAATTTTGGTTAGTGTTGGAAATGTTTAAATCTTGATTGTGGTAGTGATTACAGGAGTGTGTATACCTTTGCAAAACTATTAAACTTCATACTTGAAATGGGTTCGTTTTACTATATGCTAATTAGATTTCAATAAAGCTGATTGTTTTTAAGTAGCTAATATCTGAATGCATGCAACATGGACTATTTGGCTACTACTATAATACTATTCATTGTGAAACCAATTGAACGTGTAATTACAAATGGCAGAATGTATTTCTCTTGGGAAAAATTACATTTTGAAATTTTCACTGCTAAAATAATGTTTTGGAGTTTTGTGCTTGATTTAGAAATTTGTTTCTAACTGTAGACTCTTGTTCTGGTCTTATAATTTATTTTCCTTTGGCAAGTCAGTTAACTTCATCAGACCTTGATTTCTTCCACTGTGGAATGAGAGGCCTGGAAAATATTCGGATTTTTTTAAAGATTTTATTTATTTATTTTAAGAGGGAGAGAGAGAGAGAGCATGCACACATGAGTGGGGGTGGGGGGAGAGGGGTGGAGGGAGAGGAAGAGGGAGAAGCAGACTTCCCTGCTGGGCAGGGATCCCAACTCAGGGTTCGATTCCAGGACCCTGGGATCATGTCCTGAGCTGAAGGTAGATGCTTAATCGACTGAACCACTCAGGTTTCCCAATATTCAGATTTAATACAAAATTATTTAGCATCTACTCGAAGCCAGGAATTATGCTAGGTGGCCTTGCATACATTATCTCCTTCAACTATTGCTCTTACATGTCCCTCCACATTAAAACAATAAAGTTTTAAGAGTTTGGGCTTTTTGTTTTAAAAAAAAAATTGCTTTACCCAAAAACAGTAGTTTGATTACATTACTTACCAATCCTGCCAGCATTAGAGAACTTCTAAATCTTACCATGAAGTAAAATCTGATTTGATGTACCTAGATGAACATTTACTTTGAATACACCTCCAATAGTTGAAATGAATAAATGTTTAAGTTTTCAGGTCAGGTCCCAGTAAGCTTTAGTTTCCTGAATTCTCCCACTGATGGAATTTGACTCCATGTATTCAACTTCAAAGTCTAGGGCAGGAGAAGAAGCCTACTTATCAACCCCAGGGCATAAAAGAGCTTCTTCCAGAAGTGCCTAAGAGTTTCAGTAAAGAAGTGTGGTAACCACATGCTTCAAAACATGCAGATATAACTCAGTGTCCCCCAAGGGTTTTCTTCCGGTTAGAGGGAATTAGAGCAGAAGCCCCCTGGGAAGAAAGCTATTTAAAGGAAAAAAAATGCTCTATTAGATTCAGTGAGTATAACATAGTTATAATACAGAGCAATGGTTCTCAGAACATACAAGTAGATGGCAATCAGGAATGGAAACTTTTGTTACTTTTGGACACTGGGACGCCTCAGATTTTTCTTTTCAGATTTATATCTGATGTCCCTGTCTCTTTGAGTCTGTCTTTCTCTTCCCAGAGGATTCAGCCTATCCTATTTATCTGTTTTTTCCTCTGGCACTAACTTTCCCCTCAGTTTGTTCTTTTGTTGTTGTTGTTTATAATACTCTCTATTAGAGTAATAATATCTGCTCATTAAGAAAATCAGAAAATATAGGTGAGTAGAAGTAAAAACAATATGCTTACAGTGATTGATAGCCCATCTATAAATCCACCACCCAGACATCATTATAAACATGGTTTATGTTTTATTGTGGGCATTTCTTGGCTTTTTCTTTGTATATATTTTTTTTTACTATTGATATGGTACTTTTATTTTTTGATGTATTTTTTCTTTTTTTCTCCCAAATATGTTTATTTTTTCAGTGTTACGAGATTAATTATTCATGTACCACACCCAGTGCTCCATTTCTTTGCCTATTTATATAAAAGTGGAAACAAATGGCAAGGACTTAACAGATAATACAGGGAATAGAAGACAACTAAAAAATAAGAAAAGATGAAAAATAAAAAGCAAATCTCCAAAGAGTATCCTTAGAGAGATTTGAAAAGATATTACATCCATAAAATAATAAGGAATGCTGTAAACGAGCTACAATTATAGGACAAGACCTTTGGGAAATCTAAAATATGATTCATGAAACAAATAAGGTAACACAAGATTTGGAAGATAAAGTTAAAAAAGTATTTCAGAAAGTTAAACCCAAAGACAAGGGAATGAAGATATGAGAAGAAACAAGAGTCACTTAGAATGTCTATGTTCTATGAGTGGGAGTTTTATAGAGAGACAAGAGCAAAAAGTAGAGTAGGAAGTCATAAGAATCATTCATTCATTCATTCATTCATTCTTTCACTCATTCAGGCATTCCTTACCATGTACTTAGCCATCTTCTAGGTACTTGAAATATAGTGAACTAAACACTCTAAACTAAATCTAAATCTAAATCTAAATTAATCCCTGCCTCATGAAGCTTATATGAGTGGGGGAGAGGGTAGAGAGTGGGAGGGACAGACGAATTAATCATAAAAGTGTATTATATTCAGAGAATGATTAAACAAGTGAGGAGAATAGGAGTCTTTGGGGAAGGAGGTAGGAAGGTTCCAGTTTTATAAAGAATCAGCATAGAGGTCTTCCTTGATAAAGTGAAATAGAAACTGAAAGAGATGAGAGGACACATGCAGGTACCTGGAGAAAGAGACTTTCAGGTAGAGGAATCAGCAAGTATCTGCAGGTATAACAACTCTGGAGCTGGAGACAGCCTGTGGTATTCAAGGAACAGCAGTGTGGGGTGGAGTGGGATGAGCAAGGTAGCCAGTTATAAGAGGAGGATATGAGGACTCAGATCTTGTAAGACCTTGTAGACACAGTATAGACTGACTTTTAACTCGAGAGAAGTGAGAAGCAGTTGTACAGGTTTGAGTGCAATGACATTACACTGACTTATTTTAACAGGATCATTCTGGTTGCTTTGTTGAGGATAGACTGTAAGAGGATAAACAGAAAGATCACTAAGAAGTCCGCAACAATGATCTACATGATAGTGATGATGGCCAGCCCACGGTGGTAATAGCGGAGATACTGAGAAGTGGTTGATTCTGAATATATTTTGAAGGTAAATGTGTTAGAATTTGTTGATGGGTTGATTATGTGTAAAATGTGAAAGAATAAGGTGAGTCAAGAGGACCCCAAAGTGTTTGGCCTGAGCAACGGAAGGATGGAGTGGCCACTAAACGGGATATGGAGTGGCCACTAAACGGGATGGCGACACTGTAGAAGTGGGTTTGTTAGTGGGTGCTCAGGGGTTTGGTTTTAGACTTCCTGGAAAAGAATTAGGACAGAGCCAGTTTTCCCTACTTCAACTTTAACCTTCTCTCCTTTCTGTTTTTTATTTTCTCTTTCTCCACTCTTTCTCTTTTTTTATCTTCTCCTGCCTTGATCTTTAACTGACATTAGACAAGGATAAATGATCCACAATATTTACAAAGATAGCTCTCAAAAGAGCTGTTCTGACAGCTGCCCAGATGAGATTGCACCCATGGTCCCCAGTAAGAGGCAGGAAAATGGAATACTCCCAACCATTCTAACAGCAAATTGTTCAGCAGGTATAGAGGAAACTGCCATTTCAGTTACACTCCCTATGAAAACTCTAATCCTGCTTTGACTTAGGGACTCACCTGGTCTCAAAGTGCTCCCTGGAGAGCATCAATCTGCAAGCTTTATTGGAGCCACTTTTTAACTTTTTCCTTGACAGGCCTAGACATTAAACATCCATGTAGATACGTAGAGTAGGCTTTAGGATGTAGGGATCTGGAATTCAAGAGGAGGTCCAAGCTGTAAATAAAAATTGAGAAACTGTCAGCATACAGATAACCTCAAAAGCCACAAGATTGGATGAGCCCACACTAAAGGTCCCATAAAGAGAAAAGGCTCGAGGACGGAGATCTGGGACAGCCAACACTGAGAGGATGGGAAAATGAGGTAACACCAGCAGAAGGTATGGAAAAGGATCAGGCAATGACAACGAAAAACTGGGAGAGTGTGGTATCCTGAAACCAAGAGAAGACATGCATCTCAAGGAGAAAGGAGTGAAGTATGCTAAATGCTGCTGATAGGCCTCATAATTTAACAATGTCACCACCAGATTTAACGATGTCAAGCAAGGACTTTGGTGACATTGAGAAAAGCAGTTCTGGAAGAGGGATGGGTTCAAAGCCTAAATGGCTGGTTTCAAAAACTATTACAAGGAGAGAAATGAAGATGGTGAATTTGGAAAACACGTTGGCGGAGTTTAGTTATAAAAACAAGCAGAGAAATGGGACCACAAATGGAGAAATGGGATGAAAAGAGTTTATTATTTCAGATAGGAGAAAAAATATGTTCATAGGCTTAAGGTATGATTCAGTAGAGAAGAAAAAGTGAGAAAGTTTCATTTTATTTCATGAAATAAAATGAAACCTTATGAGCAATGGAAAGATGATCTCACTAGAAGCTCCAAACATTCTACCCATAGAAATAGAAGTGGCCCAATTTCTGGGCACAGATAATGGTAAGTTGAGGAGTGTGGAGATGGGAGTTTTGCTTGTTTCACTTTTCTCAGGGAACTAGCAAGCAAGACCATAAGACAAGAGCAAAAGTGACTGTATAGGATTCAGTATGTGGGCCCCACAGACCCATGTGCTTCCCTTACTTTCTGGCCTATGCAGCCCTAGCAAGGAGGTTTATTATTTTCAAGATCATGTAACAAAGTCATTGCTACTGCTGTAGCTCACAGTTTAACACGCTGAGCCAGTGTGACCTCGTCTTATCTCAGACCTACCCTGAGAGCCTCGCAAGTCCTATCCCTGTGCTTCCCTATTGGTTTGGAGACAGAAGATTCCATGGAATCAGTGAATAGCACTCTGAATGCTGCTAATGCTGTGTTGGACTCTGTTCCTCACTCATTGAGGAGGAGCTTGTTAGTGCAATCAGAGGGTTTAAGGGTGATGATGCCCTGTAAGGAAAAGTCCATTGGAGAGTGGAGCCAGCAGATAAATCCATCTCCCTTCCTCCTTGGAGACAGCATAATCAATCAGCTATGCTGTCATAAAGCTGTAGCCAACTTGGAACATACAGCCCAGCATATTAGCTCTCCTGCCCTTGCCTCCACTCACCTTCACTCACTCTTGCTTCATTACTCAATAAGGTGTTAGCATTTCACCTGTTGCCTTAGGCTGTGTTTTCTGTGGAGTCTATGTTAAGACAGTGGTGAAGATATTGGATGTTTAAGAGAAAAGTAAACATTTGAAATGTGTTAGCTTTGGAGAGTAGGGAAGTAAATGGCCCTGAGAAATGCATTATGATAGCCTAGTCACATTATGGGTCCATCTGAACCAAGTAGTATTGAATTGAATGAAATCAGTTGATATAGTTGTTTATTTTCTCCAATTACATCTAGCTGTGTGATTGTAGAAGCAAAATAGGTGGACTGCTGATTCTAATAAAAATAAAGGTTTGGGTGGGAAAGATAAAGGAGTTGAGAGTATATGCAAGGAGATGATTACAATGGCCAATAATCAAATCTGAGCTAAATAAATAGAGGAAAATAGACTTGAAATGAGTTAAGGCCATGAAAGCGTAGTAGGATTGAAAGACTGCTGACTTGGATGATTGTTGAAATCCAGATAATAAGGGATGAGAGAGAGCAAGAGAGAAAGTGGTGGTTGGAAAATGGGATTCCTAAAGTTGAGATCATAAGACGTTTCAATTTTTGATAATGACCAGGACTAGACTATAACCATAGTAATAAATATTGAATTTGAAGTAGAAAGAACAAGATCATTAAAAAAGAGAAGGCTGAGGAAATGAGTATGAGAAAAGTCATGCTTGTAGATACCAAAATTACTAAAATAATGGAAGTGATAATGTTAGAATGCATGACGGTGACCCGGGAACTCATGACTTTCAGTCCATTAGAGATTGGTAAATAATTGTAACAAGAAAGGTTAGTGGGAGCAACATCTGAAGACATGAGATTCAAAGCTGAGGATTTTTAGGGGGAAGGTATGAACTACCTGGAAGTAGCAATGAGGAGTACGGAGGACTCCGATTCCATTTTTCAGCTACAGTGATCGGAGCAATGGGGGAGAGAAAACATCTCCTGTGAAAGAATTGAGGGAAAGGAAAAGAGACACCCCTTTCGTAGAGAGTGAGAAGTTGAAGGGAATGGTTGGAGAAGAGGTTGAATATATGTGAGAGATTCTGGCAGTGACTGACTAGGAGTCCCAGTAGGAGGCTTCTAAAAGTTGAAAGGGGGTGATGGTGAACAGAGAAAATGTTCTAAATCATGTATTGATTAGCATTTGGGAGATGGATGAACTATATAGTCTGGATGGCTCTGGAAGCTCATCTTCTGCTTCTATTTGGTGGCCCAGCAGAGAGCTGGCTCTGCAGCTCTGAGCTCCAGTGTGCACCACAAGGCTTTGTGGGAGCTCACGGGCTGCCTGTGTTCTGGAGGCCAGAACGCACACTCCCTAGTATCATGCCTCAGCCTAGAGATCCCTTGAAAAATGTATTTCTCAGAGAAAAGAGATATTTCCTACTCTGCCTTAGGCTAACCTATAAATATGAAACATGAGGTGCTGGCAGGGTTTATTCTCAGTCTTGGAGTATTCCCAGTATGTGTCCAGCCTGCTGGCTGACAAAGACCTCTCTCAGCTGGGACCCTGGCCATGGAGCATATAACATCTTTGCCTGGCAAGGAAGAATGACAGCTTGAGGGAATATATGTTTTGTAAGTTTTTCCCCAATTAGCCCCATGTTATAAACTGTGCCAGTAAGCTCTAGTGATGGGTGTCTGTGACTTCTTTACATTCCAGAGATAAAGGGTGACCGGGGAATAATCAGCTTCTTGTGGTGACTGAGAGGAGAGAGAACAAAGTGAGATGAGTCCTAATGATATCAAGGCAGAATGCGGTGGGGAGGTTGTTAGTGTCTGGTTGCTAGTGGGGTTGGGAAGACAGGGGTCTCACCTGGAGCACACAAAATTCTGGGTTCTTCTTGACTCTTCTTGATTGAGGTGGAGAGGCTGGGGGGAGGCATCATCATAAATAATAGGAGAGATTTCTTTCCATAACTGACAATACTTACCAGTAGATTAAGATGGCCCATCAAGTACCTGTTTCTATAAATGAAAAAGGACTGCATCTAGACATCACAAGTGTGATATCAAAGAATTTTAGAAAAATAGGTCATTTACAAAAGGAAGAGGAGTCATAATGGGAAAATAATGCATTAGCCACACTGAAGACTAGAAGTCAAGTGAGAAACTTCCAAAGATTGATAAAAATAAATTGCACTTAAATTTTATAATCAACCAAATTGTCTCTTTTTTGTAAAAGTAGACTAAAACCATTCTGAAAACCTAGGCCATTTTCTTCCAATATACAACTTCTTACAAAAGGACTTGAGCGTATGCTCCAGTAAAATGTGTCAGGAAGTACTAACAAAAAACAAGCCATGAGATCCAGAAAAGAGGGGTTCCTATCCAGAAAAATAGAGATGGAAACTGCAGGATGATCCCATGTGCCAGGCCTGGGTGGGCACACAGGACCCCAGGAAAATGTGGAAGTTGTGATACTGTCTTTCAAAATTCACAATGTACAGAGAAAGTGAAGTCAAGCAATGTGAGGGTGGGGGAAAAGATGCTGAAAAAGCACAAGAGAAATAAAAAGATTTACAGGAAAAGGGATGTATTACAAGTACACTATTTGGTTGCAGAGTAAACAATATTAAATTATTCATTAAAATATAAACACTAACTGGTGTTTATCTTATTTTAGAATCAGACTATGGACAAAACAAGGCAGCCTTAATTATAGTCACGGAATAGAATGTGTATGTTAGCGCTACAAATGTACGAGAGGAGAGAAAGATAGCAGCCAAAGTGGAACAGAGGAGGTCATATGAGAGGGCACGTTCCAGAAATAATATCTCATGACGTAGGGACTAACATGATGTCATCTACAGTTGATAGAAACAGGGATGAGAAGTATAAGTACGTTATTATAAACTACAAAGTGAGTACAGAGGAGCTAAATAGAGTGCCATGACTACCTTTGAGAGGGAGAAGAGCTGAAATGGAATGAAGTGCTCCTTTTTCCTAACAGATGATCAGTTTATAAATAATATCCCAAACGGATCATTAGAAAAGTGTACAATGAAGCTGTTGCTACAAGATTTGAGATACATACAAAAAAACAGAAAACAAAACTCGAAGGAAAACCCTACGTAAGAGTTAGACCTGGTTTGCCCTGGGAAGTAGGACCGGAATGAGGTGTGGCGAGGGGATTATAGTTTTTCATTATGAGGGATTCTCTCTTACTTAAATTGTTGTATTTCTTCCAAGTATGGAACTTCTTTGCTAAGAATTTTAATTCCTAAAAGTATAAAGTAAAAGATATTTTGATAGATTTCCGTTCCCTCCTCAAGGAAAACTGTCACTTTATCAAGTGTCTGCTGTAGGCGATGGTCATCCTCTCTGAGAAGCGAGGGGCCGGGAGTGGTGGCTGCAGGAAGACCGGGGCATTGAACAGAAGGATCCAGGGAATGCAGGCTGGTGGCTGAGGTCCAGGGGCCTCACATTTTTCCAGGGGGCCAGTCTATGCTTCTTTCATGTAAGCGTGGAACATGGCTCCATCTGCCAGAGAGCACAATACTCACCTTTTACGAATGCCAACATAATGAACATAATGAAGTAGGTGATGTTAATAAAACATTAGGTAATTCCTTCAGAGAAAAATATCGTATTTCATAAGGTGCATAAATATTACAGCAAGAGTCTAAAAAAGATTTAGCTGTTATTTCGAATTCTGTAAATTGCCTCTGGATGCTCTCTGATCAAGGGCCAGATATTGATTTTCTCCAGCTTTCCCGATATTTCTTGGTGAAGATATCACCAATAAATTCAACTTTATTTTTTTAAAATAAGCTTTTTGTTTTAGATTTACAGAAAAGTTATGGAGATTGTATAGAGAATTCTCATAGAGCCCACACCCAATTATTAATACCTTGTATTAGTAAAATATATTTATTACATAGAATATAATCAGATCTATACTTTATCCAGATTTCATTGGTTTGTACTATAATGTCCTTTTTCTGGCCCAGGATCCCATCCAGCACAGGATATCAAACCACATGTAGTTGTCTCCTTATACTCCTGTGGCCGTTTCTCAGACTTCCCTTGTTTTTTGATGATCTTGGTAGCTTTGAGGACTCCTGGTTAGGCACAAATTGTGCCTCAGTTGGGATTTGTCTGTTGTTTTTTTCATGATTAGTCTGGGGGTATGGTTGTTGGTAGGAAGGCCAAAGAGATAAGTGCCATTCACGTTACATTATATCCAGATTGCATGTTATCAACATGACTTACCACTGGTGATGTTGACCATCATTGCCTGGCTGAGACCTTTGTGTCAAGTTTCTCCACCATAAAGCTACTCTTTTCCCTCCTTCCCATACCACATTATTTGTAAGAAAGTCGCTACACGTGCTTCTAGGTTGTTGCACAGTAAGCATGTCTGCCACAAGCCTTTCACCGCAAGCATTTTCGCTGCAGACATTTTCACCACAAAAATAATCGGCCGCAAGGCAATTCTGCCGTAAAAGATAAAAATACTTTTGATTTCATTTCTCCATTGGTATATTACTCCATTTTTATATTACATAATATTACATAAATCTTAGCCCTCATGATGGTGTATATAGTGGCAAAGAGTTTTGAACCCACATTTCCCATAGAATTTTGGAACATTAGTCACTGGATGTGTAACAATATGCCAAGAACAAACAACAGTGTAGAAAGCTTTCACAATGCAGTACAAAGCTCAGTTACAAATATGCATCCGAGTATTTGAAAACTGCTATCTCTCTTAATGAAGGAAGACCCTTATTAAAAAAGGAAAAAGTGTGAGGCCAAATGAGGAGATGAATACAAAAGTAAATTAAAAAAAATGATAATACTTGGAACAAAAAACTTTGAAGACAAGTACTCAGGTACAATCCACAAAATAATATCAGCTATTTGCCCATTATTGTTACGAATCTCCACTATACATGTTGAATGTATTCAAGTACTTTATATTTTGCAGCAAAGTCTTTTTAACTTTATTCATTTTTCATGTTTCATTATGTCCTTTTTAATGAATGTCCCTGTTTTATTTATTTATTTACTTATTCATTCATTCATTTATTTTGATCTTTATCTTTTAAAGCAAAATTGCCTTATGGCCAATTAGTTTATGTGGTGAAAGTGCTTGAGGCAAAGATGCTCACAGTGAAAAATACCAGCTAAGAGTACACACAGCCTACTTATAGAATGGGGAGTTATGCTTCACCTCCTTGACAGTGGAATAGCTACATAAATTATTTAGAATTTGTCTGCACAAGAGACTTGCCTATTCTTTTTTTTTTTTTTATTTTAAAGATTTTTATTTATTTGACAGAGAGAAACACAGCGAGAGAGGGAACACAAGCAGAGGGAATGGTAGCGGGAGAAGCAGGCTCCCCGCCGCGCAGAGAGCCCGATGCGGGGCTCGATCCCAGAACTCTGGGATCTGACCTGGGCCGAAGGCAGACGCTTAACGACTGAGCCACCCAGGCGCCCCAAGACTTGCCTATTCTTACCCACTCATTTATTCAAACACTTATTTATGTTAGTATGGCCTTATACATATTTAGTATATACTTTGGGTTCTAACTCCGTACTATTTAATTGTTTTTTGCTCCAGTTGTCCCAGCTTTAGCCATTGCTGATTTTTTCATCTGGCACTTATGTTCCTTTGACATACCCCGCCCTTTTGTTTTTGGAACATTTCCTTACTTTCTCTATTATCACAGGGCTCCAAGTTCATCTTGTATGATGTTCACTGTAGGTTTTCCATAGACACTCTTTATGAAGTTTAGGAATTCCTTTTATTTTTAATTTTTAAAATAAATTTTATTTTTAGAGGAGTTTTAGGTTTACAGAAAAAAACTGATCAGAAAGTCGAATTCCTGTATACAAACCTCTCCCCAATACACATTCTCTTCTATTACTGGTATTTTGCATTAGATACATTTGTTATAACTAATGAACCCATAAGACACATTGTCATTAACTACAGCCCAGTTGTCTAGTTCTATGGGTTTTGCCAAATGCATAATGACATATATCTATCATTATGATTTCACACAGAATAGTTTCAACACCCTAAAAAAATCCCTGATTTGTCACATATTAATCCTTCCCCTCCTTGTCCTCAAACAGCTGACAATCACCGATCTTTTTACTATTTCTATAGTTTTGCTGTTTCCAAAAGGCCGTTTAGTTGGAATTGTACAATATATAGTTTTTCATTTTGATATTTTTCAGTAAGTCCCAATTTGAACTCACAACCCTGAGATCAAGAGTCGCATGCTCTACTGACTGAGTCAGCCGGTCTCCCCTAGTATATAGCTTTTTAAAACTGGCTTCTTTCACTTAGCAATATGCATTTAAGGTTCCTCCATGTTTCTCTGTGGCTTGATTGCTTATTTCCATTTATTGCTGAATAATGCTCCATTGTCTCGATGTACCTCAGTTTGTTTATCCATTCACCTACTAAAGAACAGCATGGCCGCCTCCAGTTTAGGTGATTAAGAATAACCCTGCTAAAAATTAGTGTGCAGTTTCTTGTATAGACATCTTTTCATCTGCACTGGCTAAGTACCTGGGAGCATGAACTGGATCATTATTGTGGGACAATGTTTAACTTTGTAAAAAAAACTGCCAAACTGTCTTGCAAAGCAGTTGTGCCATTTTGCATTCCCACCAGCTGTGAATGGGCATTTCTTGTTGTTCTATATCTCACCATCATTTGGTAATTGTGTTTTGGATTTAGCCAGTGTAATAGGTGTATAGTGGTATCTTGTTATTTTTTCATTTACAATTCCCTAGTAATGTGTTACTTTTCATATGCATATATGTATCTTTTCATATGTATATTGACTATCTGTGCATTTTTATTAGTGAGATGTCTAGATCTTTTGCCCAATTCTTAATTGGGCTGTTTCTTGTTTTTATGAAATTTTGAGTCTGTTGTATGTTTTGGATATAAGGCCTTTATCAGGTATATGTTTTACTAATATTTTCTCTCAGTGGCTACTTCTAGTTTTTTTTAAGATTTTTAAAATCATAAATCAATGAATTTTGTTGAATGTTTTTTTCTGATTTTGATATATGTTTTATGCAGTCTGTTAATATTATAAATTATATTGATTGATTTATGATTGTTGAAGCAACCTTTTATGCCTGAAATGAACCCACCTGACTGTAATGTATTATCCTGTCTACATATTGCTGGATTAGATTAGCTGACATATTGTTAAGGATTTTTCATTAAAGATATTGGTCTGTAGTTTGGGGTTTTTTTTTGTTGTTGATGTAATGTCTTTAGCTGTTTTTAGGTCAAGTTAATGTTGGCCTCCAAAAATGAGTTAAGAAGTATTCCCTCTGCTTCTATTTTCCGTAAGAGATTGTGGAGAACGTGTATTATTTCTACCTTTAAATGTTTGGTAGAAATCAACAGGAAAACCATGTGGACTTGGCACTTTCAAATTTGGAAAGATTTTAAACTACTAATTCTTTTTCTTTAACAGATATAGAGCTATTCGCGTTATCTCAAGTGAGTTTTATTAGGTTGTATGTTTCAAGGAATGGGTCCATTTCATCTAAGCTAACAAATGTGTGGGTATACAGTTATTTCTATTATTCCTTTATTATCCTTTTAAGGTCTATGAGATCATTTCTGGCAGTGATAATTTGTATTTTCTCTTTTTATCTTGATTAGATTGACTAGATGCTTATTGATTTTAATAGATTTTTTCCAAAGAACTCTTAGTTATGTTAAATTTCTGTTTTCTGTTTTCCTGTTTAAACTTTGTTGATTTCTGGTCCAATTTCTATTATTTTTTTCTTCTGCCAGCTCGACTTGCCCTTCTTGCTCTGGATTCCTAGATGAAACTCAAGTTGTTGATTTTACAGCTTTCTTTTTTCTAATGTATCAATTTAATGGTATATATTTCCCTCAAAGCACTGCTTTTGCTGCATCTTGCATATTCTGAAAAGTTATATTTTTATTTTCACTTGGACAAAAATGCTTTTAAATTTTGCTTGAGGTTTCTTCATTGACCCTTAAGTCATTAAGAAGTGTGTTATTTAATTTTGAAATCATTGGGGATTTTCCAACTATCTTTCTATTATTCATTACCAGTATAATTCCATTGCAGTCTGAGAATGTACTTTGTATGACTTATAATTTATAAATTTGTTAAATTGTGATTTATAGCCTAGAAATGTGGTCTGTCTTGGTGAGTGTTCCATGTGAACTTGGAGTATTCTGTAAATGTGGATTAGATCAAGTTGATTGATAGTGCTGTTCAGGTTATTTATAACCTTACTGATTTTCTGCCTGCTTGATCTATCAATTATTGACAAGAGTTTTGAAGTTTTTCACTGTAATTGTAGATTTGTTTATTTTTCTTTCCAGTTCTATCAGTTTTTGCCTCATCTATTTTAATGTTCATTTGTTAGCTGTATACACACATTTGCTGAATCTTCTTGGAGAATAGACCTCTTTATCACTATGTAACACCCCTCTTTATCTCTGAATCTTCATTGTTCTAAAGTCTGCTTTGTCTGAAATTAATATACCTTCTTCAGCTTTTAAAAATTTATTTGTGATAGTATTTTTCTTCATCTCTTTACTTTTAAACATCTGAGTCTTCATATTTTAGGTGATTTTTTTAGAGACAGTATATAGTTTGTCTTTTTTTTTTTTTGCAGGCTTAGTTTGTCATTTTTTAAAATCCACTCTGACAATGTCTGTGCTCTAATTGGTGTGTTTAGACTACTCACACTTAAAGTGATCCCATTGGTGGATTTGTACCATATTTGTAACTTTCAATTTGTTACATTTCCTCTTTGTTTCCTTTTTCCCCTTCTATTTCTCTTCCTACTTGGTTTAAATTGAACAATTTATATGATTTGTTTTATCTCCTCCCAGAGTATCATTTATACTTTCTTTTAAAAATTCGTGGGGCGCTTGGGTGGCTCAGTCGTTAAGCGTCTGCCTTCGGCTCAGGTCATGATCCCAGGATCCCGGGATCGAGTCCCACATCCGGCTCCCTGTTCGGTGGGAAGCCTGCTTCTCCTGCTACCATTCCCTCTGCTTGTGTTCCCTCTCTCTCGCTGTGTTTCTCTCTGTCAAATAAATAAAATTTAAAAAAAAAAATTAGTATTGGTACTTCTGTTTACATTATGTTTTTAAATAATCTAAGTTTACTTTCATATAACACTGTAGTACTCCAGTGTTCCCAATTTCTCTCTCATCCCTTGTGACATTGGTCACATTAATTTTACTTATTCATATGTTACAGTTACCAAAAACATTGTTACTATTATTGCTTTAAACAATTATGTTTTAGATAAATTAAAAATAAGGAAAAGATTTCATTTTACCTTTAATCATTCTTTCTCTATGCTCCCCCATTAATTTTTATTTTTATTTACTAGTTATTTATTTTTATTTTTATTTTTCCACATGTTTTTTAACCAATGATACTTTTCTTCTGCCTAAAGACCTTTTAATTTTTTTTAATAAGGTAGATATACTAACAATAAATTCCCTCAGGTTTTACCTGACAAACCTTTATGTCTCCTTTCATTTTGAAGAATAATTTTGATGTATTTATAATTCCAGGTTGGTGGTTTTTCTTTCAACATTTTAAAGATTTCTCTCCACTCTCCCGTGCTTGCACTTTTCTGATGAGAAGTCTATTTTCATCCTTATGTATGTTCCTCTACAATTAAAGGGTTTTTTTTCACTTTTGCTTTCCTCAAAATTTTGTTTTTGTCTTTGATCATCTGTCTCTGTATGCATCTTTATTTTATCTACCTTTTTGTTTTAAAGATTTTATTTATTTATTTGACAGAGAGAGACACAGTGAGAGAGGGAACACAGGCAGGGAGAGAGGGTGAGGGAGGAACAGGCTTCCCGCCGAGCAGGGAGCCTGATGAGGGGCTCAATCCCAGGACCCTGGGATCATGACTTGAGCCAAAGGTAGAAACTTAACGACTGAGCCACCCAGGTGCCCTTATTGTATTTACTTATATATTTTATATTTTTATACTTTTATATAAACCAAACCTTGTTTGGTTTTCCCTGAGCTTCCTGCATCTGTTGTTTGCTGTCTGTCCTTAGTTTTGAAGAGTTTTCCGTCATCTTTAACTTCAGACACTTGTCTCTTTTTTCTCATCTGGTATTTTAATGACACATATGTTAGAACTTTTAACATTGTCCTACAGTTTTGAGTGATGTTCTATTCCTTTTTTTTTTTTTTCTTCAAGTTCTTTTTTTCTCTGCATTTCAATTTGGGCCATTTCAATTGACCCAGCTTCCCACTCGGTCACTCTTCCCTTCACTCTGCGGAGTCTGCTGGTGAGTCTGTTGAAGGTACATTTCATTTCTGCTACCGTGTTTTGATTTCTAATCTTTCTTTCACATTTTTTCTTAGAGTTTCAATCTCTCTGCCCACATTACCCATCTATTCCTGATTCTGGTCTACTTTTTCTTGATTAGAATCCTTAACATATTAATTATAGTCATTTTAAATTCCTTAGCTGATAATTCCACTATTTATGTCATATTTGAATCTGGTTTCAATACTTCAAAATGTGTTTTCTTCTTGCCTTTTGGCAAAACTGGCAATTTTTTGTTGAATCCATACATGTAGTTTTTGATCATAAGAACTGAGGGAAATATGCCTTTAGTGTGAAGATTTATGTTAATTTGGCTAGGAGCTGCTCTGTGTTGTATATTTATTGCAGTTACAGATGCTGGTGGCTTCAAATTCCTCTTCTGTCTTTGTTTCTGTCTTCTCTTTGGCTTTGGGGTTTTCTATCTACCACTTTAGGAGAAAGTCTGCCTTGCATTTCTTCCAGCTGTTATGAAACTGGAATGTATTTGGCATAGAAGTATCGTGGGACCAGGAAGCATTCTATGTCTTCTAATTATGTCTCAGAGCTGAGGCTACACAACTGTTTCTGTTTCTCTTCCAGTGAATAATATTTCCTTCTCCCTCTGTTCCTCTCCCTGGATTCAGTGCTCCCAATCTATTTCCTTGAAGCCCTGTACCCCATTTACTGTTTCTTTTTTTCTTTTCCCCTTTACCTCAAGTGAGACAGAAAGGCCTTAGGAAGAAGTGTAAATAGAATAGAGATTAATTATCTTTTCCCCACTATAAAGTTGTGCTATGACCACACTCTTTTTCCTGGAGAGCAGGCTTCTATGATGGGGAAGGTTTTTGGTGTAAGTCACATTTTTTTTGTAGATCTTTGCTAGGAGAAGCTGGAGAAGTCCTTGGAAGGAAAGCTTAGGAAAGTGCGGGCTTCCTATGAGACTGGACTCAGAGGAGTTTCTCATTTTTACCCTCGTCCATGTGCAGCCTTCAGCAATTTGTAAAAATTACCTCTAAGCGTTCTGACCAGTTTATGGCTCCAGCTGCCCTTCTTCCGGGTAAGCAGATCTCTGGCCACATCTCTCTGGATACACCTGTCTCTCCAGATTTTGAGGTAGCGATTTGCCCTGGGACCTCAGCTCTCTGAGAGATCCAACAAAAGTTACTGACATTCAGATTATCTAGCTTTTTTTTATTGTAAGGATAAGAGCAGCAACTTTCAAGCTCGTTATATGTCGGAACTGAAACTGGAAATATCTCTCAATTCTATTTCTAATTATAAAAGTATAGTTTGCTTAAGAGAGGAAATATCCAGACAAGAAAAAAAGTGGCCATAATTCACTAACAAATTATGTGGGTGGACAGTCCTTTATCACCTCACTATGGCCCTCTAGGAATATAACCTCTATATACACAGAGCTCCCAGTTTATGTGAGTGGACCATTTCTTAACTGACCTTTGCTCACTGGGAGGTTATGGTTATGGTGATGGTTAGAAGGGAAGTTTGACCTCTGAACATGTAAGGCTCTTTACTTTTGTTGACATAATGTCAAATACACAGACATTTGGAAAGAGCCTAAATATTAATTAATATATTTCTCCAGTTTTGATTGAGATATTTGACCTTAGCCTTTCTCCTAGTCCTTCTCACAATTTTCTTCTGTCTAATGTTAAATATAGGTCTTAATATATTTTTCTACAAGGAACAAATAAACATTCATGTATGAATGAATAAATATGTTAGCTACTATTATACCAGTAGCTCCACTTTGCTATTTTTACATAAAAACTTGAATGCTGATATTGCTATAAATAGCAGCTACAAATGAATTTTGGGTGCATCGCTGGCAGGTTTCTGGTATACAAATGAACATGACTTGCAAATAGCAATTTTACAGTTTCCACATATGGAAATTCAGTTCTGTGTATAATATTCTGCTTCAAGGTTTAGAACAAGTATGCAGAGCAATGTTCATTCACACAACTTTGAAAAATGTGTTTGCTTAGCTATTTCAGTTTCTTCTGTGGAAGAGTCCCAATTGCATCAAGCATTATGTGTGCTGAGTTCGAGGTTGCTATGCTCAAAGAGATCAGGGCAAATTTGGATCCAATTTAATTCTGGACGGGCTTTTCTGATGGTCCCTCATCACAGAGTTCAAAGCAGAAGGATCTCTTACAGGTGATTTCAAGGCTTGGAGTCCAACAGCTTAGAACCATTGCCGGGAAGCCACAGCCAACCTCACACTGCAGTTCTCGGCCCCTACTGCTTCTAAGAGGTGCTATGTGACTTGTGTCTGACAATGAACTGTGAGCAAAAATTATGTGAGTCCCTTCTGAACCAAGTGGATGTTCTCTGTGCATACTTTCTTTCCTTTCCCCCTCCCTGGGGACAGAGACTTGAAGCACTGTGCAACAGTTGTGTCAAAAGACTGTAGGGACATCATTTCCTGAAAAACAACAAATTGAGGAAAGCTGCCCACTAACTAGAAGCACTATATTGCTTTTTTTTTTTTTTTTTTTAGATTTTATTTATTTGACACAGAGAAAGAAATCACAAACAGGCCGAGAGGCAGGCAGAGAGAGAGGGGGCGGAGCAGAGAGCCTGATGTGGGGCTTGATCCGAGGACCCTGAGATCATGACCTGAGCCGAAGGCAGAGAGGCTTTAACCCACTGAGCCACCCAGGCACCCACTATATTGCTTTTTTACATAAATGGGAATAAACTTCATTGTGTTGAGCATCTGAATTTTTGCGGTTTATATGCTAACAATTAGTATTACCCTACAAAAATTATTACTAGAAATGATGAACTATTCTAACAGATATTGGCAATATCCCACCTATATTCCACTGGAACAAACTGATTTTTCCTTTAGTTTTATTGAGATGTAATTGACATCCACCACTGTATAATTTTAAGGTAAAAAGCATAATAGTTTGACTTACATATATTGTGGAATGATTACTACAAAAAGCTTAGTTAGCATCCATATCTCATTGATACAATAAAAAAATAAGTAAAAAAAAAAAAAAGAGAAAAAATTTCCTTGTAGGGAAAGTCTTAGAATTTACTCCCTTAACCACTTTTCTATATATCTTACAGCAGTACTAACTATAGCCATTGTGTGGTACATTATATCCTTAGTACTTATAACTAGAAGTTTGTGTCTTTTGGCCACTTTCCTCAAATGTTCCCCCCCAACCTTTGTTTACTAAAAATCTGTTCTTTTTTTCTATGATTTTTTAAAAATTCCTCAAATAAGTGAGATCATACAGTATTTGTCTTTCTCCGGCTGCTTATTTTACTTAGCGTAATACCCTCAAGTTTCTTCCATGTTGTTGCAAATGGAAGTTCCCTCATTTTTTATGAATGAATAATATTCCATCATGTTTGTGTGTATCACAACTTCTTTATCCATTCCTGCATCAGTGGACATGTAGGCTGCTTCCATGTCTTGGTTATTGTAATAAATGTTGCTATGAATGAAGGGGAACAGATATTTTTTGAGTGAGTATTTTTATTTCTTTTAGGCATATTCCCAGGAGTGGGATTGCTAGGTCATATGGTAGTTCTATCTTTAACTTTTTAAGGATCCTCTATGCTATTTAGAATAAGCCACTTTAAAGCGTGTTGGCCTTGATTTCCAACCGCTGGCATCTGCATGTCTTTGTATGAAGACAAAGTCCTTTGTGTCCACAAATATGGCAACCTGGAAGCCAGAGAGAATTAATGCCCAGTAGACCTCAACCAATGGCTAGAGGGAATTTGTCTATACATATTTACGTATTTGCTGGTGAAAATTGACCATACTAAAGCCATTTCACTGTGCACAAAATTTCATGTTCCTCAGCCTGCAAATAGAGTTATTGCTTCCTTTCCCCTCCTGGCAAGAGGTTGCAGAGAACTCTGTGTCCCTATGGCATGACAGAACAACAGAGGGGGAAGGAGCCTGAGTCTATGTTTCACCATGCTGAGCTAAGCCACTCACTAACCAGAAACTATGGCATTATTATGGGAGGAAGTAGTAAACTTACTTTGGATTAAGCTTATGAAATTTTAGAAATTCAATTCTGCTAACAGTTAGTTCCATTAACAGATATAGATGGAAACAAAAGAGACTGTGTTCAAGGTAGAGTAAGAACTATGAGCCAGAAAACCATGTCCAACAGTCATCCATCAATGAGAACAAATATGAGGATCCAAATTTTGGAAGAGAAGACAGGACTGGAGAATCATGAAAGATGAGAGCAACACATAACACATTAGAGCAGACAAACAAAAATGGATTTGGATGAATGCCAGAAATGGGAATCGTGTGTGTGCGTTTTATATTCACCTGACACTAGATAGTATAAATAACCTGGGTTTGTATAAAGGGGCCAGCCTAGGGTGTATCATTTATTTGGCATCTCACCATTGTCAATTTTTCAAGAGAGTTGGTTAGAAAGGGTATGACAGGAGTCTGTCATTCCCAGAAACTCTACATAGTGATTTAGTATTATAGGGTTTCAATAAAAACCATAAAACAAACAAACAAACAAACAAACAAACACCTTTGAGGTTATTAGGCCTAAAGCCTAAAACTGTTGCTCAATTATAAGAATATCTTCACTGTGGCACCTGGGTGGCTCAGTTGTTTAAAGCCTCTGCCTTTGGCTCAGGTCATGATCTCAGGGTCCTGGGATCGAACCCTGCATCGGGCTCTCTGGTCAGCAGGGAGCCTGCTTCCCCCTCTCTCTCTGCCTGCCTCTCTGCCTACTCGTGATCTCTCTTTCTCTCTGCCAAATAAATAAATAAAATCTTTAAAAAAAAAAAAAGAAGAAGAATCACTTCACTGATACTACAGAAAATTAGATATAGTCTCCTTTGAAGCTTTCCTGCCTCATGAAATATCCTTTTCCATGCCTGGCCAGGAATAATTACTAAAGATTACTAAAATGTTTATTTATTTTGATTGTGTGACCTCCTGATTATCTTTTGACCTCTCATTCTCCTTTGGTAAATTCTTTTCTTCCTCTGGGCCCCTAAAGGTTGATAATCTTCTATAATCTACCAAGGCTTTTCTCATATCATGCCATGGTCCCCCGAGTAGCTCTGGTTCTCCCCACAGATACATACTGATGATCTCAGAGGGGTCTGCCCAATTTGCACATTTATCTCTCCATCTGTCATACTGACCGTCTCCAAGCAGGTGTGCCATGGGCACTTCAATCTCAGTGTATCCTGTTGAATTCCTTGACTCCTCCTAAAAACCTCTCTTCCTCCTGGGTAATTTATCTCAGTGAATGGCCTGTAGTTCTATCCGCTAAAGAGCTCACGAATTCAAGCAATTTTCTCTAACACTTCTAGTAATACTTACAGGCCAGAACTGTCTCTTGGCCTAGATTACTACAAATTCTTCAAAAGCATTCTCCATTTTTCTACTCTTGTTTTTCTCCAATGCTGTTTAGGTAGCCAGCACGGTGATATTTCTGACATAAGTCTGATTTTATCACTTCCTTGTTAAAAGCCCTTCAGAGGCTCTTAAAAGAATGCTCAAGTCACTACTAAGACCCACAATGTCTTCTGCAATCTGGCTCTGCTTCCTTCAGGTTTATCTCTGACACCACCCACTCGTACTCTGGGATCTACACTTGACTTTTGATTTCTCAAACACTCAAATACAGTTTGTTTTTCTCTTTTCCTAGAATACTCTTCCTTCTGTGCCTTACCTTCATCAGTTTTAACTCCTATCCATTTTTCATATCTGGCTTTTCTTTGTTCTGACTACCCAACTTTCTGCCATCCCCCCAAATTAGATCATTAGTGTTTCCATATGCCTTGTAGTTCCCATAGTATAACAATTGTGTGTGTGTATCTTTAATGAAATGAGATCACATAATACACATTATAAAACAGCTTTGTTTCTTTCATTTAGCAATATATTATGGACATGCTTTCATGTCCGTGTACACACAATAACTTCATTTTTCAAAGTCTGTGTGGCCCATTGTAATTATTTACCAAAATTTATCTAACCATTTCCCTATTGTTTGACATTAACTAATCAATACTTCTTGAAATACGGGTTTTCAATCAGTAGAAAAATGAATTTACAAACATTTTCCAATCCTGGGATATATGTCAACTTCAAATATATAGTTACAGCTTTAATAACATTTTTGACTTCCCAAAAGGCATATGAAGTCTTGAGTCCCACACATCTTCTTATGTCTGGATTTCAGCCATCTGTAGTTTCCTAATGATTTCCTTCACTCTGGGATTAGCTCTACTTAATTGAAACTTAATGATTTTCCACTGTCCTACCCTGAATCTGTGGGACAGGGTCAAACCCGTTCCAGGTATGGGGTTGATTCATGTGGGATGAATGATGCAAGAATACTCAGAAATTCATCATTGGAATGTAAATAGAATGTCTTTCTCTCCCTGTTCCTTTATTTAAAGAGTTTATGATCTGTATGAGACACTGTGAGATATATACTTAAAATGATAACTCATCCTATAGAAAATTGAAGATGTGCCAAAGAACTCAAAGACTTGATAAAAGAATATACTTTAAGTCCAAATGTTCAGGAGAAGCCCTGCAGAGTAACAGTTTAAGGAAAGACAGTAATTAGTACAAAGAAGAGAAGGCTTATTTGGGTCTCAGTAACTGTCTTCAAATACCTGAAATGTTCTCACTACTTGTTAGCTTCAGGCAATCATTTTTTTCCTTGCTGTTTTTATCTGTTTGCTTAATCTCAGTGCAACCTCTAAGAAATACGCCACTGAATGATGATTTGTGTGTTTGCCAAATTATGATTACAGATCATTACAATGCATTAGATTTTGGCACACTTAATTTGTATATTTACCTTGCAAAGGTGCTAAGATAATGTATACTAGAAATAAGTTTACAGTGATATCTGAGGTAATTCTTACACTATATCTTATTTGGCTATCTCCATGATTCAATTCTTAGGCAGAATGATTTTTTTCATTTTCTCCTTCTTAATTGTGATCAACTGTGAGGCAATTGCTAGGCAAAAGTTTCATGATTGGTGAGACTAAACCAAGTTTGATCAATTTCTTAATTTACAGTCAATAATACAGAGGAGAAAAGTCATTTTGGTCAAACAGAGTTTGGTTAGAAAACTTCTGTCCAGCTTTGAAATTACCTAAAAACTGAATTTCCGGAGCATCATATCTGACCAAGTCATAACTCCCATAGGAAAATGGATTTTATGTGACTTTTATGGACACTTTGCTTTGAGTTCTAGGAATCATTCATATATAGCAATGACCTAAATGTTTTAGTTAAATCTCTAAGTTAACCATTTATATGAAGTAAATTTTCAAATAACCAACAGTTCCTGAAAACTTCATCTTGCACCATGTCAACATGATTTCTTCAGAATCTCAGTTAGTTCTTTTGTAATTTTTAGAGCAGTCCCATCTAACTTCCATGAGGAATTTATAAGCCCCCCAACAATAGAATAAGCATCATTCTATGATCAACGGGACGCTTCAGACAAGTACCTGATTAAATGCCCTAGATGTACGTATCCTGAGAAAGCATACTCGTATAGCCCTAGGACAGACACAGAATATCTTACTACTTCGGCCAAATATGGAAAATAATGAATCTGCTCTGAAAGCCAGACCCATAGGTACGCTGCAAGGCATGCTTCTTCAGGGTTAATTCTCCAGTGAATGCAAAGAGGTATTCTGCCTCCAACAAGTCTGTGCTTTTAGCCCTAATGTAGGCACACTCCCGTCTTCAGAAAGGGCGCCTGGGCTGAGAGGATGTTGTGCACCACTGTTTGAGCAGGATGGAAGGCAAGATGGGTCTTTTCAAGTGTGCGGCATAAGCCCGAAGGAGGAATAGCAACGTCCTTGGAGTCTTCCAAGGAGAGGCGAGCCTGGCTGAATAATCAGTGAGCAGAAACCCAAACCTTGCAACTTATCAGGCAAAGGGACATGAAGGCTAGCATTGCTGTGATGATGCAAATGAAGGGCAAAATGGTACAAATTCCTGTCTCCCAGAAGGTGTAATTAGAGAGCGAAGGTAGAAAAACAGCTATCTCTAGAAATGCGGAGCAGATGCTTATGCAGACTACCTCAGGCCTGGGTTAACAGTTAAAAGATATTGACGATTTTCATTTCTCACCTTCATTTTATATAAAAGTTTGCCTGGGTTCCAATTGGTAATACTAATAACAGATCACAAAATAGACACAGCACAATGTTAATGCAGAAGCCGTGCACACAAAACACTTAAAACATCTGAGCCAGAGAAAACCTGGGTCAAATATGAAAAATGTGTCTGTGATAATCAATCTAAAATTATGCACATAAAATTCAGTCTAAATCATGTGAACTATTTGACGTTCTAGCCATAAGAAATGCCAAGTTCTTTCTAAATGCTTTGGTTTGATAACACAAAATATATTTTACTTCTTTTCCACTCCCCTTTAAATGGTATTTATGTTCTATGTCATTTATAAATTGGCAGATACAATGCACACATTTTGGGCAATTGTCATGATGCTTCTTCTTATCCTTTGAAATTATTCAAGTAGCTTCAGTATAGAGTCCATGTGTATTTTGCTGGAATACCAGGATATATACTAGGGTATTATTCTCATGTATAAAGGCAGAGAACATTTCTGCTCTTTTATAAGTCTGCATTAGCCCATAAAACTCTTAATTTAGCCTAGTGTTGTTGGTGAGATGATCTTATCTCCTCTTGATACTGCTTATGTTGCCTTCAGTTTCCTTCATATTAGATGATGGTTTTCCTCTCCATACCCTTGGCTAATTAAAATAACAAATCTTCAAGCCGTCTTTTTGGGATGCCTTCTTATCACTCTAAACTAATTAAACTGGAAGGGGAAAAAAGAACCTGCTACAACCTAGTAACAAATCTTTAAGCATCAACTATATTTAGTATCTTTTATAAAATAAAAATATTTTATCTTGGACAGCTCTCTTCTTCATGGCTAATATATTGTTCCCTAGAATACTCAATCCTTTTCTATTCTACCGTCCAAGTGGAGAAACTTCTGTACCTCCACCTCCAAGTGGACAATAGGAAGAACAGGATGCATTTGATAGAGATCCCATAGAATGGAACTGGTCTCAAATCCACTGTCATTCCAAAAGCTAACTGGTATGAAAACAATGAAATACTGAATGATTGATAGGAAAAGTTTCTTTTAAAAAAGCAAGTTTTAGCTTGTGAATTTAGTGGGTAGTCAAGAAATCTTATAAAAATGGACAACCTTTGTCTGATGGAACTATCATTCTCTTATTCTGGCTGTGGAGATATGGAGCCTCTTTAATAGTTAAGATTCATGTACATTTTCATTCACCTGGGACATTTTAAGTGTGGCCTGAAATAACTTCTCAAGTTTCGTTCCAACTATTTGATACTGTAATGTTCAGCAACTTTAAAGATGACATTTTTTTTTTTCATTCTCTGGAACCTCAAATTATAATTCCATGTCAAAGATTTTGAACAGACAGTTGAGGTTTAGCTTGACATCAGATATATTATTAAGGAGGTTTCCTATTCATTTGAACTACATACAATATTTGATCTGTACCTTAATTTATAGTATATATTACGTTTTTCTAGAATCTTCCTAATGCATATTCTAAATTAACCAGACTGATCTGCAGTTTTCCTCAGTTTTATTTCTGAAGAGTATAAGATCAAGCACAACTAATGTGGACAATAAAGCTTAACTAAATAGTTTGAGATTAAGTAAATTAATTGCTGGCTTTAAAATTCAATGGACAACTAATTTCTTTACTGTATAATTTGTTTCGTGAGGCACTCAGAGAGGAATCTATAAAGGAGTTAATTTTTAAGGGCTCCAGTGCCTAGAGCATCTTGAAGTTAAATGATTAGTATGAGGCACATGGAGTAGAAGAATGGGCAGAATGATGGATTACCATCTGAAGACATTTTGAATAAGGGAAGGTAGCAAAGGAAAAAGGAAAACTAAAGTGATGGTTGCCTGGCAGATTTTGGTTGTGGGTACCCTCAAATCTCTAACCTAGGTCAGTCTGAGACTGTTCAAGAAAATGGGTCTTGCACCACTCAGTTGGTTCTGACCTTCCTTCAACTCAGAGTTACTGATTTACCATGGGAAGGTGAGATTGATAATACTACAAATTCACATTTATTGAGTACTTTATGTACCAGTCATTATTCTAAATGATTTATATGCATTAACTCACTGGATCCTAAAACAACTCAATGAGTTAGGCACTATTACTAATCCCACTTTATAGACAAAGAAGCTGAAGCATAGAGACATAAATAACTTGCCCAAAGTGACTTGATTCATAGGATTTGACCTCAGGAAGGCTTGCTCTAGAACCCTCACTCTTAAATGCACTATAGGACCTCTCTAAAAAGAGTGTCATCATTTTATTTAGTACCTATAGGGAATTCCTTTCCATGTTGTCTGTAACTCTTAGAGGTACAAAGAAACCATCAAGTCCATGCATCCTTAAGGTATTGGAGAGCTCAACTTAGTTCAAATAATTTGTTAGACATGCAGTTAAAATTAATTTTTTGAAATTTAAAATGCGAAGTCTACTTTACAGTAAATGTACACTTGATAGCAACAAACAGCTCAAAATGGAAATATTAAACTATTCTTAATTGTACATGAAGACAGAATTTCACAGTTTTTATTGGCAATGGGCGTAAGAAGAAGATATTGTTAAGCCAGGTTGGTTTGAAATTTCTTCATGCACAGAGTGGACACTCGGTAAAGGATTACTGAAAGAATGAGTCTCAAATAAGCTAGCTTATGTCTGCCTTTTGGAAAGATGACAAGACATTCTCCACAGGTTTTTATTTTTAATGAAACTTAGCATTTATAATCAATCCATGCAATTTCCTCTGAATCCTAGGAAATATACCTTCAGAATATACACCTTCAATTAAGTGTTTTTTCTTTCTTTTTTTTTCACTTGATTCTGATATGTTACAAGCAATCAACTCCCCCAGAACATGCTATTACTTTATAATTACAGATACAGTACAATGTTGCTGATTTAATAGTATGTTTCTCAAGGAGTAATATCAACTTTTAAAAATTAGTGATTCTACTTTAGTAAGAGAAATGGATGCGTTTCTCATCTTACTCTGAATGTGGAGGAGCTCAGCTAAGCCAAGATGAGCACCGAGGGGGGTGAGAAGCAGTTCCACTGAGATTTGTTTCATTATAAAAGAAGCTTTCAATTCTACATCCAAAAGACTCAGATTGTAAATGCTCCAGGTCCAACCAAGTGTGAGATATTGCTCTAAGAACAATCATTCCATTGATTTTAAAAATACATGCAGGTAGAGTTATTTATCCAAAGAAATTAAGTAATACTTTTCTGTCTTCAGTTATAAAGTTGAGCTTGCAGTAATTCTTTTAAAACTTATAAACTGAGTATTATTAGACCAGTGCTTGGAAGGGAAACTCAAAATTCCATATAAATTTCATATAGACAATAGTAATTTCTGTAGGCCAGTGAATTCCTGATTTTTGAAAGAAGTAATTATGTTTGGTCGATATTTACTATGCAGATACACTGATCTTTAATTCCCAAGAACCAAATTAAAGATAAGTTTATAGAGATTTTATCAATAATCAAATTTGATGAAACACATATAAAAAATGTTATGAGAAATTTTCCAGATGTTAATCCAATATACAGGTCCAGATATTTTCAGTCAATCACCTACAAGAACATAGTCTGCACTATGTAATCTGTAGATACACAATGTATACTTATTGACTAAGGGTGCTCTAACTGAGAAAACTAGCTACCAAAAAGTAACATCAGCACATCAGCCAGTCCAGACCACTGAAAAGGTTTCGCAGTCATTGTTAAGTCCAGTCTCCTGTGTAGCTGAGAGAGATATGCCACTGATATTGTATCCATGTTCTTTAAAACTATCTTCTTTATCTATATAAACCTAAGCAACAAAAACAAAAGTGAACATCCCCAGAAATAGATGATGGAGCCATCTATGTTGGGTTAACTCCCTTGCTCAGAAAGATGAGTACTGTGTATCAGAAGTGAGGAAGGTAATGAAGGTGGAGCACATTGTCAAGAATTTCACTGCAAACATACACCACTGGGAATTGGTAATTGCTGGCTCTAACTGGCATGGCTAGGGTGGTTGAAAATGAACAGTCTGTATGAAATGGTGGCATTATTCAGCTTGAAGGCAAAGGGACAGAGCCAGAAATAGAGATGATTCTGCAATGTCTATAGCCATATGCCCACTAAGAAAAAGAAATGGCAACTGATCAAGTTGTGCTTAGATTTCATGTGAAATATACAAGTAACATTGTGATCCTTTTCATTTATTTTTATAAATAACAATTCCACAGAGCTAAAGACATTTCTAAAATCTAGATGTTGTGAAATGTGGAGAGTAATCAGTGGTTCTCAATTCAATGGAATGATTCTATTAAAATGTGAGTAGAGTGAGGGATCTTGTCTGTCGTCACCTGACTGAAAGTACTTTTAAATGAATTAATAAATTATTATGTGTAAGGTATATTTGGGAAGTTTTCAGATGAAAGTGAATGTGAAAAATGAAGTGGAATTATCATTAGATGCTTCTATTACAGTAACATAAAGTAAATTACAAATTGTTTTACATTCACTAGTAAAAGAAATGTTGTCTTATAAAAAGTTTACTTATTCCTTGAAGGTGGGCATACCTGATTTCTCAATTTCAGTGCGTATGGTTTACTGTCTTCAAATTAAATCATGACTAATTTGCTTTTAGCTTTAAATGCTCCCTTGGCTCAAATGTCATCTTAGATTTGTTTTATATTCCTTGTCCATAATTAATTAAATCACCTTTTGGAGGTAAAGGTAAGAAGTAAAACTACATCCTAACATCTTGGTTCAAATCTTCAATAGGTACACGACATTTATTTTAAATTTATTTAAATATGATATTTAAATCAAATATGTTAAATATATTTTAAAAATTAATAACTTGTTTAAGAATAAATATATTGTAAAATTAATCTGCATTTGCTTACTCATCTTGCACATTTCTGGTTCTGCCACTAATTAACTTGTGCTATGACCTATGGGAGGTATTTCATGTCTACAAGCCTACCTTTCCCTATCTATAAAATGAGAATAATGGAATTACACTGTGTTAAGGCTCTTCTATGGTACATTTTACCAAGAGGTCTTTTAGGACATTTTGAAACCACATCATTAATTTATAAATTTTAAATATGAAGAGATAGATAGGGAGAGTTTTTCCTAAATAATACGTTATGCTATATATTTCCGAATCATAAAAAAGTCATACGGAAGCAGCTATGCAGGTCAGACATGTGTTGTTGTTCACATTAAGACTCAATGGTTTTATGGAGCACCTGGGTGGCTCAGTGGGTTAAAGCCTCTTCCTTCGGCTCGGGTCATGATCTTGGGGTCCTGGGATCAAGCCCCGCATCGGGCTCTCTGCTCAGCAGGGAGCCTGCTTCCCCCTCTCTGCCTGCCTCTCTGCCGACTTGTGATCTCTCTCTCTGTCAAATAGATAAATAAAATATTTAAAAAAAAAAGACTCAGTGGTTCTAAATATGAGAAAGCAGTAAAGTTCCAGTGAATTTTTAGGGAAACTGCTTCATAGAAAAGAGAGATTCATAATAGCCATAAACTTTGAAACAAACTAAGTTATATTTCATACTGTACATTTTCTTTATAGCAAATAAATGTTAAATAAAAGAGTAGCATTAGAAGATATACGGTCAAAAACAAAAGGAAGATATAGGGTTAAAAAAAAGATATAGGATCAATTTATTTTCCTTATCAAGTGGCCGTAAGAGTATTTTCTTTAGTTATTATACTAATCTAGGTTATAGTACTGTAAAATAGAATGTTGGGATGGTTAATTTTATGTTTCAATTTGACTGGTGAGCTATGGAGTGACGAGATATTTGCTTAAACATTATTCTGGATATGTCTGCAGTAGCATTTCTGGATGGAGATTAACATTTGAATTGGTAGACTGAGTAAAACAGATCGCTCTCCCCAGTGTGGGTGGGCCTTATCCAATCTGTATAAGATCTGAATAGAATAAAAGGCTTGTAAGAAAGAATTCTTTCTCTGCTTTGCTGTCTTTTAGATGGGATATCCATCTTTTTCTGCCTTTGGACAAAGACTTGGACTAGAACTTACACTATTTGCTTTCCTGGTTCTTAGGCCCTTGGATGCACATCCACCATTCCAGGTGTGCAGCTTGCTCACTGCAAGAACTTTTATTTCTCTGTTCTGTAATCACATGAGTCAATTCCTTGTAGTATGTATATCTATATTTGTACCCATATCTATATCCATCTGTATCTATATATCTATATATCTATATCTCCTATTGATTCTGTATCTCTGAAAAATTAATATTAATATAAATCTCTAGTGGCAGATTGGCAGTTTGCAAAATTCTTTGGGGATTATTTCAAAAAATGGGCAGACAGATACGTATATGTTAACAACTTTATAAGCCTCTTGCTATTCTTTAGAATAAAAATTATTTTGGATCTAAATCATAATTGCAAATAACATGTAATGGTACACTATATAGTTATCCTTCCTAACTGAGTTACTTTGAAAAATCTATATGGTCTAAGTAGTTTCATAGTATTTTTCTAAAAGTAGTTTGTCACATGTTTGTTACATGAATTAAGGTTGAAATTTCAAAGTATCTGCTTAAAGGTGTTTTATTTAGTTTTTGCTTCCTTTATAAAAAAGAATTGAAATGTTCTAGAACAGAATGGACTGAACTACTTTTGATTTGTTTCTGTGAACTGTATTTCTACTTGAAGAATCTGAACGTCTGCCTAGATTTCTTTTCTTTTTTTTTTATTTTAAAGATTTATTTGTTTATTTTGAGAGAGAGCATGGGAGGGGAGAGGAACAGAGGCAGAAGAAGAGAATCTCAAGCAGATTCACCACTGAACATGGAGCTCAAGGTGAGGCTTGAACTCACGACCCTGAGATCATGAATTGAGCTGAAATCAAGAGTTGGATGCTTAACTGACTGAGCCAACCAGGTGCCCTATCTTTCCAGATTTCTACCCAATGGACACCAACAAAGTAATTCTTCACTGAGTATCTCTAAAATCCCCAATAAATTATCTATGAAGACAAGAAAAAGTATAAAATCTCAAAGAAAACTGGAAAATTAAGACTGAAAGAATATATAAGTCCTTGAGTTGTTTGTTGCTATTCCATTGAATAGCAGAGCAATGGAAGATTATGAAAAAAACAATTAACCGTCTCCTCCAACCTGTTGTCTACAACAAAGGAGTCCTGTTTCCTGAGAAACAACGAGAAGACATCTCATTTCGTCTGCACTGCATACACAGCAATATAGTCTTCAGGTCAGTATCTAACACAACACTGATGTAATCATCCTTTTGACATGAAAGTGTTGTTTCTTAAGGTATCAAGGCACTCTCATCCCCTCCCCAACTCCCACACTTTCCTCAAGTTTTGTTTGAATTGTTAGAGATTTGTGGGAGGTAATGCCTGTGAATGATGGGGCAGGAGGAGACAAAGCAAGCTGTCAGATAGCAGTATGAGCTTGATAACACAAACTTATCAGCTTTCATCAGTACAAATCTGGTATCTTTCAGTTTTGGTAGGTCAGAAGTTGTATCACAGGGGCACCTGAGTGGCCTAGTCGGTTTACTATCTGCCTTCAGCTCAGGTCATGATCACAGGGTTCCTGGATCAAGCCCAAAGTCAGACTCCCTGCTCAGCAAGGAGTCTGCTTCTTTCTCTCCCTCTGCCTCTCCCCCTGGCTCATGTGCACTCTTTCTCTCTGTCAAATAAATAAATAAAATCTTAAAAGAAAAAAAAAAAAGCTGTAGCACAGCATGGCTAAGCTGGTTCTCTGCTGAGAGTCTCCCAGGACAAAAACCAAGGTGTTGGCAGGTTGGAGCTCTTATCTAGAAGTTCTTGGCTGGGGGGAACTCTCCTTTCAGACTCATTCAGGTTGTTGGGAGAATCCAATTTCTTAGGGTGGCAGATCCTGGTTTTTTGCAGATCTTATAGTGGCTGTCAGCTGGGGAATACCTCTGGCTCCTGAGGCCTCTCTCTGGTCCTTGAACATTGGTTCTTATGTCTTAGATCAGCTCTGACATTTAAGTGCAGTTACAACCATATGTAGACCCCAATTCTACTATGTCAACTGTGCAGATGGTGCAGGGTTGACCATAGAGAGTTACATCTTAGAAAACATCATCCTGCAGGTGTGGAATCATAAATGGTCTATAGGCAGAAGCTTCTAAAGCAGTACAGTATGGAATTCCCTTGTCTTTTATCTCTAGGAGTTGGTAGTTACCTTTCAGTCCAGAAGAACTGAACCAGATGAAGTTTTATTAGACACTGATGTATGGCTGGTAATATAGATGTTTAGTACTCTTTCATATACACAGATATGAAAAAGGAATACAGTTAGTACCTGGTAGACTATTAGTAACTTCAAAGGAAACTGATACTTTGTCTGATGGTAAACACTAACTCTGGATGGCTCTGATTTAAGCATTGGAAGGAGGGAAAAACAAAAACAGTAAGACAAGGTCTAAAAAAAGAAAAACAAAAAACAGAAAAAGGTTAAGAGACCATTATCCTGAGGCCCAAGGAGAATCTGAAAATGATTCATTACAAAAATCTGAAACCATATAAGAAAAGTATGTGGCAGTCTCAATATCAAGCACTAAGACACAGTCTCTAGAAACCTGCTTTACTTTATATCAGAGAGAATTTAGTGCAGGAAAGCCAGTCTTTTTATTAACATTAGATATAGATGTGTGTGTGTGTGTGTGTGTGTGTGTGTGTGTGTGTGTAGATAGATAGATACAAAAAGAAATCTCAGAGATTCCTTTTTCTCTTATTTGTTGGTAAAATGCCTTCAACAGTATTCCACACCCATTTCTGATTTTTAAAAAATTAATTCCTATAAAATTAGTTCATTAATATATTTTTAAAATTATCTTTAAAAAGGCAATATTATATTTAATTAACATCAAGAATCCTCACTATTACCCTTACTCATTAACCCAGACATATATTTCCTTGCCAAGGCAATGTAACATAATACTATTGAAATTAGAGAAGGCAAGTTTTTGTTATTATTTGCAGACAATATGACTATTTAAATAGAAAAACTCAAGGGAACCACCTACAAAATTCTGAGAATTAATATTCAAGTGCATTACAATGATTGGATACAAATTAAATGGCAAAAGTTGATAGTTTTTCTGTTTAGCAGCAATAACCAATTAGAGCACATAATGAGAAAAGCTACTATTCACATAATAGTAATATCTTATTAAGAAATGCACATAATCTATATAAAGTATCAAAATACTTTCTTAAGCAATATAAATAAAAACTTCAATACAATAAGAACAAAAACTATATCTCCATAGTGGAGCACTAGGTTTTGTAAACTATGCAAATTTTTTCCAAATTAATTATAGGATAAATAAAATGTTATTTAGGATCATGATAAAACAACTCTGCAAGTTTATTTGGAAGAATAGATATGTAAAGGTATCTATGAACATTACAGGGAAAATAAATCATATATTAAATATATTAAGGAGATATTTAAATGATTGTTATGCTAAAACAATGTTTGGTTCTGATTCATGAAATTATAGTCAGATTAATAAAATGGATAATACTTCAACACACTAAATATGTATGTAAGAATTATCTCATGGCAAAAAAGAGTGCATCATAAACCAAATGATTAAAAGACTGCAGGTTTTTTAACAAAAAGTATTGGGACAACTGATTATTGGTGAAAAAAAAAGAAAGATTCCCAGCCTGCAAGATATATTAAATAACACCTTATGTGAAAAAAAAGTTAAATAAATAAATAATGAGGCCTTTAAGAACTAAAAGAAAGTATGGTATAACTTTTAAAAAATAATCATGGGGGGGCAAATAATTCCTACATAAGGTTACTTGTCCTGTGTTCTGAGCCACAGTAGCCCTATGGTATGGCATCCTCTATGAACAAAGAGGTCTCTGGCCAAATATGTTATATAAATGTGGTACACTTTATTCCCTCATTGGAAATTCAATCAATGCTTATTACCTTCCTAAAAAGCATGGGAAACATGAAAGAAAACCACTTACATCTATACCTCTTCCTTTTCTCCAAATGTATTAGGCCATATAATTTTATTTATACAACACTTTTCAAAAACTGAGTGTTGCTGAGATTAAAATTTGGGAAATATAAATATAAAGATAGTGGTAGATAAAATAAGTTTTAAAAAATATTTTATTTATTTATTTGAGAGAGAGAGATCACGAGTAGGCAGAGAGGCAGGCAGAGAGGGGGAAGCAGGCTCCTTGCTGAGCAGAGAGCCCGATGCAGGACTTGATCCCAGGACCTAAAATAATTTTTAAAGATCAATATACTTCAGTAATAATTTGAAATTTTTATGTAGAAAAACTCAAGGAGTTAAAATAAAATTGTTGAAAATATTTAAGACAAAAATGGCAAGTTAATATTATTACTTCATTTAAAATGCTTAAAAATCTAGATAAAAAGAGAAGCACTCTAATAAAAATAAATAAAAGAGATAGTAGTAAGAAAATTTACGGAAGAAATAGAAATGATTGATAAATATAGAACATTTTTCAGCCTACTGACAGATTCTATTATTTTCCTAGTTCCTAGACAATCTGTATCAGTATCATTATTAGTAATGATCTGTATCATTATTAGTAACAAAATTTATAATAATACCATTAAGTGTAACACCTCACTATGGGACACTATGAAATGTACTTTAGAGGAATTATTCAATTTATTTGAAAGAATCAAAATGCAAAAACATCAAAGGTTGAGGGAGAGGAAAACTCTCATATACTGGTCAAACTTACTATGGCCTTTGGCAACCAGCAGAAAGAGAATTAGAACAGTTTACATATTTCAATTTGGTAAAGTTTCAACGTTAGATTAAATATGAAATAATAACAGAGTTAGAACAAAACCTATAAATGAGGGTATTTAAGAAGATACCATGGATGGGGGCGCCTGGGTGGCTCAGTGGGTTAAAGCCTCTGCCTTCGGCTCAGGTCATGATCTCAGGGTCCTGGGATCGAGTCCTGAGTCAGGCTCTCTGTTCATCAGGGAACCTGCTTCCCCCTCTCTCTCTGCCTGCCTCTCTGCCTACTCGTGATCTCTCTCTCTCTCTGTCAAATAAATAAAATATTTAAAGAAAAATAAAAGAAGATACCATGTACGTTAGCAAAAAGTAAGAATCACTACTTTTTTTTTTTAACAGACCTCCAATTATATGCTAATAAGGAAATGATTGGATAACTCATGACATATTCACTTTCTAGAGTATTTTGTTGTCATTACAAGTATGTTTTCATAGAGTATTGGCAACAAGAATTGGGGAAGCAAAGAGAAAAGAGAAATGATGAAAACAGTTAACTCCGTCAAAATACCAATCCAACGTTCATGGATTTACTTAGCAAATATTCAGTGTATTCGTTATATTATTTCCTGTGGGACTTACAAATCATTGAAGTCGTGGTCCTTGCCCATTGTAGCCTTCTACAGAGGAGTCAGCTAGCCCGTTAGAATCCAGGTGGAACCCTGAACTCCAGGGTGGGAGGTGTCACATTGCAACAGTGAGGCTGTTGAATCTTTTGTGCCACTGTGAGGGCAGAGAAGTTAATGTGTCTTCCTTTTAAACTGTAGTTTTCTTTGAATTGGAGATAGTTTCACTTTTAGTGGCTAGGGGACCCATTCTGGTTGATCTGGTATTGAAGCAATGTTTTTCTTGAGAGTATTCCCATTTGGTAGGATGAAGTGTGGAGAATATGGGCAGCCTCTGGGCACCCAAATAGCTCCTGCAGGGCCAACAGAAACAAGGGAAAAAAAATCGTTTAAGATTTTATAAAATAATCTTTAAAAAATGCTCTGAAGAGTATGTTCTAAATTGATAGAACATAGTTCTTGCAAGTTAATGACCACCACTGAATGGGAGGATGTGGTGAAAAAGCTTGGAAATTTCTGACTTTTTTCCCCCCAGTTTTATTGAGCTATAATTCACATAACATAAAATTTACCATTTTAAGTGTTCAATTCCATGGTTTTAGTGTATTCACAGAGTTGTGCAACCATCACTACATTCTAAATTTTGAACATTTTCATTGTTTGGAACAATAAAAAACAAGCGTACTAGAATAATTTTTCAGAATCAAATTATTCAATTAGTGGCCACATGTACGAATCAAAAGTTTGGTAAAGATTGGTTTCAGTACATAAGCAGGCAAAACTAATCTCTGTTCCTTTCCATAGTTCCTAAACAGATTTATTAGATAGCAAAATATGACTTAATTATACATTTAGATCCCAGTGTCATTAATGCCTTGCTCACTCTTGTTTCAAATCCTATTCTCTCTGGTTGGTATATAGGATTTTAGGGGCTGGGAATTTGCAAATACGTATACATGAAAACATGGTCTTTGAAAAGTTAATAAAGGGAAAACTCCTTAAACTGGAGTCAGAAGGGGTAAAAAAATGGCGTCAGGAGTTTCCGTAGGGGCTGCTTTCACACTCTACCCCTTGCCTTCAATTGCAAATCCCACAGGACCAGACAGATCTGAGTCCTGGATGTTACTTGTACTATCCCAACAGTTGGAAGAAAAAATTTCCTCCCCCTTGGCAACAGCCCAGCCAATAAGAGACTGTCACAATTTAGCCAATGAAAAACCATTATACTTTGAACTCCTAGTTTACTCCAATGGACTTTTTGTTTCTAACAGTCTTTCCAACTCCTGCCTTTGCTCTGTAAGGGAAAGGTCCTCTCCGTAGTGCCCAGGACACCCCTGTGGTTTTGCTCCAGCTTGTTTGTCCCCATTATAACTCTCTTTTATTTCCTAATAAACCCTTCTTTTGCCAGTAAAATACCTGGCGCTCTTATCTTTAAAGTTAACTATCTTTTTGGTCTTCCAAAGAGAAAGAAAGAAAAGGAATCTGGTAAAATTTTTGTTATTTCCCAGAATATGCTTAGAGCTCAGCAGAATATTCATTAAAAACTAGGTGACTTCTTAAGGTAAGCAGCAGCAAAAGCTTCAGAAACAAGCAATCTCCTAGATGATTGCTTTCATGCTGAGAATTGTTTCTTTGGTGACATTCTACATCTTGAACAATAATTTTGGGATTCAGGAGAATTACGGAGAGAGTTAACTGGTAGAAAAGAATAAGATCTACTTATTTCTTCCCTCCAATAGTGTAGGATTTTGAAATTGCCAACAATTACTACCCATCAGAAATGAGAAGCCATCATAATTTTGAAATGAAGCCCATCGATATGATTTGTAACTTTAATATAAAATGAAACCCAAGTCTCAATGGTTTGCCACCAGGTGACACTGACTCTAAAGGCCCTCATCACCCAGTCATTCAGAAAAGGCATTCTTTAGGGATAATTGTGGAGACAGTGAGAAGAATGAATGGGGAAAATAAAGGAACGAGGAATGGGTTATTGTTTTCTGAAGGCAAGTATCACTGCAATTTATAAGAAAATCAGTGCTAACTGAATGATCTGTTAATCTTTTCAAAAGGAAAAATATTTAGCATTAAAAGCGTCATTGTTTTGGTTGAAAGAATGCTAGTCCTCTGGTGTCTTATCCTGGAAGGACAGGACAGAGACCCTGAACCTTAATCCAGATGTTGCTGTTTATTTCCAATAGCCTTAGGCTAAGCTACTTAACCCCCACGCCTCATTTTCTCCATCTGTAGAATGGCAGTAATGACACTTACCTGTCTTTCAGGAGTGTTATGGGGCTTAATTAGTTGCTTGTAAAGTACTTTGCAGATGAAGAACTCAGTGTAAATGCTAAGTACTATTATTATTATGGCAATCTTATGTTCTGTGCATCATTGCATTTTTTCTTTTCAAAATATTGCAGTTTTCCATCTGTCATTTGTATTTCATCAAACAAAAGTGAAATTCTTGAATTTTCTCAAATTACCCTACTAAGAAATGATTCTAAGTCAAAGTCTCCAGACTGTATAGGCAGTATGGCGGCACTCTAAGGTGGGCTCTCAAAACTCACTGTCACTAAGCAACAATGCTCTGTAGTCCCTGCATAACTATTTTCAGAAATGCTCGTGGTCCTGCAAATATTATGATACCAAAAGTAAAGGAAAATCAGTAATGACTTTGCGTCCGAGTATGAGCAGAGCTAAATTTTAATTCCGTAATATTGAAAAGCCATGTAAGTTGATGGTGAGCTTTGTCTCTTTTTCTTCCTTATTTCCTCTCTCCACGTCTCCTTCTTTCCTTGCCCTCATTCTTTTAAATATGTAGTCAAAGCAATTTGATATGGACTGGATCTGAATTCACAATACTTTTGTTCTCTTATGTTTAGGGAATGGCTCCTTTGCCTTTTCTTTTCTTTTTTTTTTTTTTTAAACATAGTTTTTCTAATCCTGTTTCCCTTCTATTTGGGCCTACTTCACTACAGCCCACAATAAATGGTGAGCAACAAATAAAGACACATTACAGTGGGTCTAAGCACAATTGTCTCCCCAATCCATGCTTTTGATAAATGTCCTGTTTCAGCTAAAAAAGATGTATAACGTTTCCCTTATACTAAATTTAGTGGTGAAAATCTTTAATAACTAAAACTGACTATAATTTCCTCCTTTCGACTGTTCTATTTCAAGGTCTCATAAATCCTTTTTATTGATTAGTTTTACACAGAATGCTGTAGAGCTCTAAACACAAGAAATTAAACTGAATGGCAGGTGGAATTTTTTTCATGGTCTTTCAGCTAACCTAGCAAAAAGGAATTTTAATGTGATGGTTGACTTTGTGAACATTTCTTCTTTTAATTTTTCATAATTTTATTTACTTTTTTAATAATTCTGGTAATGTGGGTTGAATTTCATATCACTTCATTTTTATTCTGAATTTAATTGCAGAAAAGAATAACAGACAATTTAAAATCCTGGCCCACTTTTATTTTGCATCTTTGAAGAATATCATCTGAATTCACAAGTTGATATACTTTATCTCATAAGGAGAAATAATAAAATTTCTCATCAAACTGATTGGTATGTGATTGTGAAACCGGTTCTGAATGGAATGTCACGAAATCTTTATGGAAGTTTGGGAGTATATTTTCCGTCTTTCTTGCACGTAGAAAGAAACGTCTTAGCTTTCAATTTAGGCAATTAATATACACTGCCAATAAAATGCTTGAATGGGAAAAATATTTTTATTAAAGTAACACACACAATAGGACACAGGTAGTTGAAAGTTCTACATACATGAAAAGGGATTATACATGTTTGGAGACGATTTGAAGCTCCTTCTATGCTTAGAAATTCTGTTTATTATTTTGTCCTGCCGTTGAGGAAGAAGAGGTAAGTTTTCAAGAGGAAAAAGAAGAGAATCACTGTCCCTGAGGACTCATTTCCTTTATTTTTTGGGTGTTAACATTCCTGAAGTATTCTATGCAGAAGCTTTTCATTCTCAACCAAAACCGTGGGACACAGAGTGTGAAGAGAAGAGGTCTTAAAGATCTCATGTTTCATGGTCAATGGAGAAGAACATGTGAAGGAAGCTTATGTGTGACCAGCAGTGACTCTAAGAACAGAATGACAGTAGCTGTGTGGTATGGTTAGAACCATCAGAAGGAAAAATGGTTTGTGAGATGTGCAGAGCTCACTTACCTTGAGATCATGTGGCTCAAACTCTTAAAGGACAAGGAACTTCTCTTTAGGAGCAGAGGCTCAGAGGGAAGTCAAATCTTGGAAGGCAGATAGAGAAATGGAATGAGAAGTGGGTCAGGTAACCCCAATTGAGCAATTATAAAACACAGAAAGACAGTGTAGGAGAGGAATACACAGCACATAAAAAGCTAAAAAAAAAAAAAAAAATTAGTGACACTCAACTAGATGGGAAATAAATCCTAGTAGCAGCTACAAAGAAGTTAAGGAGGAAAATGTACTGCTTTTTAAACTATTTAACCCAGAGTAAGTAAAATAAAGGTAGTTAAAGGAGCCATTGATTCTGAAGAGAATATATATATAGGACACAGAGAAGACACCAAATGAATCCAGCACCTATATGCCTTTGGCTTTCTTCTTCAATGGAAAAATTTGATACAGCATAGCAAAAGTGGAAATCCTATGCTGGGCCTCCTACAATTAGAGATAACACATGTAAATTCACTATCCAATCACATACAGGGAGTTCTTGCAGCTTCTTTAGTAATTCCTTTGCATTCAGTATCTCAAGACAAACAACTTGATCTTCACATTTTCATAATGAAACCACTGAAGTCATCGTATTCAACTAAACACCTGGTGTGGATCCAAGAGCCCAGATACAGACAGCCTTGAGAAAGGATCCCAAACCCTTTGTTACTCAGTCTCTAAGCCCCACACCAGCACCGGATCAGAGAATAAGCAGTAGTCTGGGCCTGTTACCTAGAGAAATTGTTCATGGTAAAATAGCCTCAATGAGCAGAAAATATAAGCCTGCCTAGTGCTCTGTTGGTTAATAGATGCTGCTGTTATTATCATTGTTGCTAGTAACACTATCATCATTATTATATTCCAGTAAATTTATCAATTTTCTTCAAGTTAAAGCATCACAGCTTCTTGTACTATTTCTTTGTCATCTCCAGGAAAACCTGGAAGTGCTATGGATGATAGTATTGGTTACTATCAGAAAACCAAGCAGAAAATCATCCAACCTTTCCCAATTTCCGGATTACAGTAGATGGGATCAACGGCCTGCTTTCATAATTGTCTATTACTATATTATTGTGGACCATCTTCCTTTTAAGAATATCTTACTACCAGGGGCGCCTGGGTGGCTCAGTGGGTTAAGGGTCTGCCTTCAGCTCAGGTCATGATCTCAGGGTCCCAGGATTGAGCCCCGCATTAGGCTCTCTGCTCAGCGGGGAGCCTGCTTCCCCCACCTCTCTGCCTACTTGTGATCTCTCTCTCTCTCTCTCTCTCAAATAAATAAATAAAATCTTAAAAAAAAAAAAAAAAGAATGTTTTACTGTCAGCTAAAGCTTTAAAACAATAGTTTTCACATGGGGGAGCTATTTTGCCCCCCAGCGGACATTTGGGAATGCCTGCTGCACTTTCCATCATCTCAACTGAGGGAAAGGTGGTGCTCCTGGCTTGAGTAGGGTGACCCAGGGATGCTGCTACACGTCCTACAGTGTGTAGAGTAGCCTCTCACAACCAAAAATTATCTGGCCCCAAAGGTCAATAATGCCAAAGGTGAGAGAGCATATGAGCCCTTGCCTGAGATCTGGTATTTAGAGAGCATGTCATAGAAAACATACATCATGACTTGGTATTACAAGTCCATTTTTCTTTTTTCAAAAATATGATCATGAAAATATACCTGGCAATAAAGAGCTTCGTCCAGGTTTTCAAATAATTTTCATGGCTGCATTTAGAGAAACGACCAGGCAGACTAGAGCTCTCAGAATTGCATCAGACATGTATGTGTTTTCCTTCCAGTTTATTTATTTATTATTTATTTATTTATTCATTCATTTATTTATTTGTTCATTGTTTTTTCAAAATTTATTTTACTAAGACGATGACTGGCTGGCAAATATAAATTTACCTGACCTAGGGGCAAAATAGAGTCCACACATTCTATCTCCCTCCAAATTTCAGTGTAACTGGCAGCAAAACTGTGGACCATTTGGAAGATTTAAAAAATGGATTAAATACTCGGTTATATCACTTGGGTTTACAAAAATCCCATGCCCACACACTAAATGGTTACCCTCTTTGCTTCTCAAAGGCCCATTTAAAGCTCTGTCTATGTATAAGGCAGCTGAACAGTCGCCGACCCGTTCTGACTGCACCTTTTGGCTGATTTTGAGCGTGTAAGTAATCAGCCATGTGTGCACCTTTTACAGGGCAAAGTGATTGACAAAAACTTGGAAATAATCTTTGGCTCCACTGCCCTTCTCTGTGAACAAAGAGTGGCTTATCCGATCGTCTGGAAGTTCCAGGCATTAAGAGCTCTGTTTTGCCCTCCGTTTTATACGCAGATAAAGAGCTCGAATTTTCAGTTCGACGTTACTGTTTGCATAAGACATATTTTTTTCCTAAGATAGGATCAATGTGCATGTATAAGATGTCATTTTAGAAACACTTACCATACCCTAAAATGAAGTCCCTTGATCCCGTTCAGAGTGAAAAATAGTTTTCTGTTAGATGGTTCCTACAAACAGAACTGCTCATGGTGAGAGAGAGAGAGAGAGAGAGAGAGAGAGAGAGGGAGGAAAAAAAAAATAACAGAAAAAAACAACCCTCACAATGGCACAAAGGACGACTTTATAGGAGACCTTCAAACACTGAAAATCAGCCCAACGCTCCTGCCGGTCATTATTGAGACATCTGTATTCACTTCACACTGACCCAGGCACTAATCAGCCAGGAAGTGCAACAAGCCCTGGCAGAAAGTATACAAAGATAAAGTACCAAATGGTATGAATATTAAAATCATAAATACAATAAAACAAGATAATGAGTGTCCTCAATTATAATAAAGCTAAAGCCCAATTAAAACCTAATCACTGACTTATTATTCAGAATTTTTTAGAGATCATATTTAGCTGATTTGTTACACTCATTTTCCCTTTAAAAGATTTCATCATCACTCTCTTTTTTGCATATCCACTTTAAGAAGATTCATTTATCCATCTAATTGAATAATTAGGCTTTTTTGATTAATTGTTTTAAATAGTTCCATGTCATGGGTATCTTCTCACTGAAATGCTTTTATATTATCTTCTGTGCCTTGATGTTCCTGCTAGAAATTATAAGTAATAACATCTTTTCACCTCTCCCTCTGAACATCGAAAGAGGACGGGGTTTAGTTGGGAGAGTTTCCTACTGGTTCTTCCCCCCATCCCTCGCTTTCTCTACTGGTTCTCACAGCTGCCCGTGTTTCTGAGCCTCACCATATGTGATCATTTTAAACACCTAAACTAGAAAGCAATGGTGGCCCTCTACTTTTTCATGTTCCTCTCTGCCCCTGCGTAGAAGAGTCACAGCTTCAAAGGTTTCCCCAGGGGTCCTAGCCCAGCAGAAAATCCTGATTATAAGTGACATCTGAGTGGATTTTTAGAATTAGTTTATTAACAATTATATCCAACCCAAGGCTCTTTATTAACAGTATCAAGACGGTCACCTAGGACAGAACTCAATGGTGCTGTGTTATCTTGGCTCGAAAGCAATTTCCAGCACGGGAAATGATCTCAAAGATGATCCGAAGGTCGGTGCTGGGAGACCATACCGTCTTCTAAGACTGGAGAGTCAGAACTCATGGGAGCCAGGCTGGGGGACGGGAGTGGGACTTCACTTTCTGACAGCCGCCTGGCCGTTCCCTCAGGATCAGGCATTTCCATTTGAGAAATTAGACAGGCAAGGGTTGTCTGCTAGGGCTTGACTGCAGCGTATCTTTGACATACCTCACCCGCTAATCCCACTACTCCAGCAACAAGCCTGAAGTGAAGTGTTTCTGTTGCTTTGAATACAAACTAGCTCGTCACTTGTCCCTCAAAGTGATTTAATTGATTCATAATCATTTGGAATATTCCTTGAATATTCCTCTTTCACCAACAGACTGGTGTGTTGGTAATTGCTTCTTAAATATCAACAATTCATATGTGACAGTTTTATAAATATGGCACCAGCGGAATCATTTCAGCTTCTCTAATGGGCCCGTAACTGAGATGTCTCCAGTGGTGGTGTTGCTCAGGTGAGAGTGTGGTGCAATGTCTGATTTTCAGGAGTAAATTATGTCTACCCCAGAAGTGAAATGCAACCAGGTGAGGCCTTTTTTGAATCTGGATTAGAACATCTAGTTCTGAATTAAATCTAAGTGGAATTGAGCTATTAACACTCCAGGAGGAGGGAAGAAAAACAGCTCTCTTTCCCAGTGTTTTATCAGTAATCATGTCATTGGGGAACAAATGGGGGAGTAGCATGATTATTAAAAAAAAAAGCATCTGTGATTACAGAGTACAATTATGGCTATTTCATATATTGATTAACCTGTTTTTTTCTTAAGGTAATAACTATGTTACCATTTGATTTCTAAGAAAATAGCACATTTTCTTTTAAGGGCTTGTAATACTGAAGATTATGGATAAGTCAAGTATCAGGACAAGGTGATTACTTAACATCTGTGACCAAGTAAAAGGCTAAAGGAGAAAATCAACCAACATCTGCACTGTCAGTAAAATACTTGGGGGAAAAAAACACAAGTGAAGTGTGATTAATCACCATGGATGTATGATTGAGTCAATTGACTGTTACTTTTTCATGATGATTAATCAGCTACAAAAATTATAATTGTCCCACTTCTAGTGGCTGCATGCTGTGCCCGGTGACATCAGCTGGGGCTATAGATACTCAATGTGTGGTTTTCAAAAGAATATGCAAATACGACCGGGTAAGGCGGGTGGGGCTTCAACTCCATTGTAAGAAACACCACGAAGCCTTGCTCTTCTATTATGGTTGGAGTTTTCTTAGCAGCTTCCAGAGAGGGCAGTTCTCCTGCTATTATGACAATTTCATAACCTCATCACCTCCACAAGGGGAAATTAGAGAACCCCTTTCCTGCAAATTGGCTATTGTGATCCTGTTCGGGGGATGATCAGATCCTCAGTGATTTATTTTCTTCCTTTCCATGGATTTCTTTTGTGATTAGTACAAAATGGCAACATAAATATATGTGCAAGGAATGATGCCTAGTAGCAGGGAGTGGCTGGGGACTTGGGTTTTCAACTTGTTTGCACGTGTGATTCGAGAAACACAGTTGTGGAGCAAGCTGAAGGAATCGGGGTGACGAATGTCCATCAGAATTTATCTAGGAACATCTGTTTACTAGCCATGACTGTGTAGTGAAGTGCAGTCATCAGAGGAATGCAAAGGTGTTTTTAGAGTGCTCTTCATGACATTTCTAAAGCTTTGAGATTGTACTATCTTTGTAGTTGGCTTGGCTCATCTGTTCCTCAAAGAGACTACTGACAATAAGCTGTTACGGAATGAGCACAAGACCCATGTTTCTCCCCAGATTGGGGTCTTCCAGTACAACTGGGATGGTCATGATAGTGGTGAATGAAACTCTTCATCATTCTACCTGATACCCTTTTCTTGTAAATTGACTATTAGGTTCTTGGTTTACCTGAAAGCCTTAGAGTATGAAAGCCTGCACAAGAACCTGACTGATGAATGACTCCTAAGCAACTTGGTCTCATCAAGGTCACTCCAAATACACTGATGAGCTCTGTAGGACGGCAGCACAGGGCCAGAACCCTAATCCTTCCTGCATTCACACTCACTTCCGCTATCTTGCACCCTGAGAAAACAAACTACTTTCAGAAAGAATTGAAATTCAGGCTCTTATTTAGACTTTAAAAATGGGCCGATTTCTTTAAAAAAAAAAAAAATCCTTAGGGCGCCTGGGTGACTCAGTCATTAAGCGTCTGCCTTCGGCCCAGGTCAGATCCCAGGGGCTTGGGATCGAGCCCCGCATCTGGCTCTCTGCTCTGCAGGAAGCCTGCTTCTCCCGCTACCATTCCCTCTGCTTGTGTTCCCTCTCTCGCTGTGTTTCTCTCTGTCAAATAAATAAAAAACCTTAAAAAAAAAAATCCTTAGAGATCACATCTTTAGAGGAAAAAAATCATCTTTTACATTCATTAAAAAAAAAAAGGGAATTTCAAATTTCTTCCCAGCTAGTTCTAAGCAGGCAATACCTTTCTGAGCCTTCAGCTGTAAAGTTCCCACTAATGATCTGTAATGAAGTGCTTCTTTTTGCACATCCAGCATTTTCCCTTTAAAGTTCAAGAAATAGCACAAATTTGCCAACACTATTCCCCTTTTAGCACATTGACTTTACTTCTGAACTGAAGCACTAACATGCCTGGAAAAAAAATACTTAGTAATTTTTCTACTTGTGGATCTCAGCACATCTACCAATTCCGATGTATTAAGACATAGCCTTATGAACATGCATCACCCCAATTTCTTTCATTTTAAATAGAAATTATTAACAGCTCTTATATACACATGTTCTCCAAACCCATAGAGGCCTTCAATTTTATTAATATGAGTCACCGAAGTCTCTCTAACTTCTTATATTTAGATAAGAAAGAGAAACATGGGAGCTCCAGTCTCTTGAGCTTTCTCTAGGTACCTACTAATTGTTAATTATTAGAGACTAACTAAGTCACTGAAGTGAGTCATTTGGCTGGTGTCTCAAATGCTGTCATTTACTACTACACAAATCAGCCTGGTGATAGAGTGTCTTTAAATTAGGTTACAACCATGCAGTTATTGGACAGGGAGTAATTGATAAAACCATTAGTAACACTTGTAGAGATAACAGCTAGCAAAATCATGCAACCATAATTATTCCTAATGGATACATGCTATAAATTGTGGCAAGAAAAAAATCTTGCATTATCTTTCAATCAAATCTGACAGTCCTGGAAGATTACCGTAGACTAAATGCTTGTGTATGAAAAAGTGACCTATCAGAATCTCTTGGCTTTTTCTTATCCTTCTTTCCCTTCAAATTATAGGTTTTTCTTTTGTAATTTCTTTCTCAGATAGCTTTCAGTGTAAGTAAAATGTAGGTCTTTTATTAATTGTCTTTCTGTGGATTTAAAAAAAATATATATATATATTTTCACTCACACATAAGGCACTGTAAGACAGTTCATAATGTATCACAAAGACAGGTACTGTTTAAAGCAAAGAATTCCAAGTCAGGGTCTCTTTTTCAAGAGCAAAACTTACTACTTGGCAATATGTAACTTTTCTCTGAATTTTGATGTCAATATTCATTTTAGCAAAGAAAGATCACTGGTAATAATTTTTTAAAAAATACAGTTGCTGACCTACTTTGATTTTCCCCACTTAGGATAGAATGCAAAAAGATACACCCCTGGGTAGAAAGTACAGAGATAAGCTTAAATTTTAACAAAGCTTCTTACTCTACTGATGCCCTCTGTGATCTGGCATTCCCAAGATATAAGAACATGGCCAGCAATGAGTGAAGAAAACATGCCTATATGTTTTCTGATTACATAATTATTTAAATAGGTAAATAAAAGTTCCATTTTTAAAAATTTATTTTGTTGATGATTATCGTCAAAGATTGGATAAAATCTTTCAAAAGACTCAAGTAGCTTTCTGTATCTCTGCTCTGTTTCCCAGTATCAGTGGTTTCAATATGTAAAGAATTAGTGATGGTCTTACCTAAATTTCTCAGGAACCAGAGGTATAGAGAATTGAAATAATTTTTTTCAAACTAAAAAAAAAAATCTTAGTTTAGGCAAACTATATCTGAAACCCAGGTCTCACGGGTCCTGGTCAGGGTTATTTTCCATTAAGTCATGAATTATGGGTACTTTTAAACATGAAATAGACTCTATAGGATCTTGCCTATGATAAGGGCCCAAAACATGTTGGTTTATTCAAACTGTGTTAACATATTAACAATAATATGGGTATCATTTGTATTTTGTAAAGATGGATGATAAATACATGATATCTTTATTTTCTCTTACAACTGAGTTTTGAGAAAGATCTTGGAAAGAAAACAGTTAAAAAGCCATAAATTACTAACTCACATCACACACATGTGTATGCACATACAGGCTTGCTCATGGCTGCTGGTCACCTCACTCCATTTTCCCCAATCCTCGCGTGTTACTCCTAAAGAAAGAGGTTTGGATAGAGCCCCCGCTTTCAGACAGGACTAACACTCAAAAAGAACCTCACCAGTGACCCTGTATACATACTATCAAACAAAGGGAAAGAACATAACAGAACAAGGGCAGATAAAGAAAGGCACACAGGAAAAAAAGAATAATTCTAGTAAATACTAAATGTCAGACAAATATTTATCTTTATTCTCGTAAGTTTAAGGAGAAAATTATTACTGAAAAGGAGACGTAACCGAGATATAAGGAGAATGAGAAATAATGATAACACAGAAAAGTAATATAACACCTAAGCTAAAAGAATTCAGAGGAGAAACTGAGTCAAACAATAGAACCATATACAAATTAAAACTGCAAAATGAAGCACAAAGAAACAGAATAGGTACCTCTGCAAAATGTCATGTAGTTCAGGTTTGAAAAATTATACAAAACAGAATAAAAAGAACAAAGAGAAAAGAGAAACAGCATCACAGACACTGGAGAATGTTAAAGGTCATCCCATGTATGCAAACACCTTCATATTTCTAAAGAAGATAACAAAGCAAGTAGAACAGAAATAACAAAGTTGTAGTAGAAGAAAAATTTCCTTAAAAAAAAAGAAGGAAAACAAGAAATGGGAGATCTGAATGTAAAATGAGATTTGAGGGGAGAAAGGACATATCTAAAACAATCAACAGATATATTTTAATAAATGTATTTAAGTACAAAGCTAAAAAATTTCATCCTAAGGAAAAATGATCAGAAGTATTAAATCATCTATGAAAGTGTCAGCCTGAAGTGGCTATAGGCAACCTAAATTTCCAGAGACAATGAATGAAAGTGCATAGCACACTGGAAGAACGATTTGGTTTTAAAACGATTAATGAAAATATCTAGTGACAAATGAGAACTTGAGAATCAGGAAGCTGTGGTATGAAATAACTCTAAGAAATTATAAACATAGAGCTCAACAGGAACCTTGGCATTTAAAAAACAATATACTTAATTGGTGGCACCTAGGTGTCTCCATTGGTTAAGCATCTGCCTTCGGCTCAGGTCATGATCTCTAGGTCCTGGGATCCAGCCCAGCATTGGGCTGTCGGTGGCTCAGGGGAGAATCTACTCCTCCTTCTCCCTCTGCTCCCGCTTCCCCCGCTCCTGCTCTCTTTCTCTCAAATAAATTATCTTTAAAAAAATAAAAATCATATACCTAATCAAAAATGGAAGATTATCAGAAAAGGGAAAGAAACAAAAAAATGTAAGGCTGTTTGTTTTCTTTATATAAGGTGGTTGGGAAAAGATATAAGGTTATTTGGAGTGAGGTTATATACTTGGAGGTAGTTAAATCAGTGAATAGTGTTTTATTCATTTTTGTTATTCATTCAACAAAAAAAGATACTGAACAAGTTCTTTTTTCCGAGAGGGAAAGAGTGACAGGGGGAGGGGCAGAGGGAAAAGGAAGAGAGAATCTTAAGCAGGCTCCACACCCAGCATGAGGTGGGTTCTGTTTCAGGGCCCTGAGATCATAACCTGAGCCAAAATCAAGAGTTGAATGCTTAAGCTACTGAACTACCCAAGTGCCCCAGAGAAATTTTTTATTTGTACTCTTCTAGGTGTTAAAATCAATCCAAGAAAAAAAAATTTTTTTATATATTTAAGAAGGGGAAAAGGGAGGCTTAAAAACAATAACAACAAAAATCATTACATAAAATAACAAACTTAACATGAAACATCTGTTATAGTAAAATATAAATGGAATGCATTTACCTACAAAAAGACAGAGTCTTGCTGTATGGTATAACATAACTCAATTTTATGCAGTGTATAAGACACCAAATGAACAGAAGGTCTCAGACAGGTGGAAAGTAAAAGAAATGGAAAAGAACCCCAAAGCAGTAGAAAAAAGGGGAGAGAAAACCAGGACCTCAACTTCTAAAATGGTTTAAATATATGAAAAATGCTCTGGAAGAGACCCGATTTTATAATGATAAGGGTTGTAAGTCACAATAAAAATACAACTGTAATAAAGATGTACCAAATACCATAGCATCAAAGTATCAAACAAAAATCATCAGAATTATAAGGAACTAAAGAACATTCCTCAGCCCCTAGTAGATTAAAAAAAAAAGTGTAACTATCAGGGGACATAAAATGATCAATGTTGGAGTAACTCTATACTTGAAACTACTTAGTTTTCGAGTAAGTGTCCATTGACTATATACAAATATTACTTAAATATTAGATCATAGGGAAAACCACAATTTAAAAATGTACAACTAATATTGAATATAGTCCATGATAACAATGTGGTAAAAATTGAAGTTAATAGCAAAATCATAAGCAAAAATCCCAATAACTTGGAAAATTTTAAATACAAGGTGTCTTCAAAAACAAAAACAAAAATGTTTTGAAAAACTACGTATGAAACTGGAGACAGCAGAAAATAAAATTGTATGAGTATACTCTTTAGCAGAACTTGAGGCCATGGCTAAAGCTATGCCCAGAAGAAAATCTGGGGCATTAACATTCAGAAGTTAGCGAAAGATAATTAAAAAAAGAAGGGAAGAACTAATAGAGATAAAAACAAAAGATAGATTGACAAAAAAGTTTGGAATTGTATAATAGATCCCTTGCCTCTGGAGGGGAAAATCAATGAATCAATAGCTAGTCAAAGAAAAAATTAGGAGTGATTGAAACGCAGAGAAAACTTAAACGTTCAAAATAAGGATGTCAATATGACCTCATATACAGAGCAAAGTAAGAGATGCTTTGCCCAGTTTTGTGCATATAAGTTTCAAAACCTTATGAAGTGAATGAATTTCAGAATATATAAATTAGCAAGAGGAGAATGATCCTTGTCTGGTATTTTGGAATAATACTCAGGTACATTTTATCTCTAACTTATCAGTGCTGTTGCTCATGCGGGTTATGGCTTCGAAATGTATTCTACATTTCTAGATGTATTCGAAACTCTGTACGGCAATTCCATGCTAAGAGTTCCAGACTTGGACGCTGTTTCTGCTTGTTAAGAGAAGATAGACTCACAATGCCTGTTGGATAAAGAGTGAGAGCAGTGCTCCAGTCCGAGAGCTTCTTTCTTTTTGTTTTAATAAATAAATAGTTTTAGCGGCAAAATAAATAGTATCAGTTAGTTCTCATTATTTAGCCAGAGACATATTTTCCTGCTCTATGCAGATTTTCATAATAAAGGAATACATTTATTTGTTTATTTAAGATTCATTAATTTATTTGTGTGAGAGAGAGCATGAGCGGGGGTAGGGGTGGGCAGAGGGAGAGAGAGAAGCAGGCTCCCCATTGAGCAGAGAGCCCCCACAAGGGGCTGGATTCCAGGACCCCGAAATCATGACCTAAGCTGAAGGCAGACGTTTAACCGACTGAGCCACCCGGGTGACCCAAGGCAATACATGTAAAAAGGAAAATAAACAAAGGCAAAAGAAAAAATTATTAAGTGTCATACTAGGTGCTGCAAGATTTTCCCTTCATTCACACTTGTGCATTACTTAGAAGTTTTCTTTTCTACTTTTCCTTCCTTTTGAAAAGAATCTTTGAGAGATTGCTTTATAGATGCTTAACATACTAACATTTACCTCATGTACGAATAGATGGTGCTGAATTCATGCCTTGAAAATTAAAGTATTATTATGCTTCTATCACTCTTCCCTATGCCCTATTTCCACCCCCCCACCCCGTGAGCTCTTTTCTTTACAATATCCATATATTTTATGACTTCCAAAGCAACAAGATTTATACAGGAAAGTAACACTATAATTTCTAAGTGGTGGGGTGCCTGAGTGGCTCAGTTGGTTAAGGTCATGATCCAGGGTCCTGGGATCGAGTCATGGCTTCTCCATCTCCCTCTCCCCCCAGATTATGCCCTCTCTCTTTGTCAAATAAATAACTAAAATCTTATAATAATAATAATAATAATAATAATAATTTCTAACTGGTAATGTAGTGATAATTTTCTGTTTTAGTTTTTTGTGTTTTATCAATAATATAACTACAAGCAAGACTGTAAAAATCTATGTCATTTAACTTAAATGCCACAAAATCACATTTGTGACCTTCTAAGCATCCGCAAGACAGTGGCTGTTTGATTTGTATTATGGTGCAATCCACAATTTTATATAAAGCTAGCCAAAAAGGAAGTTGAGAAAGGAGCCACTGATCAAATTCAACCTCCAGCCCTATTTGTATAAAATTAACAAACATGATTTGTTCAGTGTTGTGGTCTGCTCATAAGGGGCAATGAGGAAGATAAAGTAATCAGGGACACCGTCTTTGACATGGAGACCCTGTAAGCAGATAAAAGGAAAGAAATGAGGATAAACAAAAACACTAAAACTCTTATGAGGCTCATTCATATATAACCAAACAAATGAATATCGCATTTCAAACAACAAAGTACAGAAGAGATAAAGTGAAGTAGTAGGGTTAATCATACAAAGATTCTGATACTAGTTGAGTTTTGAGCAGTTAAAACACACGGAAAAAATAGTGAGGAAGAAATATTGTGATCAGGATGTCAAATGTGCGCTTGAATTTTTTGTTGCTGTTAATTTGGGATTCCTTCGAATCCACATGTTATCAGATTATGTATTAAACAAGTCAATTTATTTTCATATTTGCTTACATGATAAATCTTAAGTCATCTTTTTTTGGTAAAAAATATTTTAAATATGTTTTCTCATAACATAAAAGTCCTAACATATTGCCTTTTAGCTGATCATTTTGATGTATTTTATGACCATTAACTTGTTAATTCTCAGTATACCCCTTTGAGAAAGATAGAAGAGGGAATTATTATAACCCCAGTTTATTAGTTAGAGAGTGAATCAGAGAAAGGTGAAACACCTCATACTGGGTCACACAATTGGTTAGTAGCAAAGGCAAAAAATGAACCATGTCAGAAGTCCCCAGCCATAGGCAACCGTGGCTGCCTTCAAAACATCAATCAGTGAACATATTATGTTTTTTTAATGACATGTTAATGGTTTTAAAAAACCTCTCCTGGTTTAGAATATAAACTGGTATGTGAATATCACAAATTAAGTCAGTTAAATTAGTTCCAGTGAAACCCTTTGTCCTTTAAATGAAAAATTAACCAACTTGGTACGTAGATCAGAGCCAGACTAGCTTTAATACACTCAAATTCATATAAACCTCACACTTCCCTGGAGAAAGTTGAGTGTCTAAAGATTTAATTCAAGTTCCAAGGTCAAGCAAAATAGATCTGAATTTCTTCTTAAAATGAGAGTTTCATTCCAATAAGTATCTGACTTCAATTTGCCGCTTCTTCTCATATTGGGATGGCATGGCCCAGGTCACCAAAGAAAGATCAAATCACACAGAACTGCGGAGGAATGCCCTAGAAAGGTTATTCTTCCACTGGTCAGGCAGGGGGCAAATAAGCAATTAAGTGAGCAACTCTCTCCAAGAAGCTAAGGTGAAAGAAGGATCGTGGTCCGCTTTGCATGGAGAAAAGGGAGCAGGGTGCCCCACCTTGCTCTCTGGAGGCTTTTGGTAAACCTGACAGTTTTCATTGTATTTTGTGGGATTCAAAGCTTGTTAAATGATATATGACAGAATAAAGCTATTCTTTAGCTTTAAAATATGCAAATAAAATATGTGAAAAAATAAACACATTTCTATTCAGCTTTTTTAAAAATGCTGTAGCAAAAAGATCAGAAACCCCAAGGTCTAAACATATATGAAAACTTTCACCATAATCCCTAATTGATAAACCATGTTTCATTTTGTCAGAGCATTCTCTTACACTAGGTTTTGTTTTTGTTTTGTTACTGTTTGGTTTTCTTCTTTTGGGTGTTTTATATAATTCCACATTGTTTGGAAGCATTCTAATAGTGCAAATGGCTGAAGTTTCCAACTGTGTCATTGTTTTACTTTCATAGATTTGGGGGAGTGGGTGGGTGAGTGGGTGATTTTCACATGTCGTTCTAAATATCAGAATAATTAGAAATGATTTTCACATGTTGTTCTAAATAACTAGAAATGATAGGAAAATGCTGAATGGATAGGAATCATGTTTTGTTGAAACTTCTAGCAAGGTGCAGTCCTTTGGTGTACTAAAAAACCTTTCAACAATAGCAATGACAGTGTATGTTCTAGTGTCGGGAAAAACAATTTTGGAGAACTTCATCAGTGAGGTAGTACCATATTTTTAAAGTAACCTCGGATGAGACCTTATTAAATTGAAGGAAATAATGAATCTCAATTAACAGCGTAATTTTTAATCAAGCTCTTAAAAGGAACATTTTGAAGCATAACTTAAAAATAGCAGTCTTGATTTTGTTCTTAAGAAAATCAGAACTTTACGCTACATTTTAGAGAGACATATAATTTCAAAAAGACAGAATGACTTTTCCATAGAACTTTAGAAAGTGATTTCAAAGACAAGCCTATCTGGATAATGAGAATGTACGTACAAGAATGTGAGGCCCCGAGTTGGTGGTGCTCTTCGGAGACCATGTCAAACTAAGGAAATTGCAGAAGACATCGCTGTGCTTGAAATGTGGCAAGGTTGAAGAGATGAACTCTGAGGACAGACTGGAAGAGCTGAAAGTGGGGATTCTAGAAAAAATAAAATCACACGAGTTGATTTACTTGAAGGATTTAAAATTTTAAATGACACAGACAGTATCAACATGAACCTCCATTTTCAGTGTGGCCCAAGAAGACAAGACCAGGAGAATATAAATGATAATGAGAAGAGAATAGAGTTCAGAACGTGCCTGGGCAGCATAAACGTGCAAGCAATGATTTCACAAGAAGGAACACTGTGGTCAAAATGCCACAGTGGACTGGACTGGAACAAAAGCGTGTGTCCTTAGAGGAAAGGTCAGTGTGCAGACCATGGCTTTTCCATTTCCTTCCCGGTCCAGAGCCTGGCACCAAGGAGCAACTCACATTCCCTTACTTGTAACCTCTTAGCATCCAATGCAGTGGTCAGCTCACTGCACACCTCCAATAAGCATTCAATGAAGTCAACCAGTTGGTAAAATTAAGAAACAATAATACAGTTATTTTAAATAGTTTGCACCACTTCATTACTCAGATCAAAATTTAAAGCAAAAGTACAAGTAGCCAGCATTTAAAATCAAAAGATATCATTGTTAAATGACACCCAGTACAGTGTTTCCTTAGCTATGCAATGAGTTAAAGGAGTTCTGAGGATCACAATGTATTATTAACAAATAAGATTTGGAAAACTGCAGACTATACTCTCCTTTGGAGACTCACAATGCTTCTGAGCTTCTTAAAGACTCTTGCAGCAAAAAATAAATGACTGCTAATTTTGTTTTATGTCACTGGTTTAAAACTCATCCACAGACCTTTTTTCTTTTTGCTCGAGGGGGTGGAATTACAACTACGTATTGACATCTCATGAAGCTAGAAAACAGTTTAGAAAATGATGATCTAGAGTAATTGGTCCTTAGTTTTCTCAGATGGACAACATACAAGACCCCCATTCAGTCTAAAATCTTCTAGAGATTTAGATCACAAGGTATCAATATAAGTCTGGAGGAAGTCAATGCGCACTTGTCTAGTTAATCAAAATTTCTTTGAGGTTTTCAAACCAACCTTGCATTACCAAGAATTTACTGGACCTTCGTCAAAGACCAGGAGTGGATATAGGCCCCTGATGATAATTCCTATTCTTCCTTTTGTTGCTTTTACCAGCATTTCTGATCTTGCAGAAACTCTCCTAATCTATTGTATCCAATCTGGCCTTTTCCTTTCCCACGAATTATGAATTATGATTGAGTTCCTATGTTAATCCTCTAACCAGCTCTTTCCCTAGCAGCTCAGTTTCCCTTTATCCTTACTGTTGGCTTAATCTTCAGCCTCTTCTATACCAATTGCCAGAGATTTTCCCTCAGTCCAAAAACACCTTAAAGTCTCTCCTATCCTAGGAAGTGTTCCCTTGATTCAGTATTCCCAACTAACCACTGGCAGAGCTTGATCTTCTCTTTTTTATCCCAATTCCTTGCAAGTCTTGTTTACACCCACCATTCCCATCTCTCCACTGTCCTATCTTCAGGCCTTTGCCCTCTCAACTCCCATAAACCGTTCTCATTAAGTTACTGATAACCCTTGAAATCCAAAATGCAGTAAGTATTCCAAGGGTTTTCCTTGAATGTAGCTTTTCCCTTCATTTTTGACCTGATTGATTACTTGTTCTATGTTGAAAGACTTTATCTCATTGGAATTTATCATACCTCACACTCTTGGTTTTTCTTATATTTTCAATCGTCCTTCTCTGACTCCTTTGTGAATTCCATTTCTTTACTTACATGTCACACTTTGATATCCCAATTCTATTCTTAGCACACTAATCTTTTTACTTTGACACCCCGTGCAAGGATCTTACTCATGCTTATCTTTAACGGTTTCCCATTATAAACTCTTGTCTCCCACATTTACCACTCAATTCAAGTCCCTCTCATCTCTTGTCTGGATTATTGAAACAGGATACTGACTAAAACTAGCCTTTTCTCTCATCCTTTCCTCATGACATGTGCCCTCCACTTGGTAGCCAGAGTGATCTGCCTAAATGCAAAGCTGACTCTTCTTTTTGGTATCTTACAGGGTGAATTTTGAAGAAGCAGGAATATGGTGTCTTTCTCTCTAGATTCTTTTTTCCCCTCTGTTCTCTGCCTCCTTGAACTTCTTGCTCATTCATAATAATTAGCAAACAACATATCATTTAGTCCTTCTCATCTTTGCTCATGGTGTCTCTGAAATGTGCTCAAAGACTACTACTGCTGCTCCCACCAGTTGCCCAGGTAACTTAGCTGCTCATTTAAAACTCAGCAGATGGGTTATTTCTTCATAGGAACCTTTCCTAACCCTCTCAAGTTGTCTTGGTTCTCTTTCTTCAGTGTACCCTTTTACTATGTATAGTTTGCCATATATAGCTTGTTTCACTTATTAGACTGTAACGTGATTAAAAGTTTGTGTTCTTATTTCCTTCACTAGATTGCACGTTCCTTTAGGTGGAAGTGTCATGTCTAATTCCTTTTGTATCTCCAGTGCTTGGAGACCGTGCTTGCAACAGAGCGGCTGCCAGAGAATGGCCATGGAAGGAAAGAATGAATGAATGGTAATAGCTCTCAGAGCATTGCTGCAACTTCCTAGGGATGATAAAATTGAAAACTCCTACAGATACCCAAATTAAGCATTCCTCGTTTAAGATACGTAATCATCCCATTTTGTCTATCAATTTGAATATTTATTTCAATCGTATTTTAAATGCAGTTTAGAATCTTACAATTTAAAGGAAAGAACAATGAATCAAATCCTTCTGCAAAGCAAATAATATATTAAACGTAGGAATTATTCCAGTCATTCTTCTTTCTCCTTTTCTTCATGTATAAAAGACCTGACTTGTTTTTTTTTTTCCCCCACAAATTTGTATTTCCAGGCTTTGATTTACTTAAAGGGAGATATACCTTATACTAAATTGCATTTAAGAGTTCGGGAAAACAGCCCAGCTTAGAATATGTGATTAGCTTCATGTTCCTTGTGGCTTTTCCAGTTTTGTGCCATTTGCTCATTAGGATAATGAGGATTTCAGCAGTTCCATGGGAAAAGCTTTGAGTTCCTCCAGTGAAGGGAATCATATAAACATGAAGTACTCTTCGAAACAGCAAATGCAATATTCTACACTAACTTACGTCTTACTGTCATTATCTTAAAAAAAAAAAGTGAGTGGATTTTTTCCCCTGGAATTATCTTCAAAGACTTCTTTGTAGTTGTATTAGTCAGGAAAAATTCAATGTCATAGTCTGAACTTTCCTTTTCCCCCCGCATAGTCCATGTATGTTCCATTGTTCCACAAATAAAGAGAGGTGACTGGATGATAAGGGGATTTTTCAGTCATTTTCAATTAGCTGCAGAATGTTTCTGTACAGTAGCTTGGTTCCTGGTTAGCTGACCCACAGAACAATGACGACCACTTTACACTGCAGAGACAGTGCTGACAGGGGGATAATGAGAGAAACTGTCTCGGGGTTTCCCATTAACAAGTGTAACCAAAGCCCCCATTGGCCTTGCTAATGGGTAATAGCATATTACGTTCTTGGTGAAGGCCTTTAGGAGATGGTGGACAAAGTTGCTTAATTAGTGGCATCTGAAGTGTTACCTCTACTGCTCTCCCGAATCTTCAGTTTTCCTACAGTTTCTAATTATTTTCCTTTGAATAAGAATACAGTACCAGATTTCCCAACTTGATTATGCTTTGTCCCCCCTCATCTGAATGGGTAATCAAGCACTACTTATTTCAATCAAAATACACTTAAATAGAACCTAACCACAGACTTATGAATACGAGCAGTTCTGGTATTGATATTGATTTTCCAGTAAATCATCTTAAGCCCAAATGATCAAAAATCAAGACAGGTCAACATCAAAGAAACAGGAATATTGGCATGAAAGCAAGCTCCGTTGATTGGTACAAATTAAAAGATCATTTATTAGTGATTATGCTGTATAATACTGCCAGTGCCAAATGAATGCAATTAAGATGAAATGGGCCCCTGCAGCTATAGGGGTTAATAAAGACTGAATTCCTAATGATTTTTCCATTAATTATGAAGATGTCCACAAAACAGCCTTAACAAAGTGGTGGCCACCTCAGACAAATCTTTGTAATCTGGGCAAAACACCTTCTTTAATTGGCACATTACTAAGATAATGTAAAGATTTCAACAGTTCCTAATCATTACTTGCTGGATACAAGGTAGGTAGAGAAAGGACTTAGTACTCACATGAGGAACAAAAACAGGAGAGCTCATGTTTTGAAAAATCTGAAGTATCTCTTATGAGAGTCTGATTAATGACATTGTTTCAAGCCCAGAAGACTAAATATAAAGAGCATCTTCCTGTTTTGCATAATTAAATTACTCCCCCCACATACCAACAGAGTTATTCTCTTATCTACAAATATCGTTTCTATAAACCAAAAAGAGGAGAGGAGGGGAAAAAGGAGAAAGGAAAAAAGGAAAAAAATCGAAGGGATGAATTCAAAATAATTCTGAAGTGGTTAGAGAACACATTTCTTCTTCAAGTGATTAAGAACAAGAGTAAATCCATCCAAACATGGACATTTGCATTTAAGCTTAGATTGAGAATTGAATCTGTGGCGTTCATCTTGACCTTACAACCTATGGTCCTATCCATAGGCCAGTCTAATTTAATCCTGATGGAACCAGAATATTTTAACCCCAAATCTTTTCTTAATTAGTACAAGTTGTCTAATTGACTTCAAAAGAAGAATATTTTTTTTTTTAAAAGAAGAATATTTTTTAAGAAAGATACTTTATAACACGTTTTTTAAATTGAGGTTTTTGCAAACTTGTAACCCTCCTTAAAAACAATCACATGAGGTAGTCAATGCATTAACGGAAAAACACACGAGGGAAAAAAGAACATTAGGAACATGTGACAAGTTACCTTGCTCAAAATGAGTAAAGAGCCTGAAAGCGGTGGGTGTGTATACGTGTGTGTGTGTGTGTGTGTGTGTGTGTGTGTGTGTGTGTGTGTAAGAGAGAGAGAAAGAGATTGAGGACATTCTTTCATATGCAATCCAACGACAAGACCTCAAAAGCAAATGTTGAAAGAGGCATGGGTTGCTGAACTGAAGAGTTTTACGTTACAGTTGACACACTTTAAGAAGTTAACATGCCTGCTTGTAACACCTACTGGTCTCATCATTTCTCCTGTCTCAGGCTACTCTTTCTGTAGTTTAATTGGTAGACATTTTTGGGGGGAAGGAAGGCATGTTTATACTATTTCACAGATGCAACCCGGTGCCTACGTGCATATGCCTTCCACGTGATATTCTGCTCCTTGGATGCTCACAGGCTGAAAGGAGCAGACAGGCACTGTGCAGACGTGCCTCCTACTTGGGCAGTCTTGAGTTTGGATTCTTTTTCTACTACTCATGATATTTTTGACCTTGAGCATGTCATTTCACTTCTTTGAGTCTTTGTTTTCCTACCTGTGAAATGGACATTTAATATATCCAGCTGTCTTGTTATGAAGTCTAAACAAAATAGTATACGTGAAGCTCCCAATACGGTGCCTACCCCATAACAACCAATAAATGGTAGGGATATTTTGTTCTCCTCCTTTAACTTTTTTTTTTTTTTTAAAGATTTTATTTATTTGACAGAGAGAAACACAGCGAGAGAGGGAACACAAGCAGAGGGAATGGTAGCGGGAGAAGCAGGCTTCCCGCTGAGCGGGGAGCCCGATGCGGGGCTCGAACCCAGGACCCTGGGATCATGACCAGAGCCGAAGGCAGACGCTTAATGACTGAGCCACTCAGGTGCCCCTCTTCCTTTAACTTTTAAAGATGACTAGGTTACAGTCATTTAAGCAATATTTTCCAACTTGGGCTGCTTAGTGAGTTAGAAACACTACAGTTCCAGAAAGCCTCACAAATTTGGGATGGGCCTGGAGTTAGTTAATCATGAGACTTAAGCTTAATCTTAATTTTCAACCTAATTAATTATCTAATTGTGCTTCTAAATTTGTTTGCTATGTTTGTATGTACACCTAATTGTGATATGCCAATGCATTCCGCTCCCTAAGGTATATATTTACTTACATGGTAAATATGCAATCACTAGAAAGAAGAGAACATTGGGGGAGGGATTTTTTTCTTTAATATTTTTAATGAAACTTCATTGTTACCTGTTACCCTTCAACAAAGAAAAATAAATATAAATATTCCTGTGTGTGTGTGTGTGTGTGTGTGTATGTGTCTGCCCAATTGTGAAATAAAATGTATTTTTGGGGTGGATATGAAAACGGCTCAAAAGTTGCTAAACTAGAGTGTAAGCTTCTTAAGGACAGGATGGTGCCATTTCTGCTCTTTGATAAACATGACTTATGCTGTCAGGAGCAAAAAAGTGGTAGAAATCACTGGAAAGAACGTTCACGTCAAGTCAGGATTTATGAAAAACTAAGAATGTGTGGAGAAAGTCTTTTCCCAGGAGATAGGAAGCTCAACCTTAGCCAGGGCTTTTACTTTCCAGCTTTGATAAGCAGCAAAATTTTCTGCAATATTAAAATATAAATATCTCTATGAAGATTACTGCTCTGGAGGTCATTTTCTGATTTCCTTTAAAGTCATTCAGTTCACTCAAATGTATTCTTCTGAGTGTCTTGACTGCCTTCCTATTGTGCTTCAAGGATAACCACAAGGGCTATGTAACAAGTGTGGATTTTTTTTTTTTTTTTTAGGAGAAGCTATTTCATGTAATGCAAAAAAGGGTTATATCCTCTCAACCTCAGGCTTGAGAGGCAGTGAGCCTGCCTAGCTACTTCCACTGACGAAACTTTTAGAATTATTATGGGGCTGGCTGGTTTCTCTTTTCTTTTGTTTCTTTTTTTTTTCCTTCGTGGTTTGAATTTGTGCTTTCCCTGAGATGTGGTTTTCCAAATTTTATTTTTATTTTGCACATGTTGTTTCAGACTGGTGAAATGTTCATGAATAATGCTAGTTTATTTTCATAACTTTGTTTTATGAGAAGAAAGTTGCCGAGAGACATTTTCTCAGAATGGAGCAGATATGTTTGGTAGGTGAGGACAGACAGATGGTGTCAGGAGAATTTTTGTGTTTGTGGGGAAGAATAATCAGGGCTGTGCTTTCCCAGATATCCACAGCCAGTCAGCCTCCTCTGGGAAAAGGTGCGATTTGCATGTTTCTTTCATCAAATTTTTCCGATGTCATATTAATAGTTCAAAGGAAGGATATGAGTTCCTTCTTTCTTTACTGTTATTTTAATACCGAATGGTCTTTTTATACAGCATTTGATTTTACTTTATAAATAAATAAAGCACCTGAAAATGGTCATTCATGATATATCTCTGAACTTCTGGGCCAACTATGGGAAAATCAGATCCACGGTGATTTAGTAACTTTCATATCTATGCTGGCTAAATTGTACTCATCATATGCTGACAGTGAGCAATACCACTGTTCTGGGTTGGTAACAAGGACTCTACCTTCTTTACATTTCTGGTAATGACGTTCATTGCATAATATGTACTGTACACCTTTACCAGGCTTATAAACTGGGGTTATCCTTGACATATTAGTGATTTTGAATGTATAGGTAGATTTCTTATATAATCTTCAGGAAATAAGGTCACAAGGTTTTGTTGCTTGGTAGCACCTCATTTGGGAGCACCCAAATTTATAAGATCAATTTACTTAACTACACCAAAGAGAGACCTAAGGTATATAGTGGCTGTTTGGAACAGTGTACTTTTGGCTTTCTCAAAACCTCAGATGTAAATTCCTGGAACAGTGGAATCATATATGTCATCTTACGCCTGAGCAAATCTTGACCAAACACATAGAGAATCTGGAATCAATCTTACTCTCTTCGCTAAGCTGAGTACATGTCAGCTCATCCTCCTTACTCCCAAAAAGCAAACCTTTTCACATATCACAAATGCATTTACACACACACACTCCTCCAACAACTGTGGGGACCAAAGCTTAAAGTCTTTTTTTCCAGCTTTCCCTCAATCAGTATGAGCTCCCACCACACCCATATCTATACGTTCCTACTCTCCTCTCTCACACTCCATCGCCCCTAACATCCCACAGCCCTTAGTTAATTGTACTGTAGATTTACAACTTTCACTTAGTTAGCTTATATTTATTAATCTATATTTATTATGTTCCCGTTAGTGACTCACAGCAGGTAAAGCTCTGGGAGAGGACAATGAACACAGTGGACGTGTTATTGCCCTTTGTTTCAGTTTCAAACGGGAAATGAGAAACTACAAGACAGCAGGACATGTGCTGTGATGGGCAGCAATGGAAACACATGAAGGCAAGTCTTACAGTATCCAGAAATGTTAGAGAAGACTTACTGCACTTGAGATTGGCTTTGCCTATGGCTTCCTTCTCTGACTAAAGCCCATCATGAACCTGGATAGCCCCAATAGGGTCCCAGCTCCTTGGTCCTGACCTGGATCCTCAGAGAGAACTCTACTCCAAACCAGACAGGCCCAGATCTGTGACCTGCTTCTGCTCATGGCTGCCATGGCCACACCCAGCTGGTGTCCTTAGGTTCCCCCGAGCCAGACCTCTTGGGTTCATCTTGCCCCTCAAACACTGTGCATGGGTCTACTTGTCATTTCTTTCTCCCTCTCCTCTTCCCTCTAACCTTACTGTCACTTCCTCAGGGCCACTTTACCACTTGCCTATGACCCTTAGTTCTGTCTCTACTCCTCAGTGGGTTTTTATATATGGGCCTCATAGATACCCTTCAGACATTAATAAATTATACAATATTATGTTCCTCACTTTTGGGAGTCCCTATCTGAGCTTTCTCAATAACGTCATTTGTTTAATCTCTTATTAATATTATTTATTTTTTTAAATTTGTATTTAAATTATAGTTAGTTAACATACGGTACAATATTGGTTTCAGAATTCAGTGATTCATCACTTACATACAATACCCAGAGCTCATCTTAACAAAGTCCCCTCCTTAATGACCATCACACATCTAACCTATCCCCCCTCAGTTTGTTTTCTATCATTATGAACCATCTCTTATGGCTTGCTTCCCTCTTTTTCTTCTATTCCTCTGCCCATATGTTCATCTGTTTTGTTTCTTAAATTCCACATATGAACGGAATCATATGGTATTTGTATTTCTCTGACCAACTTATTTCTCTTAGCATAATACATTCTAGCTCCATCCACATCGTTACAAATGATAAGATTTCATTCTTTTTGATGGCTGGGTAATATTCCATTATATATGTAAACCACATCTTTATCCATTCATCAGTTGATGGACATTTCCATAGTTTGGCTATTGTTGATAATGCTGCTAAAGGCACCAGATTGTATGTAATTCTTTGAATCTGTATTTTTGTATCTTTAGGATAAATCAATAATATCATTTTTATGCCTCGTTTACAATTGACCTGATGTAGAGAATGGAATTCACATCCTTGAGCCTGAGAACTAGGCTGTAATGAATTGAGGCTGAGAGCATCTCGAGGAGATGCTCAGGGTATTTTCTATGTAGTAGGGATGTAAATTTCATAGTCAGAGGGAAGTCTATGGCAGAATATAATTTCCAAAAATGATCAAAGCAATATTTCTTGTCCTCCAGGCTCTTCTAAAACCTTGTATTAACATGAAGATGTTATAAAAGACTGTCATTCCCTCCTCTTGCACCTGCTTCAGACTTTGTAATTGCCTTGATGACTAGAATGTGGTAATGTCACCTAACTTGTAAGATTAAGTTACAAAGCCTCTCCAGTTTCCAAGTGGCTCTCTCTGGGGAAACTGGGCCTGGACACAAGCCACCATGCTGTAGGGAAGCTCACACTATACCATGCAGAGTCCCCATAGACAGATCCACTTGAAGAGGATCCGATTGCCCCACCTGATAGCCATCTCAATCACTGAATCCGTAGAATGAATGAGTCATCTGGCAATTCTAGCTCCTTGAAGTTTTCCATCTCAGGCTGTAAACTTGGAGACACAGATAAGTCATCCAGCAATGGCATTTCCAAATTTCTGGTTCACAGAAATCATGAACATGATAAATGACTCCCTTATTGTACTAAATTTGGGGGGCAGTCTTTTGGGGGCAGCTATAGTAACTGAAACCTACATCTGATCATATGGTTCCTCATCTTACCCTCATGTTTTCCCTACTCAAGGCAAGCATTACTTGAAACTCAAATTCATCACTGGCCACATTCCATGGTCTATAGTTTTTTATTATATCTATATTTTTAGCATAAAGTGCATACTTTTATTTTTACTTTTCTTTTTAAGGACAATGTGCCACCTTTGGGCTTCTATTTTGCCCTCATTGATCCTTGTTGCTATGGGTCATTTTTTGTGACTACAACGTAATATTTTGTGTGAATATACCACAGTTTGTTTATTTTTTCAGCATTCGAGGCCATTTTGCTAAGGTTTTGCTATTGTGAATTGCACTGTATAGAGTCCAGGATATGTGTAAGAATGGAATTTCCGAGTAACATAAATGCTCCACATCAGGATGTAGATACCTGAATTGGTTGCAACTATTTACTCCTCCCCCAGCAGTTTATGAGGGATTTTGTGGATCGCAGGAAGGATTTGGATGAATAGAATAGCTGTAAATTCAAATTCCCCTGACCCTGATTAAAATGTTGCTTCTATCACATGAGATTCCTTGCCTTATTGTGTTGTTGTTTGTGCATCTGCCATCATTATAGACAGTGATTGAGCTCTTTTCACACACTCTCTCACACACGCACACACAGAAGGGCATCCTACTGTGCAGACCTGTCCCCACGTCCCTCCTTCCCACCATCCTAGTTGATGATGCAGGTGATTTCTCCAACACTCCCAGCTCCTGGCAGAGGAGGAAGGATCAGGATAACAAGTCCAGACCTCCAGGGAGAAGGTGCAGACCTGACCAGAGCATTCTTGGCTGGTTCCTGAAGACTTAAAAGTAGAAACTTCTTCATAATTCAACGGACTTGTGTTGATTGATTGATTTTGGCTATTTCAGAATTAACACTGAAGGTTTTCACTTATTTGTAAGGTGATCTTGTATCTAGCGTTATAATGTGCTGAGTACAAGTAGGAGGGAAGCTGAAGAAGCGAACAGCTGCCACTGCCAAACAGAGAGGAAGCCCGATGCGCACAGAATGCTTGTAAGTGAGCTCGATTAGAGCAAATCAGGAGAAAGGACAGTAAAGCCATCAATGGGGAATAGAAAATACTAAGGCATCTATATATTATTTCGAATGACCTCAATAATGTAGCATAATTGCAGATGCCACCTTGAGGATTGAAAGGGGAAAATTAGAAAAGTATTGAAGATTTTTAAAAGTAGAAATTGACCAATTAAAAATCCTGCATAGTATCCTTCTACTTCTCCAGTAAGCTATTGATCAGATGAGGAGAATTACAGAAAAGGATAAATAGGAAGATCAGTCTGTCTGTCTATCAATCCATCTATCATGGTAAAAGAAATCATAACTTTCCATGCATTAATTTTCTCACATCCTGTTTAAAACACTTTTTCCTGTGCTAATTTTAACAGAGATTTATAAAACAGAAAAGATCAATGAACCCTTAATACTTGAAAAGAAAACATATTTACAAACAAGTAAGTTTCCCACAAGAATTCTTCAAGGAAAGCAATTCATTGGACATCACAGACAGCAACACTGAAAAGGAATGTGTCCATCAGTTCATTTATTTTAACACCAATATACAGCATTTAATTCAACAATAAGACACAACTGACCATTTTGTTTTTAAAGAATAACAAAATGCGGTATTTTCAGACATGCATTTATGTGTTGTTTTTGTTTGGTTCACTATCAGTGCATCTTTATGGAAGGTGGCTCACTTTAGCACCCTAGAAATACTCTATAAATTCCCTGTCTTTACAATGTATTTATAAATGGAAATGAGAGGGCCTCACATTTGTAAATGGGCAGGTAAGAATTAAAGCAAGAAGTGTTCCACTCAGTGTTATATACTCTCACATAGTCAGAAGAATAAAGAATATGTAGGTAAAACTGAGACCACCTTTAAGACATGCAGGAGAGATTTTCCTGGCTTTTTCAACAGGGACTTATGTGTCCACCCAATAGCTCAAAGCCTTTACAGTTATGATGACTCTAGACTTCATTTATTTGAAATCAATGCAGAAATAATTGCACTTTGATATTGGGCAGTGGGGGACTAATTTTGGAATCATTTAAAATAGGATATGTTCTGTTTGAAAGAAAGTGGATTAGGTTAATCATATACTCTTCTGGGGTCCCCGAGACGTTTCTGGTAAGACTGCCTCTCCCAGTGTAGTAATGGGTCTATAAGCACTTGTCAACAGTATTCAATGGCTAACAGAATCATTTGTGTTCTGGTGCTTAGGGTGCAGAAGTTCAAAGCTCTAAGCTTTAGTTGCTTTTAGCTTTAATTACTGCAAGTTAGTATATTAATGATCAATGACATATAATAAAAGAAGCAATTAATTGCAGTCAGGCTGGTAAACAAGACTTATTTCTATTTCTAAATTTCCTACAGATAAGTAAGTCTGTGATCTTATCTTCCTGTGCAGTGTTTTTGGGTACAACTCGCCACTAAAAATAGGGTATGGCTGTTGAGAAATTCTGCTAATTCTTATATTAGTAACCGCTATAGTTTTCCTTTCCTCATAAATAGTTATGTTTTGTGAGGTACTAGTTGGGAGATAATATAGCAGTAATTAAGAGTTCAGACTCTAGTAATAGCACAGTGATAAAATTCTGCATCTTTCACTTGTTAGCTTTGTAACCTTGGGCCAGTGACCTCATTTTTCTCCTATATGAGTTCAGCACTAGCATCATATTATACAGTGGTCATAAAGTTTAAATTAGATAATGCATGTAGAACCTTTCACATAGTGCCCATCATACAGTAAGAGCTCAGTAAGTTGGGAGTTAATACAATTACTTTCACCTAGAGGGCTATGGATACAAATTCATGCAATAAACTGTAATGTTAAAATACACTTAAAGTGAGCTTGAAACAATGAAACCACAAAATCTCCAGCCAATTAAACTATGCTTAACTCTAGGAGCACATACTTTTGTACTCCACTGGTGGGCAAACATATGGAAAAATGCCATTGAAGAATGGGAGAAACTTGCAGGGAGTCCTCAGTCTGGAAAACACTGTTGTTTCAAACTACAGCTGCAGAGAAGTACAGTGGAACATATTTACATTCCAAATAAGCCACATTGAAAAGTGCACCACTTATAAAACTTATGGTTTGGTGGAGATAGAACTCAATAGTAAAACAAAAGAATTAAAGCAAATCATGGAAATGCCATAATTGAAGTCTGTGTGGTTGGGACACAGGACTTTTCTTTAAGAAGTAGCTTAAAGAAGTAGATCCAGGAAGACTGATAACCCGCTATGGTACTTTCCTTGAGAGCCAAGACTTTGGACCCAAGCCAACTTGGGTTTTCTTCCCCACTCTACTACTTACTGCCTATAGGACTTTGGGCAAATGATTTAACCTTTCTGAATCCCATCTATTAAAAAAAACCAAAATGATAATAATGTCAATTGTATAGAGTCGTGTTAAAGATTAAATGGAACAGGAGTAGAAATGGCCTCAGAGTTTCAGTTTATGAGTTCTATAACTGAAAACAATTGCTACATGGCATTTATCACATCAGCATTGCTATAGAGAAACAAACATCCATTAATTTATCCATGGGTATTAAGTGAGGGGCTGTTGTGTGACAGGTACCATGCTGGGGTCATAAGAAAAAAAAAATGCTCTTCTGTCCCTAAGGCCCCCAGAGCACTATAAGACAGGGTCTGTACAAATAGAGAGGAAGAAATGTCTAGTGCACTTGGAGACTTCAGGTCTGGCTTGCTAAAGGAGTGGAACTTAAATTAAGAGTTGACAAGTGAATAGCAGGGGCCCAGGAGACTAAATTCCAGAGGGCCTTCCTGGGAGTGGGGACAACATTTTCAAATAAAGCATGAGAATGTGGTATGTTCAGGGACTAGGCACTGAGCCAGACCAACATAGATTGGAACAGGAGGAAAACACAACAATAAGATGTGAAAAGCAAAAGAGGTCTAAGCCTGGAACACAAATTCTAGTTGTACTTGTCAAAAACCTTCATTAATTGGTGGGAATAAGAAATTCTCATGCTAATACACAGACTGACCACTTGGCCTTCGGAATGAAAAATAAATGTGGCAAATACTGAGGAACAGTAGACTTTCCTTTTCTTGTTTTCTACGTTGTATTAATTTGACCTTTACCGTGCCTCCAAAGTCATTCTCGTGTTCCTACATTTGTAAGAAAAAAAGAGAGAAAGTCAACGGAGAAGAGAAAGGAGAGAAACAGTCTACAAGTTTGCAAGGTATAAGTAAAGGCACTGCATTAAAATACTGATTTTACCTGTACTGTGTATGTGTTTATGTTGTTAATGGGTACAGAGCTCATTTAACGTGGGCTTAATTATCCAGGAATATTCTTGTTTCTGTTTTCATTTTTTAATAATAAAATTTACAGAAAAATGAAAGCAGCCCTCCATCTCACTCTGGGCTGCTTGCGATACCGCACGGCATCTCCTACAACAGTAAAGTGGGTACATATGTGGACAAGTGAAACTCAGAAGGGTTATGTAACCTGTCCAATGTCAGGGAATAAGGAGCAGAAACTTTGGCACCCAATCCCAACCGTTATGAGTGTGACGTCTGCACTCTCCCGCTGGCACTAGGTCACACCCAACAGGAGGGGCCATGCCAAGGAAGAGCCCACCTGCCCTTCCTGCCACAGTCTGGCCTTCTGATTCTGCTGCCTCAGTAAGCTAAGCCTTACATTAAAACGGGGGTCTTCCTAAATCACTGTTTTTGCTCTTCAGTCGGAAGAACCGTTTATTTCAGTTAATCTGACCCGGTGTTTCTCTAGGATTTGAAGAGTCAAAAGCGTCTTGCCTAATGATGGAATTGTGTTATAGAGAGATAATTTAAATCAGTGGGTATGAAAAAATAAGGCACTTGAAATTTTAACAAAAACAAAGCAAATAAAATGTCTTACTTTTGTTTTTTCCTCCAAATATTCCAAAGTATAGTCAGAAAGGTGCCACAGAAACTCAAGCATTAACCAAAAGCAGCCATTTCCCTTGTAAATGGAGCCATGAATCCACCAATCAAGATGGACAGTCTGTGGCTTCCATTTTTTTGAGTAAAAATATGAGGTACAGTGTGTAAACAAAGCAGAACCTAGGTGTGTAAACACTGAGTGTGCCCTCTTATAACACTCTGCGGGACTGTTGCAGAGGGCATGTAATCTGGGTTGTAATTTGAGAAGAAATAAATGAACCCAAACCAACAGGTTGTGTGGGTGAGAAACGCGAGCCAAGGCTAACAGGAGACAAAGTAACAAAGAAACTGTGACAAGGAGAAGAGGCTCTCAGGGAGAAAAGCCTCAAGCTGCTCTCGGCTTCGGTAAACAAAGTGCTCTGAACACAGTAGGGACACAATCAATGCTGTGACCCATGGACTCATAAATGTGGAGCATCTTGAAATTAATGATCACTTTAACATGTCCGAGGCCTTGAACTTATCTTATAAATTGGTCTTTGGAAAGAATAAAAAAAGAAAAGTATTGGGCGATCAGGAAGTAATGAAGACCTTGTAAAAATAGCTAGCTACAAAAGGAGGCTAAGTGAGTCCTCGGAAAGTCAGCGTATCTACAGATCAGCAGGTTCAGATGATATACCTCTATCTGTGGGATGAAAGGAGCTGGCAAGCATGCTAACTGCATCATTTACAGTGCTTTTTGAAAACCTGTGGGGATCGAGGGAGCTATGAGAGATGAAAGGGAAAGAAAATACAACGCTCTGCTTACATTTACAAAAAAGATGAAAATGACCCCCTGAAAACTCAACAATAATTAAAGTTAAGGAAAAGGGGATATTTTAATGGCCTACATAAAGACCACATCTTGAGAATATATTCGTATCCAGATGGGATCATTTTTTAAGATTAAAATACAAAAGAAATTTGAATATAAAAGAATTTGAATTTGAGTAACATTTCAAAATGAAGTGTTTTGTTTGTTTATAATTGTTTGAGCAAAATAATTTCCTACTTAAGCCCTAAGCAAAAAAAGAAGATGGTGGAGGAGGAAAAGGAAGAAGTGAAGGAGAAGGAGGAGAAGGAGAAAAAGAAGGAAAAAAAAAACCAGAAAAAGTAAAGAAAAAGAAGGTTGGAAGGTGGTAAAAAGAATTATAAGTAGAGAGTTATTTCAAAAATACTAAGGAAATGTGCCAGTCTTTGCTGCCATTTTTATGTGGATAAAATTATTGTTTTCATTGAAAAATAGTAAGAGAATGCCTCTTATATACCAAAAGCTGGGCTATGTGCTGAGACCAGAAAGGCTTCCTGACCAATTATACATGAGAAGTGTTTACAATCATAGGGGCTTCTACCTAGTAAGCATTTAATAATGTTGACCATTATTATTTCTATTAGTTATTGATTCCCTAAAAGATCTCCACCTAAGTGGAGTTCTATTAGTTTTCTGATTTGACTTGATCATCCTCTTAGTAACAAGAGCCCAACAGATAGATCAAAGAAATATTCTATGAAATTTTGAATGGCTGGACTCTTTCTTCTCCCTCCAGGCATGGTGATTCAGGACTTCATTCAGTTCTGTGATCTCTCTTTCACATTTCAGTTGTATAATCAGGATAAATCTTACACCTAATGTACATATTAAATGTATAGATTGTCCTCTGGATTCCTAGAGGGACTGGGGAACTCTAGCTGTAGTTTATCATGCTATAGGACTAGTTTTATACTATCAACTATGTTGGTCCATGAATCTCTATCGCAGAAATGTACTTAGCATTGAACAGCATTGCTTCATAGTTGTTTTATGGCTTTTGCATTGTTTGTGCAATTGTGTCAATAGAAGGTATTCTAGACTTGACATTTTCAATAAGTTTCATTATTGAGATAGAGTATATAATATGCATTTCATTTTTTGGGGTGAACTTATATTTATTAAAAAGAACTTTTAATATTTTTAAATTGGATATTTTGAGGATGGATGTCCCTGACCTTAGACTATGGAAATGTGTGCATTGCAATTAAGAATCATTTAAAACAGAGTATATTAAGCAATCTGTGAGTTTTAATGAAATGTATAATTTACATAAGAATTCTTATGCTCGGGGCACCTGGGTGGCTCAATCGGTTAAGCATCCGCACTCAGCTCAGGTCATGATCTCAGGGCCCTTGGACTGAGCCCTGCATTGGGCTCACTGCTCAGCAGGGAGTCTGCTTCTTCTCTCTCTGCCCTTACCTGACCTGGCTTGTACTCTCTCTCTCCCTCTCTGTCAAATAAATAAATAAAATCTTAAAAACAAATGAACAAACAAAACCAGTAAGATCTATCATTTGCTGAGGGCTTGCTACTGGCTAGGTACTATGTTAAGTGTTTAGCATTATGATTTACTTAGTGTTCAGTCTTTAAGGTTGATCTCATTTTTATTATCTTATACAAGAAAATGTTGACATTCTCTCAAATTCAGAAGCCCATGTTCTTAACGTGTGTGCTGCTAACATGCTTCATGAAATGGCCAAGTATAGAATCTCAAAAGTATTGCTCTGAAATACATTGTAAGATGAGAGGGGAGGAGTACATGTTAATCTAATTCTGAAGTGAGAGACACAACAAATGAATACTTGACTTCAAAGAAAGGTCAATTACCATGAATGTAAATGCCCATATATCGATGGAATGGAAGCATGAGGTTCTAGAACCAAAATGAGGCAAGAAACTAAAAGACAGAAGCTGATCTCGAGTGTGGTAGGCTTTGGGGTATATGTAGCTTCCATAGCCATGAACAATCAAGCAAGATAAGCATTTCTTTATTTCCTTGACACTAAGATGCCACCGAGTATGGCATTCAATGTTTTTTTCAAGAAAAAAGTTATATAGAAAGTATATAAGAGAAATATGAGATCCATTTTGACTATATAACTTTAAAATGTGAAAAAAGCTCACAGAACTGAATAATTAAATTGTGGTCCTCATTTTGACACTTGGAAACTGAAGTTCAAAGAGCTTAAGTAACTTACTCCATGTCATAAATCTAATTTAATAATAATAAGAGGCGGGGAATTTATTGAGTACATAGTATGTACCAGATACTGTTTTAAGCACTTTTCGTATATTAACTATTTAAAACTCACAGCAACCCTGTGAGGTAGGTATTTTTATTATCCCTATTTTACACATGAAATAAGTGAAACCCAAGAGAGGTAAACAAGTGGACGGCCCAAGTCCCTCCCAATCTCTGGGCTACACTCTCCTGGCCCTCCTGGACATCCACGTTGGCCTCTGCTCTCCAGTCTTCAGAGATGGTCCCACCCTAGAGACTGACAAATGTTTGGGTCTAGTTCCTTCTCATTGGCCCTGTCTCCTGAAATTAATATTTCAGTGACTGGGACCTTTTTTGAGGCAGCAAGTTTTTTTCCATTATCTTTAAAAGCTGAAATATAAATCTAAATAAATCTTAAACCTCTGTTTGTTGTCCTTTCAATAGTTCTTTATATTGCCAGAAAATCAGTCATTCTCCTCTACACCCCAAATCTTTAATGTCTCCTTACTGCTCAGCTCAATTCTTTTTTCTTCTTGTCATTCCAAAGACTTTAAGACATGGTCCAAACTTTTAACGACATTGTCTTTCACTGCATATTGGTGAAGAATACAAGATTTTGTGTCCTGCTGTTTCGATATGAATTCAAGTTCTACCATTTGCTAGCTGTGTGACTTGAGACAATCATTCTGCCTTCCTGGATTCCTGTTTCTTCGTCTGTAACACAGGGCTGGCCAACTTGTATTGAGCATTTACTTTATGCCAAGCATTGCTCATTGTCACAGCTAATCTTTACAGTAGCCATATGAATTATCTTCCCTATTTTCCCTAACAGGAAGTGAGGTCTGCAACAGTTTTCTTTAATGGTCAGTGGCACACACTTAGGTAAGTGAGAGACTCAAGATTTGAGCTTAAGACCTTTAACCTCAAAGCCTGAACACTGAATCATTTCTGTTTATCAATTTCTATGATGTGGGTATGAAAATACCAGTAGAATATAGGCTCTGGGAGGGCAGGGCCCTCTGTCTCCTTCACTGCTCTATCACTACTGGGTTTCTGGGTATGTGCATATGCAATGCATATTTCAGAAGAGATTGTCTAATGAAAATACTTTGAAAAGCTCTGATTTATACCCACCATTTGGGAGATAATCAAGCACTCTTTATATTGACTGTGTGTGGTAAAAAGAGAGGAATTGTGCCTGGCACTTAGCTGAGGTTCAATAAATACTTGTTGATTAATTCACTGAATAATAAATCCATATTGGGTCATTTAGAGAAGTATTACTCACAGAAGGATACTATCTGTCTGAGTAGCAACCTTTATAAATGATCTCTGCAGGTCCATTCTGCCCTTTCTAGCTTGGTCCAGAACAACCTACATTTAAAGCACTGTTGCTTGTCCTTTTGTGTGAATCAGGAGACAAGGAAAAGGCATATGACAACAGCCTCTGTTCTAGTGTCAAAAATCATATTGGTTGCTTGTTGTTCACTAATTCTGTCTTGGCTGCCAGGAAGCTCAGAGCTAAATGTGGTGCACAATCACAGAGACTAATTGTTACTCATTATGTCTGATATAATTATGTTCCCTCCTGTACTATTTTATCTGATACATTTATCTTTATTTTAATGACTTTCTTGTATCTATGTTTTTCATGCTAAAACACCTATTTTTTAAAGTATGCGAGTTTATACATAATAGGCAAATAGATTGTGAAACATTCTGAGTACCTTCTTTATTAAGGTTGAGTTCTCAGACCTCAGGCTTGGTTTGCTGAGGACTATGGCAGCTATCTGATGTCTTTGTCCTTGCTCAGTGTCTTGGGAGTGAACTTATCTGTCTGAAGGTTCTGTATTTCTCAGGTTCTTGTAGAACTGTTGAGACCCAATTAAGAGAGCTTGCCAAACCTTTCCTGCCTTGTTATATGCAGGTTGCTATCACTTCGCAACTACTCTGTTCATGTTAATGGTACTTTACCCTATCTGAAACCTTAATACTCAATATACCCAGCATATATTAATACCCAATGTACCCAATAGAGCTGGTTAGGTTTTTTTTTTCTTTTAAAGGTTTTATTTAGTTATTTGACAGAGAGAGCGAGAGCACAAGCAGGGAGAGCAACACACAGAGGGGAAAGTAGGCTTCTCACTGAGCAAAGAACCCGATGCTGGACCCAATTCCAGGGTCCTGGGATCATGACCTGAGTCAAAGGCAGATGATTAACTGATTGAGCCACCCAGGACTCCCAAGGGCTGGTTAGTTTTGAAACAAACCCTTTACCACTGGGGAATGTCAGCTTTCCTTTATTCAGAGAAAGTAGATTATTTTGATCAAAAATCTACGGAAAGACACCGCATTGTATCCAGAGATGAAAAAGCCCATATTTTCCAAGTTAGATATTTCTGGGTTCAAATTCAAGCTTGACTTTTCATAGGATTTAATGTCTTTGTGCCTCAGTTTCCTAATCCTTAAAATGATCTAGTAATAGCTTCTTCATAGAATGATAATAAGGATGCATTTGAAATAATTGATTGAAATATGACAGTTTTCATATTTTCTTCTCTTATTCTTTCTTATATTATTATAAATGGCCACACACATTATATGCTACCCATGTTGAACATGAATCATCAAACACATTTTCTCTGAATAAGAGATAACAAAAACACTAGGGGTGAAGGAAAAAACAGAAAGAAAAGAATCTTATCTTCCATATTTAAGAGATAATAAAGTTGATCTTGTTGTTCCTATGGGAACAACAAAGAGCACTAGGTACTAGTTAGGAGGTAGGTTTCAATCCCATAGAAGGAGGAAAGTTCTAATAATTATAGTTCTCCAACTGTTTAATAGGCTGGCTTTAAAAGTGATGAGCTTTTCTTTATAGGATGTGTTCGAACAGATACTCATTTTCCAGGACTGTTGAAGGAGAGTCTTCTGAGTTGAGTGGGAGTTTAGATAACCTGCCTTCTAAAGGTGTCTCAAAGTACATATGCTAAATGTGAGAACAATCGACTTTTCCAGGTTCCATGGCCCTGTTTATGTCTTCTTGAAGCTGCATCCTTGATTGAAAAGGCCAATTTTCTCAGGGTTGTGAGTTCAAGCCCTATATTGGGCTCCACGCTGAATGTAGAGCCTACTTAAGAAAAGAAAAGAAAAGAAAAGGAAAGGACAATCTCCCTAAAGAAAATAGGACCATTCTTCTGTCCAGGTCATGTCTAAGGTTCAAGATCTTAAATATTTATTCAGGTATTTAAATTTCATTTGGTTCCAGGCATAGTCCTAGCAGTGAAGGGGAATAAAAAAGACATTTCTTCATCTGGATAGTATTTAATTTGTTCATTTTTTCAATCATTCATATATTTATCCCTTATTCATCCAAAATTATAATTTTTTAATTGAACCTCCCACTAGGTTTATGAGACTGTCTTACGCTCTGAGCATATGCATGTGGAGACATTGCCTTCATAGATTTTACATTTAAATGGGAGAGAATGACAAGAAACTTTTACAAATAAAGAGAATAGTTTTACTCAATTCTTTGATTTTCATTATATTTTAGAAAAACAAAATGAAAATCCCAAAGTATCTGTTTGAACTTTCAGAAGTGGAGAGCAAATCCCTCCTAGACTAAGACTCTGTCAAGGCTGGTTGACCACAGCTGCAACCCCTTTCTCCTGACTCCCCAGAACTGCCACACACACATGGATGCCTATCTTCAGGAAGATTTCTTGGTGAGATCTAAACTATGATGGTTTCATCTGAACCCTCTTCTGTGTTCAGTAGAATGTGTATTCAGGTGGTAAAACAAGCCATCGTGATTCATCTTCATCTGGGTTCCACTGCAACATTTGTAGAAGTGCTATCATTGGCAAGGCCCAGACCTTCATGGTAACCGGAGCTTAGAATTTCAAAGTTTTGAGGGTGACAGATGATCACTGCATGCTGTCTGTTAGGTATCCCTAGTTTTTCATCTCTTTCCAATATGTCTCTGGTCCATACTTTGCTATACATCAGAGAATGAACAGAGAGGAAAGGAAAAATGGGATGCAGTAATAATTAGACATCATAATTACTGAGTGTTGACCACAAGCCAGGCCACACGGTGTGTGGTTTATGTGGATTGTCTAAGGTCATCCATGCAAAAACCCCACAAGGTTATCATTACTATCTCTGTCTACGCTTGAAGAAGTCAAGTCACTGTGTCAAGTAATGTGCCCAAGCTCATCCAATCAGAGTGCAAAGCCGGGACACACTCTCACTGTCTCCCCACTCTCTGTAGGGAATCTTCCCTCCTCTTCCCCGCTCTTGCTTTTGGATGAAAAGAAATGTGGACCTGAGGGTGGCTTTGTGTACCACAGCTATAGAGAGATCTCTGTCCTATTTGCAGGTAGCTTCAGCTGTATGCGGAGCCACATGGCTGTGACAGAGAAGTAGTTTTTCAAAGAAGTAATGTTCTGAGTTTTTCTTAAAAAGATTTTCTTTAATGAATATGCCTTTTTGTCTCTCTAGGCTGTCAATTTCTTTCTGATTTTTCTCTCTATGCTTACCTTAAAGAATAAATTCTTTCATCTCCCCTGAATTGGCTTAGTAATTTGGAGGAAAAGCTGGCTGATAAATCATCTCTATATAGAAAAATGAAACTTCTCTTAATTCTAGAAAAAATATTTTTTAAAAAAACCCTATCTGCAGATTACAAACAAACAAACAAACCTGTTAGTTCTGAGAGATTATCTGGAGAACTCCCAACATAAATAATAGGGTATAAGGCATTTCTAATTTTTGAAGAGGAGCTATCATTGTCTGAATGATTTTATGTTAGTAATGAAAAACCCAAGAAAACAAAGCTTAGTATTTTAAATATAACAACATAATTGGGAAAATAAAGATAGGGAGGGGAGAAGGTGAAAGGAGGAAAGAATTGTTAAGTCCTCAGATAACGAAGAACCATCAGATGAATCATCAATGGACACTTGCATCTCTAATTGTTATCCATATCCCTAGTACAAGTTTCTGTTCAAAAATGCATCCTAAGAAAGGTTTGCCCTGACAACTGCATTTAAAATGGCATCTGTATCTTTTCTTCCTTTACCATTTAAATTTTTTTAGCAACTACCAATTGCTATTTTTAAATGTATTTAAATATCTTTCTTCTCATTTATTTTTTGCCAAATTTGCCCATTAGTATATCAGCTTATGAAATAGAGTCTGTGTTTTATTCAACCTTCTGTCCACGACTGCTAGAAGTGGGCCTGTCATAACATAGGCTCTCAACATATTTTTGTTGAATGAATGCATGCATGAATGTGCATATATCAATGTATTGCAACATAATCGTGTTCATTCAAGTACTGAAATTTCCCTATGTTACATATACTCTGCAAAGAAACCTAGGTAACTCAAGTTGCATTCAGGTTTGTTGTACACACTCATGTATGTGCACTCATATCCAAATCACTGTTTTCAATAATAATCTGAGTGTCAGATTTGTCTTATGCAACAGGTTATATAGTATAAAAGAAAGGTGTAGATAACACAGATTACATGATTATAGCTTAAAGTCAATAAAATGAGGAGCATAAAGAATGATAAGAACAGAGGCAAAGCCGAAGGAACTTGGCCATCTGAAAGAGGATGGCCTGTGGGAGTCTTTGACACAGACTTCATATTTGAGGGGATGCCCCAGTTGCCATTACAAAGGGTTGAAACCAGTAGTCATTGTTTTCTTGTGAAATTTTAGACTTGATTCTATACAACATACCATATTATTACTGCTATAACTTCCATGCTGTGCAAACTCCAAACACAAAGGATATTCTAATGATTCTAATGTTTTCTCTATTACCAAACAGAAGGGTATATCTACTTTCAGACCATGGTCACGGGAAGTGAGTTATAACAGCATTCTTCGGTATGTGCTCTTCCTTGTTACTCTTCAATGCTTTTGTTATATTGATGTGAATCCCTTGATTCATAATGTTTTGGACTCTAATTATTGTCCTCATTATTTCAGTGCAACCATGCAAATTAACACAAGCTATAAACCTGAGGTTTAAAAGAAACAAGGCCAGGCCAAGAAGATGTTGGTGCACATGCAGTAGGATTTTAACAGGAAATGGAAACACATCTCCTTATGCTGATAGTCCAGATGTTATTCCTTACTGGTGTTGAATCACTATCCTTGAGGGGAAAAGGGAAAAGGAGAGAAAGGAAAGTTGCAGGTTCTCCTTGTGTTCCCACACCCATCAAAATAAGCCACGAAGAAATTCATTGAAATGCATTGTCCAAATGAGGTGATTATGAGTGAACAAACTGCCATAGGGCATCATGGGGACACAGCTTCAGAATGCCTAAAGAAAAGACTACAGTCCGTCCCCATAAGGCCCAGTGCTCTGCAGTTCCCAGGGCACCATTGCTGTGAAACACTCATGTTCCACCCAGGGTGGCCAAGAGGGAAGAGAGTGGGCTGAGGCCAGCAGATGATTTCCTACTCACTGCTTCTAAGTCCTGGCCTTCAGACAGGGCTCCTCTGTAAAGTTTGGACTGTGACATCTACCTCACAGGGCAGTATTAGGGCTTATAAAGGGTAAATTGTGGAAACACTCAGTGTGGAGTTTAGCAACAACTGGTCAACTATCTCTGAAGATGTATCCAATGCGTGGGTATACTGAGGTGGAAACATGAAGTAGTAGACTGTCCTTTATGGCACCTGGAAGTCATATTTAAAATTGTAGTTCGCACACATGTGTAAACGTGTGCGTGATTTTGGTGCCTGTGTCTCAAGAGTAGGAGAAATCTTTCCTTCCATAGAGACTGTAAAAATGACTAAAATGTAAGAGCTATGATGGCCAGGATTATGATGCATGCTTTTTTTGGTACCTCTTCACACCACCTTGCAGAGCGTTAGACGCTTAATGATTATCTTTCAAACTGGATTTAACCAATAGAAGAACAAACATGAGGAGTCCCTGATGAACATTTCCATATTTTTTTCTGATTTCCAGAAGATTGCCAAATCCTTAGGTTAACATCTTGCAATAATAAACAACCCCCAAATCTTTGAAACACACCACGAGGGTATCTTTTACACTCATGTTCCACATCCTTCCTGAACCACTGGAGCTCTGTTCCTCTTCTTGTTCTGGGGCCTGGGCAGGTGGAGTGTCCTTTTCAGAAATATTTCCAGACTTGTAGCAGAGGAAAAAGAGTGTGGTGGAAATACAGAATAATTTTCCAAACCTCTGTTTTGATGTGTCACAGGCCACTCCATGTACATTTCATTGGCCAAAAGAAATCACATGGCCAGGCCTGATGCATAATCTTTTTGCTGGCAGGGGCATTGCCAATTATACAACTAAAATCATAGGGCAGTCGAATCCACCTCACGGAAGGGCCGCAAATAGTTTAAACAATAATGTAGCAGACTACAGTTAATAAAACAAAAAACAAAAACCAACCTGAAAATAGTAAAAAGGAAATTTAAAAAAAGGGAATTTCTACACTACCTGAACTGTATAACATTCAAATCATATTAACATAAAAGTGGTACATTTTATCCTTTTTTTTTTTTAGAGATTTTATTTATTTATTTGACACAGAGAGAAAGAGATCACACATAGACAGAGAGGCCGGCAGAGAGAGAAGGGGAAGCAGGCTCCCTGCCGAGCAGAGAGCCCATGTGGGACTCGATCCCAGGACCCTGAGATTATGACCTGAGCCAAAGGCAGAGGCTTTAACCCACTGAGCCACCCAGGCGCTCCTAGGTACATTTTATACTTTTATACCTGTGAGGGTTTGTGGTGACCTCAATGCTCACCTTTGTTACAAACTCAGTGACTACTATCCTCTTAGGTTATCCTTTAACCTTTTCTCATTTTACCTATAGGCTTGATCTCCACACATGAATAAACTAAGAAAGATCTGCTTTATGAGGACCACCGTATCATCTCGATTACCAAAAACGGAGGATGGAAACTTCCCCTTGCGTATCATGCTACGGAATGACACCAGCCATGGATAAGGACTTAATCCCTCCACTCAACCCAAAGCCTCCTCACTGTCAACTATCCAGACTTGACTAGTTAGCCTGCAATTGATTGCTGGTAACTAGAATATTTTTGTACCCTAAAAAGAGGGCAAGCTATCTTATTTCTCATTAACGTATATCCTAAGAAACAAGTCTTGTATTCAGTCTAGAATTGTTAGCTCTTATTTTTCTATGAAACTTTAGCCATTTGCCTCTTCACTATGCTCTATGAACCGGGTAATAATGATGTCACTACTTTGGTTTCTCTTATAGCATTTTGAAGTTTGTTCACTTCTCCCTATCTCTACCCCTTCCCTCTGTTTGGCTCATGCAGAATTATAGGAATACAGCCATAGCAGAGTTCTCCAAATGAGGTGTGATTGCTTTCTTCAGAAAATGACTTCACACTTTAATTATTTTTCTGACATCTTCACCAATAAATAATCAGAAGTTTTCAAACAACACAACAGAGAGTTTGAACTCTGAGCCTGGAGGTTAGGAAGACTTCCATTTATCTCTGTCCACATGATACGAGTTATTGGTTACTTGCTTTTCAAAGAAGACTCATTATAGGGAAATTATATTCCAGGGTAGCCCTATTCAATGAATTTTGCTTAATCTTTGCCTACATTTGATTTGCTAAACTCCGCATTCATAGCATTTTCTTCTCATTTTTTTTTTTTTTTTGATAGAAGCTGCAGAATTTCCTGAAAAGCTATTGTGGTTCAATATGGCTGTCTTCCCTGACATTTACATGCGTCTCAACTTTATTTATTTTTCTGCATAGTACCTGGCCGCCTGGCTAGAGAAATGAAGATCGCGCATTCAGCAATTTATGCAATCCCAACCACAAGACTATTTTACTGTCTGTTGAATAATTAGCAATGCGCGTGAAGATAGAATATACAGTAACTTGCCTGACTTTGGGCAAAAAAAAAGATTAGAATGACAAATAGTCAGACTCTAGGGTCAAATGCTTTGCCAGTAGTTGCATATGTTTATGCCAAAATACATAAAGAAATGTCACTTCAGCACATGAGTGATGACAAACACTCCAAGTGGGGCTGCAGTTCATCAATCATTTCAAATGTGCAGATTGGGTTTACCTATATAAACAAAAGCAATAAAACTACTCAAAGCCTCACCTTAAACAATTCAAGCATGACATAAACACTGTTACTGCACAGTCAAGCCCCATTTTACTTGAGAAGCAGTCAGAAAGGATCCGAAGAACTATGATTTATTAAGATTAATAAAGCACGTCTTCAATAAAAAAAAGTTCTGTTAATATTTTGCATAAATATGGGAATCTCATTCAGCATCGCAGCACATTAGAAAGCATATGCAGCAGGGAGTATGATTAACGAACCTTGCAACTGTGGATCCACAGTCATTCTCAACAAAGTTTCAGGTTCAGAGTGGGGAGCACAGAGAAAGCTTAAAGCGAGAAGCCACAACAGGTAGGTTGCTCTGGGCTCACTTTTAATGATTCATTACAAAGGTGAATTAATAAAACTATTACATGTTCCCAAGCCTTTTTTTTTTTTTTTTTTGTCCCCAGGATGCATTCAAAATATGGATCTTTAAACCTCTGCTGATGATTTAGGAGAATGAATATTATATTATCATTATTATTTTTTTAAAGATTTTATTTCTGTATTTGAGAGAGAGAGCATGAGCAGAGAGAGAGGCAGAGGCAGAGGGGAAAGCAGACTCCCTACTAAGCAGGGAGCCCCATGTGGGGCTCAATCCCAAGACCCCAGGATCACGACCTGAGCTGAAGGCAGACGCCTAACCATCTGAGCCACCCAGGCGCCCCTGAATATTATATCATTGTTCCTCCCTGGGAAGAAGAAGGCTAAGGGGGTTCTAGGTCATAGATCAGGGAGCAGAACTGAAGTCAGAAGTTCATTCAAGGTTACATATCATTTCTCTTCTTTTGAGAAGGTGCATTGTAAGCATGAAAAATTATAATTTGCTCACTCCCCTATGTTCTTGTTTTCCTCTTCCACTTGAGTGCTGTGGCTGATACTAATGCCATGATTGGCTCTTTAGAAGATACAGGCAGAACTGGAAGGCGGTGATGCCCCTGCTCTGTAATTAAAGAAAATTCTGCTCGGAGGAAGCTGCACAATCCACCAGTGATCAAGGCAGGCTCCTTTAGGTCTGCCCAGAGAGAAGGTAAATGTTCTGATTCCCGAAATGAGGGACTCGGTTTAGTTGAACCATATACACTGTCTCAAATTTCAATTCAAACTTATCGGTGCCAGAAAAACGAGCGGAATCCTCTTTCCTTAGTTTTACTGAACTTTTAAGATGTAATTGAATGACGCGGTGAAAAGCTCCCTGTTCGGAGTATAATTGGAAGATCAGAATGCTTTCGAAAATGTTTTCTTCTCATTTGGCCCATTTTGTAGATGTGGAGGGGTTTAAGGAATTCAGAGATTTAACTTGTATCTGAAAGGAACCAACTCTTTTAGAGAAGAAGTCATTTGGTTGTCTTGCACCCTGAGAAGTAGAAACAAACACAGCAGGTCTTGAGATACTTTTCTTAAGGTGTGGGAAACAAGACTGAACTGATGATAATATTTAAACAGAAAAATTGATGGACATGCACTGTTAAAGACTCCCAAATGATAGAAAAGCAGGAAACGCATCCTTAGAGATGACAAAGAATGCTACTTTACAATGGCTATGGAATGATTGCTCTGCTTAATTGGTCATCTTTGTGTTAAACAGCCCAGGCCATCCATGTTCCTTGGAAAGAGTAGGGCACCTAGAATCAAGGGACCAGGCTATAACTATGATTCTGTCACAAATTCACTACCCAATTGAACATTTGCTGGACAGAGACAAACCGAAAGTTCTGAGAAATTCACAGATGAAACAAAATCTTGTCTCCAAAGAATTCACAGTCCAATGAGGAAGAAAAGAAATACCATTCCCCTCAAAAACTAACGTTGGAATTGCCATTTAGAAAAAGAAGAGCTTTAGTTCATGGAAAGCTTTCTGTAAACTTTGTCTTCATTGCCGTCCAGAACCAATTACTGTAAAACCCATTCATGTTGAACATAAATTGCTGATTTTCAGCCTCCTTTTTTCAAGTATCATTAGATTTTGTTTCATTTTTTTGTTAAGTTTTCAAATGTCATTAGATTTTAATTTAACACTTCCGCCCTCCCCCCAGACCGGTTTGCATCAAATTAAAAGGGCCATGGAGGGGCACCTGGGTGGCTCAGTCAGTTAAGGGTCTGCCTTCAGCTCAGGTCATGATCCCAGGGTGCTGGGATAGAGCCCCGCATTGGGTTCCCTGCTCAGTGGGAAGTCTGCTTCTTCCTCTCCCTCTACACCTTCTCCTGCTTGTGCGCTCACTCTCACTCTCTTTCATGTGTGCCCGCTCACTCTCTCTGTCAAATAAATAAATACCCTTTTTAAAAAAAAGGTGCATGAACAATAAATCTTGTAACACTGAAAAAATAAAATAAACATATTTGGGGGAAAAAACAAAAAAACAAATCTATTAATTTGGATACTATCGATTAAACGAGTATTAAAAATAAAAAAAATTTAAAAAAAGGGCAGTGGAATAATTTTAGCAAGTCTAAGAAAGCAATTTGAGCTGACAGCTGATATACACACATGCATTTTAATAAAAAATGCTTTGTAGTAGATACTGATAACATAGCTAGAACCCAGTAACCTCTGTCTTGGTCTGGATTTCCCCTAAAAATGACAGCCTTTCATTTGGATCCAGGTAATTCTTTGTTGTAGGAGCTTTGTGTATACAATATAGGTATTGTATAGTATATAGGTACTTATTATATAGGTAAACCCAATATATATATAAATAGTAAGATATATTTAGTAGCATCCTTGCCTTCTACCCTCCAGATGCCAATGGCCCTGAAACTGAAAAGTGAAAGAGAATCCCACTACCCTCCCGATGGCAAGAGCCTCTACCATGAAGTGGTGGCAGTTAAAACGTTCTCGTGACATTTCTGAATTTCTGAATTTCTGAATACCCTGAGAATGGGAAGGGGGGAGCAAAATCATCCACAGCTGAGAACAGGTGGCGTGACATGACACCCAGAAGGAGGAGGAGTCATTCATGGGTATGCTGGTAAGGTCGTCACTGCTGAGAGAACGGGGCCTCCATTTAGCTGGAGACCCTCTGAATTATATAAGACGCACCTCTGATTTGTTCACCTGAAGGATGTGTTTGTCGGCTGTATCATATCTGTCAGTGGGCCCTGGTCAACTCCATGGGAAGCTGACTCCTCGTACTCCTTTGTGCAGTGCCAGAATGGCTTGATTGGTTCACACAGCATGTCACAAGTCACCAAAGGAGCTTTTAGTCAAAAAGGAAGGGGGTGCTACTGAGGTCAGGTGATTCTCGTTACACCTGTGTGAGATGGGGCGCTCAAGCCACAGCTGGAACAGGACGTGTACAGACAGGATGTAAAGCAGAGTCTGAAGGGTGTCCTAGCTAGCCCAAAGATACATCACGCTCTTCTTCAAGACATTGGAACCTCTGGAGGGGTATGGTTATGAGAACTACAGGAAAACAAAACACTGTAGACTATAATTCTATGCTCTGGTCATCATTCTCCTCTCTGAACGCATTTATAGGATAGTTAGGTACATATGCATGTGTGTATGCCTAATTTGGGACTTTTTTTTATGAAAGCTAGGGCAACAGTTAAATGGGCCAAGGAGGCACAGGAAGTATTCACAGGGTAGAAGTGCAAAAATAGAGAAGCTGCATTAAAATTAATATTCACCTTAGTCAATGACTTTGGATTTTGCCCTTTAATTCATGCACTTAAAATGTATTTAAACTATAATATCAGGTAAGAGAAACACATGGAAATTGTGTCAAATTCTTACAGAGCAGTGAATTGTGAGGCACATAAAAATAAGACAAAAAGTATGCAATCCAATTAAAATTTCACAGGAAATTTGCTGCAAGAATATATTTCGTAAAAACCCTAATGACAATTTTTCAAATAAATTTACATCTGTATTTGCAGTTTATTTCTTTTTAAAAAAATGCTTCATCTCCTAAGGTGCATATTTAACTAAATTTTATATACTTATAATGTTAAAAAGCAAGAATTTATGCATATATGGATGTACACATATGTATGCATTTATACACACGCTCAGAATTCTCTTCCACTTTTCATTTAGCTTATTAAAAATGAATACAAACAGACTCTGAGCTCCAGGACCCTCTAAGAGCTTATAGCCTGTAGCAGCTTTCAAGATAACAGCTTCTTCAACCAGAGGAGTTCTGACTTCTCGGTCAGAGTGTTTGAAGTTTCCAAGGCTTGGGGAGAGGGTGGTCTTTTCAGAAAAAGCCAGTATTTCAAAGAAAAGATATACCTTTTTTCCCCCTCTTTAGTGCCAAGATTTGAAAATGCTGTGAAGAGAGGGAAAAAAAATCTTTCCTTTAAAATGTAGTATTTCTCTGAAGAGACCCATCCCTCTGCTTGGCAGACTCCAGACGTGCTCTCTGCCAAGTGCTCTGTGCTCAGAAGCTCTGGGCCATACCTTGAACCAGCTATTTGAGTCGGGTTTTTCCTCACAGTAGCAACCTAAAATCAATTATCACGAAATGGTCCCAAACTTCAGGAAGTTTATTTTCCCAACATACAAATTACGTTGGAATGATATCCATTAATTGGTTAAAGTAGGGTTATTTTAAATTCTTAAATACCTGCAAGCCACTTCTTCAATCTGCATTTGCTGATTCTTATTTAAAGGGAGGATATAATTTAGGTTTGGTTAAAAAAATAATATATATATATATTACACTGCAATATAGTATTTTCTTTCCCAAACCCCACAGCAGGTACTGAAGACAATTATCCTTAAAGAGGAGGAATCTGATGTCTGAAACCTTGCCTGACCTTGGCTAACCCATGTGACCTTTTGGAGTTGGATGTTCTCATTTGGGAGATGAAATCCTGTCACAGGACGGCTATGAAAGTTAAGTGATGTAATGCCTATAACGTATCTGACACAGAAAAGGCAAAAACCTGTTTTTAGTCCCTTTCTCCATCATTTAGTCATGAAGTAATCATTCTACTCTGGCACCTCAAGCCTCATTTTCTTTGTTTGTGAAACAGCAAAGGGGACCTACCTCAAAGGGTTGAGGCAAGAGTCAACGCAGGGACTGATGTAAGGCATTGGCTCAGCACTTGCTAGATGATAATTGCTTCCTGCACATTAGGTAGCGGGCGATGGCAGTAAGAATAGTTACAGAACAAGTTCATTATCGCCATTAACAAATCTAAGGAGCATCTGAAACGTGCGTGGCACCGTGTCAGGTGCTCCACTAGAGTGTTAGAAAGCATTGACTCTTGAGGAGCCAGAGCCTCTCTACACGGAAGACAAATGCTGTGACAGATTAGCATAAACATAGCGAATACAGACCAAACCAGGCCAAATGGGAGAGAAGGAGCAGGAAAGGAGGACTCATGGTGGATGCATCTGGGGAAAGAGATGGGACATGAGACCTAATGGTGGAGAAAAGGTAGAATGTATTTGAGTGGCAGAGAAGACATTTCAGTTCGGAAAAAAATGACAATAGAAATGCACATTGTGATTTTGAGAAACAAGGGGTCAACTAGTTTGTCAAGGACAAGGGAACCTGTGAGGGACCCTGGAAAATCAAGGCTGGGAGGATGGGAAGGGACTCAGGCATGAGGAGCCTCAGGGGCCGGGCTTAGGAGTTTTGCTTCCCTCTTGGAGAAAAGTTCAATGCAGTGCATTGGAAAAGAAAAATGGCACAGAAGCAAAATTGTGGGAAGACTCCTATATTTCTTTTTTTTTTCTTAAAATACCTTAGTCAATTAAAAACTCAAAAACAAATATATGAGTAGGTAATGAATACTTATTTATAATTCCAAATAGATTTCTTAAAATTTCATTTCGAATATGAGATAAATTGGCTTTCCTAAAAATTACTGCAAAACAAACACCTGGGAAAAAAACTAATTTTTACTCTGGCCCAAGTGGGGACACAACTCTCTCCCTCTCTCTACTATTGTCTTTGTCTCGAAGACAGACAAAGTCATTTATTCAAGGAGAGTTTCCTTGTGAGTCTTAAATAAAGAAAAATAAACTTCTGTAACAGATTATAGAATTTTTGATAAAATTATTGCCGCACTCTAGGAGAAAAGGAAAGTGGGAAGAGAAGATGGAAAAGGAAGATAAGGAGATGGGTAAGAGGGGCTCCTGGGTGGCTCAGGGGGTTAAGCCTCTGCCTTCGGCTCAGGTCATGATGTCAGGGTCCTGGGATTGAGCCCCCGCATCGGGCTCTCTGCTCAGCAGGGAGCCTGCTTCCTCCCTCTCTAAGAGACAAAACTAGGTAGTGGGCATCACACCGATTTGGAAGAACTAAACCAAGAAGCAGGCACTTCTGGAATAAGAATAAATGAAAACCAGCTCCATTTGTGTGCGACTAAAGCTAGACAAATTTGGCACAATAAAAACAGGTGGTGTGTGAGCTCCCCCTCTCCTGGTGTGTCTGTTTTGGCTCAGACAGAGGCAGCAGACACGACTCCTGACGGTGTGCTCGGCCAGTAAACACATTTTATCAGGAACCCTCCATATTGCACTCAGTGTTCCGTAGTGGAACTGGATCTCTTATAAAAGATTTGAGCTCGGCATGCGGTTATAAAATACAAAGAAAGAAAATCGGAAAGTTAGATGTCTTAACTGGGGCTGCCATAACAAAATACCATAGACTTTGTGGCTTAAACAAGAGACATTTATTTTCTCACCGTTCTAAAGGCCAGAAAGAAATTTCGAGCAGAATTTGTTCCTATTGAGGGTGCTCTTCCTGGCTTGCTGATGGTCACCTTCTCTCTATGTTCTGACATGGTGGAGAAAAAAAAAACAAAAACCAAAATAAAAACGTGTATTTCTCCCTCTTTGTATAAAGCCTCAGTCCTATCAGATTAGGTCTCACCACTATGACCTTAATTAAACTTAATTACCTGTCTATAGGTCCTATCTCCAAATGCAGTCACATTGAGGGTTAGGGCTTCAACATATGAAAGGGGGGGTCCAGTTCAGTCCATAGCAAAGGGATTTAGAAAAATTGGGGCCCAAATTTCAGTTTGATAAATAACTACCTGTGTGTCCTTGAGTTGGCCATTTAAACGTCCTGAGCTTTGTATTTCTCACCTGCAAAAAGCGAGAAGCTGGAGGAGTCCAGGGCTCAGGATGTCTGGGGACCTGTTTGTGTGCATATTTTCAGATTCCATCAACAGAGAAGTTTGGTATACACTGGCTTTATAGATTCGTGCTTTCTAACTATCAAATAGACCGCCTGCATGAAGATTCGCCTCACGGTTTCTGAGGGATGATTGAGCTGAAAATCAAGAGCAAAGGAGAGAAACTTTGCTAGAGCCAGGAGAAGGGCCGCTGTGAGCATTACAGCTGGGAAGGGGTGCTGGTGGCGGTCGGTTGGGCTAGCAGGCTTCCAGCTGAGATGTGATTGCTCGTTTTGTTAAAAATATTCTGGATTTTTGTTGCCAAAATTCTATCTTTTGGGGGAAAAAAAAACAAACGCAAAACAAACCCGGATATTCCCATTTTTTTTAGATAGGAATGAAAGCATAACGTCATGTTTCACAGCTGGATTCTGACCCATTCTCACGATTCATCTTTGAATGCCCACCTTAATGACAACAACTAATTCTTTGCAACTATCACTGTCTAAGTTTGGTGGCATTCAGATCGCTTTCTACCCTGTCTAGTACTTTTTAAAATTAAAAAAAAACAACAACTACAAAACAGGGTGGCTGGGTGACTCAGTGGGCTGAGCACGTGCCTTGGGCTCAGGTCAGGATATCAGGGTGCTGGGTTGGAGTCCTGCATGGGACTCCCTGCTCAGTGGGGAGTCTGCTTCTCCCTCTGCCCATCCCTCCCCCCTCACTCTGTCTGCCTGTCTGTCTCTACATATATCAAAAAAAACAAAAATAAAAAAAATAAAAAAACCCAAAAAACACCTACAAAACTAAAGAGTAACGACTACAGTGAACTTATCAGAGAGACACTGGTAAAGACAGAAATAGATCAAGTTTAAGATCATTTGAAACTGGTGATCCAAGGTTTGCTTTCTAGATGGTGGAGAAACTTTGAAACTTAAGAATTTTGGGTCCCATGGGCGGGGGGAGGGGGACAGGACAGTGATCGTCATAACACCTTTCTGTATTTTTCATTGAATTCTGCAGGATTAGAAACCCAAAAATATATTCAGTAAAGCCACTGTTGCTTTGTTCTCCTATAACTACCAGAGTTCACTCCTAGACCAACAGAACCAAGGTCACCAGCGGCCCCGAGGAAGTAGGAGAGGGGCAAATCTCCTAGATAAGAGGGTGAGAAACTCAGCAGTAGAGAAGTAAAGGGTATTGGATCGATTTTCTCCACCCAGCATTCTAACTGGTGAGTAATATGTTCTACTTCTTTAAGGTAACTATTTATTTGCCCTGGTATGGACAGAGAATATTTGCTCCAGCTTAAAAAAAAAAAAAAAAAAAAAAAAAAAAAGAGGAAGAAAGAAAGAAAGAAAATGTGTGCTCTAATGGAAGAATCAAATTATATCAGAAAAGGAAGCACTTTAAGCTTTATTGCTGTAGATCACTCTGCCTCCAGCTGTGAAACTGATTGATGTTTAAAACCCCTGAGGCACTGGCAGCTGTGGTGGCTGATTCAAATAAGGAAAAAAAAATGTGTGAGTGTGCATGTGGGTGTGAGTGAATGCGTGTGTAAGCTTCTGTAGGTAGGGTAAGGAAGTATATAGGTTAAAATTTATTTTTAAAACTTTCCTCTAAAAATACTTTGTAAAATTCTCCTAGAAGAGATTGATAGAAGGATGCTTAGATTCAATATTTAATAGGTATTTAGGTAGATAAATAGAAAAGTATGTGTATATAATATAATAGAGAGAGAGAGGAAGAGAGAGACAGAAACAGAGAGATCTCTGTGGTCAATTAGATGAATGCTTACGTCTGCTGCTAAATGAAGAGTAGATGAGTAAAGGAACCAACCAAGTAGGAAGGTTCTTGGTCGTATTTAACATACACTAATCCAGTTCTGAAGAGGGGAAGAGTCGATAAATAGTTCAAGGTGGAACTGAGTTGAGTTGAATTGAGTTGAATTGAATTAAAAAGATATCTAGGCTAGAAGAAACGCTTTGCTCTTAATTTCCCAATACAAGGAATACGAATTATAAAAACAAGACACCACGGGGAGGAACACTACCGTGTTCATCAAATAACATGAACTCATCAAGTAATCCAAATATTTATTGAACTTACACTTTGACCCATCAGTATAGCTAGAAATGCAGAGATTGGATGTGGAAGAGTTTCCACCCCTGTACTCTAGGTGTACGCCCAAAGAACATTTGGCATTGGTTTACATTTGCATTAAACATGTCAAGACTTTATCAATTCCCTGAAAAATTAAGATTTCTTCCACATATCTAGTCTGTTTTGCTCGGTCTGAGAGACCAAAGCTATGACAGGATGAGGATACTTTCTTTTATTGAAGGAGTAATAGGAAACACAGAGTTGATGTTTAGTTGTATGTATGTAGAAAATCCTGGAACAGACATATTTTGAAGGGAAGAGAGATAGTCTAGCACCGATAATGTAAACTGTAAAGATAGAACTCAAGATATAATTTAAAAAAACAAAAAACAAACAAACCAAAAAATCCCTCTCAACCAGGTTAGGCTCAGCTAGTACGAGCTGGTTAGAACTCTTATCTTAGGATGAGTTTTTGAAATCTCAACTATTCATAAGAGTATAATGGGGTTTTTAATTGGACCTCTTAGTACTCTTCAGTGAGCACTTTTCCAAGAGGAAAAAAACCCTCCTAATCCCATTATAAGCCTGCAGTTTTCCTTCCTGCTGTCTGCTGAAGGCTTTCTGCACATAGCCTTCGAAATTTTTCAGCTTGCCTCCTTTTTTTTTTTAATAATTTCATTCTTGCATGGTGAGTTAAATAGTTTAAATTGATTCCTGAGACCTATCAGCCTGGAAATTAATTTAAAAATTTATTAAGAACATTTCAAAGGAATGCTTGTGCTTATTTTTTCTCACCCACGACTTGCATATTATTTCAAGCTCCCCCCCCCAGAGCTTGTAAACGAAGGCCTCAAAAGACAGTTGGGAGAGAAATATGCTGTTTCTATCATGAAAATAATTGTAAAATTGTATCTTTGTTGCGTGGACAAATATTGGTATTACCTTCCTAGTGGCAGATCTAAAATGGCACAGAACACACGACCATTGTGCAAGGTGCATCTTCGATGATTTTGTTTCTTCTGCGAACTGTTCTTTGTTCTTACACTGGATGTGTTAACATAATTCTCTTGCAGTTCAGGTAATAATGCCTAGTCTTCTTTCTCCTCACTCTCCAGTACCAACACTAATTCCCTGTTACCCTTTGGGTCAGGTCACTGGCTGCCATGGCACCTGTTTTCCTGTCCTCTGATCTGAAGCAGAAGAGGAAATGGAGTAACTAAGCCTCAGTAAGAGTGCCATCTCCAGGGTCTACGTAAGAGGGGTTAGGGGTGAAAATCTGCAGGGAGAGTCACTTACCTTAAGGCTGCCTTTGCTTAGAAAACAAACTGTTTCGTTTGTTTGTTTATTTTAGACTAATTATTTATTTATTTATTTGAGAGAGAGAGAGAGAGAAAGAGAGAGAGGCATGCACGCGTGCAGGGGGGAGGAACAGAGGGAGAGAATCTCAAGCAGACTCCCCGCTGACTGGGGAGCCCGACCTCTCAACCCTGAGATCATGACTTGAGCTGAAACCAAAGTCCTACACTTAACTGACTGAGTCACCCAGGTGCCCCCAGAAAATACACTGTTTTAAATACAACCTTGTGTTATTTGGAGTGTCTTTGGAGTGGGTGAGGTTGCTGAAGCTACACGGAGATTCTGCTAAATACCCTTCGAGACACTGCCACCTTTCAGGCTGTACTTTTGAAACTATCCTCTTCCAAATCAGTTCTCAGAAAAAAAAGCAATTAAGTTTGCTGGCATTCGGTGACCCACAGTGATGTACAGTAAATGTGGTTCTGGGAAAATAAGTCACACAAATGTACTCATTTTGGAGTGTGGAACTCTCCTGTACCGTGCATTTTCATCCTCTTCTATTATATTTTCACCAGTTTTCATATACCTTATCTCATCAGATCATTTGTTCCTTCAACAGAGACTTGACTACCTACCAGACACATGGCTTTTTTGCTAGGAACCAGATACATGCTAATGGATGTGACACCAGGATATTTGAGAAAAGCATGGTTCTGTACAGTCATGGGATGTATATTATAGCAGACTGGACAAACATTGAATACCTAACCATAAAGTCAATAATTTAATTATAATTACTATTAATGCTTTCAAGAAGTTTGGGAGATCTGACTCTGCTTTGTCTCTGTAACACAGATTTCTCTAAGGAATGATATTTGGCTAAGATCTTAAAGACAGTTAGGACTTCGCTAGTCTAAGGCTAGTGGTGGTGAAGATGATCATAGTCCCAGCAGAGGCAGAGCCTTTACTAAGACCACAGTGAGGTGAGAAGCCGCCGGGCTCTTCTGAGGGAAAGGAAGTAAGTCAGTATGGCCAAAGCCTCAAGACAGGACTGAGTAAGAAGCCCATTCTCACAATGTCCCCCAAGGGGGTGTAACCAGGCATAGTCCATTATGCTTTATTAGATGCAGGTGACACATCTAACCAGGTTTCACCAGAGCCTTTGCCATCTCCTCTCCTAACTCCTCTCCACTATGCCTTCTCTACACAGTTTGAGTGTTGGCTACACAGTGGATTGTAATTTATAGAAATGTTCACTGACAATTGCGAATAAGGAGTTTAGGGGTGCTTGGGTGGCTCAGTCAGCCAAGTGTCCAACTCTTGATTTAGGCTCAGGTCATGATCTCAGAGTTGAGGGATCGAGCCCTACTCTGGGCTCTGTGCTGGGCATGGATTCTGCTTGAGATTCTCTCTCTCCATCTCCCTCTGCCTCCCACCCCCCAGCTCACACTCTCTCTCCCTCTCTCTATAAACAAACAAACAAACACACAAATAAATAATAAATAAAAATAAGGACTTTACTGGAAGGAAATTGGGTAACTTCCAGAATGGAAGGGAAAGTTAAATAGCCAGGACTCAGTTAGTTAAAGAATGAGAACAGTTCCAGAGGATTCAATAGTAGCAACCCATGGAGAGGTCCCTTTAGACCATTCCATCAAATGCCAGTGTCAAGCATGAGATGTTCTAGGAGAGAAGAGTTTGATTGGCCTGGTTTGGGCCAAGTGCCTATCTCTGGCTTTACCTGAGGCAGGGGTCCAGGATAGCCACATCTGTGACGGAGGTTCACTAAAGGAAGAGATGGGCACCTGCTGGTCACCTCGTAGCAGGCTGTTCCCAGTTCTGTACTTCCCATCTGGCTCCCGGCTAAACTCCCATTTAGTGTTTATTGGCTGCTATTTTCCAAAGTGTATGCAGGAAGAGATGTGCCGATCTACACCTAAGGTGAGAATCTCTTAGGTAAGTTCTATGGCTTTGAGTCTCTGAACTTCTGGCCAGAACTAGTGAATGAAGGCTAGAACCCATTGTCCTCCAGAAGCTTTACAAAGGGTCTCTATTCTGGGAAAGAATTTCCTACTATTTTCTTGGAAAATCTACTATTTTCCAATCAGATAAATAAGAACTTCTTTTTAAAAATCATTTTAGCCATTTTTTTAAAATTTCTAAATGAATCATTCTTTTTCTTATTGAACTTCTGTATTTTATTTTATTTATTTATTTTTTTAAAGATTTTATTTATTTATTTGGCAGAGAGAGAGAGAGAGGAGAGATCACAAGTAGGCAGAGAGGCAGGCAGAAAGGGGGGTGGGGGGAAGCAGGCTCCCTGCCAAGCAGGGAGCCCAATGTGGGGCTCGATCCCAAGACCCTGGGATCAAGCCTGAGCCGAAGGAAAAGGCTTTAACCCACTGAGCCACCCAGGTGCCCCTAACTTCTGCATTTAAATGGTGGATAAAAAATAGCAGCACAAATGGCTGGGAGAACAATTACAACATTAGAAAAGGAGCTTTGATATTGAAAAAGCTGGAAGTCTTATGTTTTAATATTCCTTCAGCTATGCTTTTAGAAATGTTATGTGTTTATTTAAAATTTGTAAGACTACTGGAAAAATATATATAAAAAAATAAAAATTATCCACAATAGAATGAACATTGTTAACATGGGGATGTAGACCTTCTAATCTTTTTCTTTGCGTAATTATTTGATTTTTTTAAGTGGGATCACATTGTACAGAGCTTGCATATTTGCTTTTTTCACTTAACATTAGACAATGACCATTTTTTCCAGGACATTAATCTTCAACAGGATGTTCTTTTAAATGGCTGCTCAGAATTCTATGTTCTAGATAAACCACAATGTATTTAATCCTTCCTCAACTAATGAGCATTTGGTAAAGGTGTTAGTTTTAGTGTAAATACTGCTATGAGGAGCTTTCCTGATTCGTGAAATTTTGTATGTATTGTATATCTGATTATTTGCATAGGCTATATTCCTATGAGTGCAAGCACCAGCTCAAAGAGCAAGAACATTTTAACCAGAAAATTTTAACAATTTACTCTTCTAATAACGATGAACTTTCGGAACCATGGGGCCAGTTTACCACCCCTTACAAAGTTCATCATGGAAGGATATGGAAAATGAAGAAATGTATGAGAAAAGGAAAAATTCTCTGTAATCTCATCAGCTAGAGTTAACAGTGGTTAACATTTCAATTCTAATCACTTCCACTATTTCTTCCAAATATCTATGTCTATAGGCACTGCATGTGTGAAAGCTTATGCATAAATTGGAGCTTTGCTCTATCTATAGCTCTATTTCCAGCTTTATTCATTTTTTTCCATTTAAGAATAACCTTTAAGAATTTTTCTGAATGATTTATACTATTCTACCTTGTGGATCTTATTTGTTAAATATTTAAGTTGGTTACACCTAATTTTTAATATAAATAATGCTTTGATGAACATTCATGTGTAAATCTTAATGTACAGCTCTGATGAGGTCCCTAGCATTAATTTCTAGAGGTAGAACTATTAGAGCAAAGAGTGTAAGTATTAGAGAGATTTTTGAGACATGCTGCCAAATTACCTTTCAGAAAGGTTTTAGTAATTTGTAATCCCACTAGTAGTTTATAAGAGCATGCATTTCTCTCTAACTCTTTTTAACGTTATTATTATATATTTTCCCATCTGGACTATTGATTATCCAAAAGCGATACTTTATTGCTTTAATTTACATGTCTTTGATAACTAGTGATTTTTACATTTTGTGTTAATTGTCCATTTGTATTTTCCTTTTTAAATTGAGAGACTCATCTTTTTCCTTATTGGTTTATACGAACTATATAATAAAAAAAAAAAAAAACACTTTCTCCCAGGAAGAATGGAAAGCTGCCGTGCTCCCAGTGATTCCAAGACTAGCAGCAAACCCTGGGAACTTTGCCAGAAATGGGAATTCTCAGCCCCTCGCCCAGCCCTACTGCAAACTGTGTCTTAACAAGCTTTACAGGTGATTTGGATGTACACTGAAATTTGAGGGCCACCAAGTCAGAGTCAAGATGGCTTCTCCACACAAAAGGGTATAATCACTCTTTCCTTTGAATGTCTGTAACACCCGTTTGTATGGATGGAACCATATGCAGTTATTATATGTGACTGTTCTTGAATGACAAAATGGCTGTTTTGTGTGTTGCAAACTTCTACAACTCTGGTAGTACCTTCTGCTAGAGATGATATTCAAAATATTTAACAACTGGTATTGGTTTGGATGCTTATCAATCGGAATGAATTCCTTCAGTGAAGCAGGGTCCTTCATGGCCTCTTGCTGTGCAGGTGTTTAACACTTCAGTTGCCAGAAGAAGAGTTGGGAAAATGAAGGTCTTTGAAGAGGAACTGGGGGGCTGGGCTGGGACAGGGCACCTGTGGGGGGACAGCATTTATTTACCAGTTTGAAACTATACAAGATTTTAAAAGCTAGCACAGCTGTACCTGTGTGCATACATGACCTAGACTTCTGCTTTGTTACCAGGCTCTATTTTGTGTCCCTGTTCTTGGTATGATTGTTTTGCCTTTGGCATCTGATTGCAAACTCTGTGAGGTTATAAATGGTGTGCTCTGAATCTTCTTACAAACTGTAGAGGTAAATATTATACATTTTACATAATAAATGCCCAAAAAGTGTTCGTCGGATGAATATTGATTTTCCATTATGGTTCATTTGGAGGAGGAAGAGAGGAGGCATGGAGACCATGCTGCTTTAACAGAACACACACACACCGAGAAATGAAGTCCTTGTGGATTTCATTTTGTAACTAGCATAGTTTATTTATTTTCCTGTTTCTATGTATATACGACAAACTTTCTAGTGTGATACTCAACTGCTGTCTGTAAAGAAAGATCCTCTGGGAACAGGACTCAAAAGGAGTCTTAGCATTTGGTGCATCAAGAGAGTAGTTTCTCCAAGATTCCACCTTTGCCTCTGGGGCCTCTGCAGGCTTCTCCTTGAAAGTGGCTTAAATGCGAGGCTCTTTGTTGAGTGTTTGTATCTGTGTCCTTCCACTCCCACCTTCTAGGCCAAATGCACCCGTGTTCTGGATCCCCAGGGACCAAAGTTGTGTCTTTGAACCAACACTGAGAATGCCACTCGTGACAAGGATATTGGTGATTTCAGAGCTTTAAAATAGTTTTATTTAAAAATATAAATAGATGTACTTTTAAAATATTTTTGCATAGGACAATGCATAGTGAAACTATTTAATATTGAAAAGAGTAACCAGAGAAGAACTTTTATAAATGTTACTAAATCCTCCGAACATTTTCTTAGAAGTAAATATCAAAACCAGTGCCGTTTCCCCAAATTCAGCAAGCAGGAGTTACTGCACAATATATCATGTTGTTATGACAACTGATGATCTAGAACAAGTAAAACCTGTAAGGATGAAGTACACCATTCAGCATAATGCACTTTATTCTGTTAAAAAGAAAAGTTATTTTTTCCTCCGCAAATGAGACAATATGATGGGGAAATTAAATTAAATGGTGATGTTATTCCCTGAGGGCAAAACAATTCCATTCAATAAATTAATTTTACATCAGTAACTCTTTCTTTTCTCGAAACTGACAGTAATAACCTGACAGCTTAAAGCTCTAATAAACTTCAAGATCAGAATGACTACTCTACTTGTACAAAAGGGAAGTCAGGAGTATCACAGGTATGATAATCATTCTCTATTCATCACAAAGAAGAGAAAATCTTCCAAATTCAATTTAACTAACTGCATTTACTTGATGAAACAGGGCACTTAAAATAGTCTCTGACAGCATGTGGTTGGAGCAACTTAACATTCCCATTCTTTGGGAAGGTCGCTAAACCTCACTGACGTATTACAATAAGCTATTCTAAATAAATAATATTTGAAACCTGGAAACTTAGCACACAATTCTATCGTCCTAATGGGGGAAAAAAGGGAGGAAGGGGAGGGGGAAGAAAAATGTGATGGGGCCTATGACTTACCCAAAGTCAGCCAGTGCCAATGTTTCGATCTAGTGACTTGGGGATTTATCAGGGCCTCTCAGTTTGGGGCAGTTGTGATCTGGAAGCTACTATGTATGCTGAGTAGCAGCAAGAGGGAACTCGAAGCTTTGTGCATTCACTCCTCCATCTCAACCTCTGCTCTCCTCAACTGAGCCAAACAAGAACAAATATTAACCCCCAGGCATAGAAGAAGTTATCTCTTTTACTATTCTTCTCATAAAAACTTTATGTTTCTCTGAAAGTATTTTACAACCATGACAGAAAACATTATCACTGATTCCGGTAGGCTCACACTGGCCGAAACCTGGGAATTCAGCCAGAACTGAACAAGTCCCCTTTTGCCTCCTCTCTAGGGGATGACTTCATCGCTAATGCTTTTGTACCTACACACCAACTCTTGGGGAACAGACCGGATGTGTTGTGCCAAATATCACTGTGCTTATCGCTTTTCATTTTCAGATGATACTGATGAATGATTTGTGAATGTAAAAAAACCCATTAAATGGAATAATAAAGAGTTGCTCCGTTTCTTTGCCACATCGAGTGGTTCCAATTAGAGGCTGAAGGAGCCCTGCTGCTTTTTCATCATTCAAGTTTATGACATAGCACATATCCCAGAGGTCCCAGGGTCCTGAAGACTCAAAGAGAGATGTCACCAGTACATCCACATAGATTACAGAGGTTTGCTAGTCTGCAAAACACACACACACACACACACACACACACACACACACACACACAACATGGGTCTATCTAAAGCAGGAGGCATGTGCTGCCTGTTTTGTAGAAAGTACAATTTAATTGCTATGGTTCTGCAATTATTCACAAATCATGTTGAACAGTGAACAATTAATCCCAAATCTTAGCTCGACAGCCTTTACTACAGTTAGAGAGTTATATTTTAAAATGTTTAAGGCAGTTAGCTGAGCACATTTTTCAGCTCAAGCTAACAGATTGCTCAAGGTTTTGTCATCCTTGCCATCAATCAGTCTCACTCAGAAACCCATGTTTTTTGAATGGAGGATCAGGGTGTCACCTAAAAGAGAGGAAACCTTCTTCCTCTTAGAGCCTCAACTCTCCCTCCAAAGAGAAGGGTCTTTTGTGTCAATTCCTTTGTGACTGGTTCCCCAGGAGAGAAAGGAGACATTGGTTTTGGTTTTACTACTGAAATTTCCAGTGCCACCAGAGATCGAAGATCAAACAAAGTACTCTCAACCTTACCTTTCATTGAAAGCAATAGGTTATTTTATCACCTAAAAGTATAAAGCCAGAGAGGCCTCTATATTTTTTGCTGGACTCAAGTGACCAAAACCTTCTACAATCTTGCATTCAAAATGGCTTAACTTCGGTCTCTCACTTTGCAGGTAACGAGATGCAAACAGTCCTGAAAAGGTCCTGCAGGTGATTTCCTTTGGCACTTCAGGCAATTTTCATCCTACGGAACTGCTCTCTCAAAGGGCTTATTTAATGTCTCTATTATAGGTGTGCTTCTGTAACAATATAACTAGAACAATAACAATACCTCTACCAGCTGTTTTAAGTTTTATTTTAAGCCGACACTGGGAAACAACCACCGTTACTTAAGATGAATGATGTAAAGAAAATGATATAAAGCAATGTTTTTCTTAGTTGAAAAACAACACAAAGAACCTCGTCAAAACCCTCCAAAATGTGTGCTGAGCATCCTTGGTCAAATGGGAGGGCAGCTCAGTCTCACTCTCCTGTCCAGTTCCTTAAAGTGTACAGCCAGTCACACTTCATTCTTTCATTTGCTCATTCGTTCACCAGGCAACACATTCTTACCAAGGACCTGATATGTGCTGGGCATGACCCTGGGACTCTAGTGACAAAGAAGAGCATAAAATAAGACCCCTGTTCTTCTGAACCTTCTATTCACAGGAGTTGGCAAGATGGTTCTGTAGGGCTAGATAATAAGTATTTTTGGCTCTTGGGGCCAAAAGAAAACAGCCATAGACAACACATAAACAAATAGATGTAGTCGTGCCCCAGTAAAACTTTACTTAAAAAAACAAGTGGGGAGCAGGTCTTGTGTGTGTTTTAATTTAACTGCCTCTTTGACATCTTCATTTCAATGTTTAAAAAAAAATCTGAATTTTAATACTTTTAAAACCTTGATGCATTCTGCAAATGCCTGTTTTGGTATAGAGCTTGCAGTTTTAGATAAGGAGTCCAGGGAAGTTTTCACTTGAGTGAAGACTTAAAGGAAATGAATGAATCTGGGTTAACAGCCTTCCAGGCAGAGGGAACTGCCAGTGCAAAGGCCCTGAGGAATCCTACATCAAGGGCTCCAGCCAACGGTGTCCAGTGAACAAGGGGGACAGGCAGAAGGAGAAGATGAGTTCATAGAGGAAATGAAGAGAACGACAGAAAATGTGGGGCGCCTAAGTGGCTCAGTGGGTTAAAGCCCCTGCCTTCGGCTCAGGTCATGATCTCAGGTCCTGGGATCAAGTCCCATATCTGGCTCTCTGCTAAGCGGGGAGCCTGCTTCCCCCTCTCCCTCTGCCTGCCTCTCTGCCTACTTGTGATCTCTCTCTCTCTCTCTGTCAAATAAATAAATAAATAAACCTTAAAAAAAAAAAGGCAGAAAATGTGGGGAAGCGGAACCATATAGGTAATTATGAAGACGCTGGGTTTTTATCTGAGTGAAATGGAAACCTATAGGATAGATTTGAGTAGAGAAGTGGAATGATTGCCTTGACTGTTGCCTTAATAAAGAGATTGCAGGTAAACAAAAGAGAAAACAGGGAGACCAGGTAGGAGTCCGGAGTGGTAATCCAGGCAGGAGCTAATTGTGAGCTGGTCCAAGGTAGTAGCATGAGAGGTGGTGACAAGTGATATATTTTTAAAGTACAGCCCAAATTTCCTGATCATTTGTGGGACATAAAAGAAAGAAAGGAGTTAAAAATGATTCGATGGTGATAACTTGAGCAACCGGAAGACTGGAATTACCATCTACTGAAACGAGTACACCTGCAGGAACAGCAGAAAGTAGCAAGGCCATGGTTTTAGAAGTAATAAGTTTGAGGGGTTTTTTTTAGACATCGAAGTGAAGATGTCAAATAGGCAGTTAGATATATGTGTCTGGGGTTGAGGGGAACGTTCTAAGCTAAGGTTATAAATTTGCAAATTGTCAGCATATCGATGGTATTTAAAGTCACGAGATTGGATGAGATCACTGAGGAAATGAATGTAGATAGAAAAGAAAACGTCTGAAGACTGAGCCCCAGGCCACTCTAATGTTGAGAAGTCAGGGAGATTAGGAATAATCAGCAGAGACAGATTCCCTTCACACTTAGGCACTTTAGATAATGGTTTGCATCTCTGAATATATGACATGTTTTAAAACTGCAAACTTAATTGACAGCTGAAAATAATGGGAAATATTTTACACATATGTGAAGAAAAATCTGAAAATAATACTTTGTTCTTTATTGGGGTCCTTGTATATCAATACTTCTCAGCCCGAAGGATACAAAACACAAGAACTGGAGAGATGTATGCAACTATGTTTCTCTCCGAGGGCAAGGCCTCTGCCTTTTCCATTTTTATGCCCAGTGCCCAGCATATACTGAACTTTCATATCCTTTTTTGAAGCATGATTGATTTTAGGTTGGTGCTTGACCAAATTACTTATTCTAATCTGAGGATTGCTGTACTTGAGAAAGTACAGCTAGGTCTCCAACTGTTCCCTTCAGTAATCAGGATGTTATACTCATATTCCTAATAAGTTTTTGCAAATGTCTTTCCCACGCGGCTTACATAACGCAACAGCTACCTGTTGAAAAGCACATCAATTGTTTGACTGTTTGGTGTCAAACAATTGCAAGTGTATGATACCGTAGGAAGCGGCCGTGACAAGGGGCACATGACATATTCTAATCCTTGTTCTGCCACCGATGCAATCTTGGCAAATCAGTCTCTCTGAGTGTAGTTTTCTCGTCTACAAACTACATGTGCTAACATCCTTTCAAAACATTTTTAGGCTTTTTTTTTTTTTCCCTATCGCATTGATAAACTGCTTTGGCTTGGGTTAAATTTTCCAAATGATGTATGCTAATAATTGATGGTAATGTATGCTCTATAATTCTTTAACTGGATGGCAAATTCAGCATATTTTCCAAAATAGTTCACATACATTTTAAATTTCACACAAAATCCAAGGGGCACATGCAGTTCTCCATCTGGACAGGTGCATTAGCTTCTGGACCAAATCTACATTTTCTCTACACAATAGTAACAAAAGAAAATAAGGCAGACTTTTCAAATAAAGGTGAAGGGGGTAGATGGGAATGATGGTCACTTAATAAGAGCTGCATTGACTGTTTGCATCTTTCTTTCTTCTCCACGCTCTTTTTCTGTGCTGCCAGATTGCCTCCTAGCTGGAGGTGACAGACAGCCCTAGTCCAGATTGCTTCTACAGACACAACCCATCTGGGAATTGTCTCTGCAAGTTTGAAAGATGTTCCCTGTGGCAAAAACCACTTTAGAAGTCTCTTCAAACTGGAGGTTCTGTTTAAATGCGCTTCCACGGTTACGATCTGGTGTGTGATTGGGGTGGACAGTTCTGCAACTGCTGCGTGGACACTTCCCACAGTCATTGCTCGGGAGCTGTGTCTTGCGTTGAGGCACCGTGGGGGTGAAAACAGGCATGGACCAACTACCCTTTACTGCCATTTTGGGCTTGCCAGTATGGCTCTCCTGGCCTTTCTGTGAAGAATTCTTCCCTCATTTTTCACTTTCCTTACTTAAGTATACACAACACAAGGGGAATTTGGGGGGAACAACAATGGCTTGGTCCACTTTAACTCTATGATTCATCCCATAATCACCCTTGTAAGTACAGGCCATTATGTAACATCTTGTGAAATATTTGTGTGTGTGTGTGTGTGTGTGTATACAAGTTGTGCTATGATAAACAAGAAAGGTTTGTAGTGTTGGTTCTCTATGTTGAAGAAGCAGTATGAGAAGATATATGTTTGTTTTGGCCAAATGAGATGAAAAGAAATTGCTGACTTGAGTTTATGTGATGACTATAACATACAACTTGGATCCTGGAATTGGGAGCAGAGAGAAAAGAAAGATAGGAAAACAATGGGGCAGGCAGGTAAGCATTCCAGGTGGAGTGTTAGTCTAGACTAAAAAGAAACTCAGTGGAACCAGTAAAGATACATTGCAGTATCCTTTTGACTTTTAGAGCATTCAGATCTGAGTACAACTTCCCCTTTTCTGATAATAACTGAGCCTATCTATATTCCTTTTAGATAGATAAGGATAGGATGACACAGTTATATTTGTGAAGGCAAAGTCTCAAGATTATTGAATTTTGGACAGTTGCACTGTTAACTGTTTTCCTGACAAAGTACACTACAGAAATGAGCTGGTAGCGTGCCGCCATGTCACTTTTAGCAGAATGAGCCATGGAAGGAGACAAGATCCAGTGCAAGCATTTAAGGTATTAACAATATTATCTTCTTGGGAGAGGAATCATATTGGGACAATTATAATCACAGAAGAGCTACCAGGGGAATGTAAATTTTAAAAATGGAATGATGGATTATTATACAAGTTTATTCTAAATATTCCAATTAACTTTCTACAGGAGAAATTGAAGAGAAAAATTCATGAACAGTGATAAATTCCTTGGAGAATTTTTAAAGAATTGTAGATTATTCCCAGAGAAAGAGAAATGATCCAAGAACAATATGGTGGCACTGGTGGATGAATCTCAGCCAAAAAGAGACCTAGCTTTTGGGGGAAGCAATAGCATAAGTGATGCTAGATGATGCTCAAGGTGTAGAATTTGGGAAACAAAGTAGAGTAGGTGCCCAGGGAAATATATGAACTATGGATTGAACCCCACCTGGGTGCCGCGATGGTTAATTTTATGTGTCAACTTAACGGTGCTAAGAGATACCCAAATAGCTGATAAAACATTATTTCTGAGTGTGTCTCTGAGAGTGTTTTTAGAAGAAATATTAGCATTTGATTCCGTAGACTGAGTAAAGAGATACACCTTCATCAATACGAGTCAGCATCACCCAATCCCTTGGGGCATTAAATGGAACACAAAAAGAAAAAGAAAGGAGAATTCTTTCTCTCCCTTCTTGAGCTGGGAGGTCCATTTTTCCCTGATCTCAGATATCAGAACTCCTATTTCTTGGACTCTAGACTCTGTTGCTTAAACCCGCTGCCCCCCTCATTGTCAGGCCTCTGACCCTGGACTGGGAGTTACATGACTGGCTCCCCTGGTTCTTAGGACTTTAGACTCAGACTGAATTATACCACCATCTTTCCTCATTCCCCAGCTTGCTGATGGCAGACTGTGGGACTTCCCAACCTCCGTAACTGTGTGAGCCAATACCTATAATAGATCTCTTACTCCCTGCCCCTCTCCCCCTTCTATTGGCTCCAATTCTCTGGAGAACTCTGACTAACACAGGTAACATTATAAGAATAGTGTGCATCAGCAACTTAACATGCAGGCAAGCATGGGAAAGCGTAGAGGATATGACCTCATTTGATCTATCAGTACATTTTAAAAAAGGCAGCTCCTAGACCAGATAAGCTGGTGATTCTAGAGTAGACTTTCAGTATAGAAATCCCTGAGGAAGAATATCCCAGTGTCTTGATCTCCAGGCAGACTGAAAACAAAAGGATTTCACACTTCACTATAAAACTAGAAAAATTTTGAAGTAAAATTGTTGAGTTCAGACAAATCAGTAAAGACCAAAGTAAGTTCTGGCAGAAGCTCATGAAGGACCAATCTTTTAGCTTGCTCACACTGCAATACTCTCAGGGGCAATCATTGTTAGTAATGGGGTGGCATATAGTTGCTCTGTTCTGAGTAACAGGAGCCAGGAGGAAGTGACTGCGTAAGTGGACTGTGCTGATCTTAACCGCGAGTGTGGGAAAGAATCCAAGCACTGTAGACACAAGGCACAATGGATCTGAACTCAGGGAGTGGGAACAGGATGCAGATGGGATGCTGGAAAGCAGGAGGGGGATTAGCAAAAGAAGGAAGAAAATAAAACCAGAGAAAGGGATGTCACCTGGACCTCCAAGCCTAATTTTTATGAGAATAAAAAATATATATATATATCATTTAGAGATAGCAAAAAAGCAATACTCATCATCTTCCCATTTCACACCATGGTTTATCTAGTTAAGCTTCTTTGCAGGACTAGAGACTGCTTGCAAATCCTTCAGACATTGCTGGTGCAGTGGCGGTTACCAACTATTCAGCTTTGTAAACTTAGGTTTCCAACATTTTATCTTTTCTGAGGAAATGTGGTATGTAGGTTAAATGAAATAATGAATGATGTGGGTTACCTGTCTGGGTGATGGGGATGAGGAGGACAGTCTTCATCCTCCACCTAAATTCAGTTTACACATTCTGATTCAGTGGTGGTGACCTTAGATGACTCTGAAGATCGGGTCAGCTACCAGAATGGACATATAGAGTGAAATGCACATGCTTTTACAGAATAAGTATGTTCCTGTCTATAAATCAAATGTTGATACATTAATTTTAATGCCACGAAACTTTTTGTTGAACGTTCTGTTTCCTTGGCCATTTTGATAACACTGTATTGGTTGGATGTTCTCACCTTTCTCTGAGATTGTGTAACCATACAAGGAAACAGGAACATTGTTTCTATGACAAGGACGAGTCCACTCATTCCCATCTTAATGGCTTCAGGCCAGGAGAAACTGACCTGAAGCTATTTCAATTATGATAGGGTTGTAAAATGGTACTTTGGATTTTGTCATGGTAAATCTCTCTTTAAACCATCAGATTATTTCTCTCTCTAAAATAAGGAATTTCTTGTAATAGAAGCAATAGTATACAAATTACGGGATGTCAACTACTGAGTATAGCATTCACCACCAGAACCAATCCAGGGAGTCTCTGAATAAAGGATATTTTATTCATTTGTTTTAACTAGTTGAAAACTACATTTTATTTTGCTGATTTAGAACTGAATGGTGTTAAGAGGAGAGCTATTCAGATTTTAAAAATTCTTAGTTCATTAGTAAAAACAATCCAAATCAAAATTCTTATCAAAGGATTATTTTGTATCAATATATAGTTACTAATTCATGTATTATATATTCACGTATAATTTATAGCTACAATATTTCAGCTTCCTGTGGGAGACCAGAATGTTTTACCCCATGATTTATTGTTACCATATCACCTACAACTTTACGGATAGTTCCTATCAATTATATCCTCATGTATATATCATTGAAAATGAAGGATAACATTTAACAGATTCTGTTTCGATCAATTCTCATGAGCAGACTTTGTTAGGGATGCCAAAGTTTCTTGAAAATATAATACTGTAATTTGTATATTACTTTACAGTTTTCAAAATGTATATCAGATATATTATCACAATGTGTCCAAAACAAGTTTTTTTTATAGTCTTCCTTATATGAAATTATATCTCATAGTTAAATACTGAATTCTAAAATAGTACAAAGAATGAGGGTGTTCAAAAAATATGAAAGCCCTGCTAATAAAGACGGAATATTAAATAAGTAGCACAATAGTTTGTGCTCTTTCTACTATTCTTTATGAATTATCCTACAGGGTACTGATAAATCTCTGAACCTCTCAGACTCCAAAGTTCTATCTGTAAAGTAGGAGACTATTAACCTTACCAAGTATGCTGTCAAAACACATAAAAAATGCCTGACTTTATAAGCCAGTTAAGCATTTTTATAATAGTATGTAAGGTGAATTTAAGGGAGAAAGATGTGAGTGCATGTTGTTGGCATTTCTAGTAGGCGAAGGCCATGCAAGCAGAAGCTGAAGACCCAACTGATGCATGAGAGTGGTTTGTGTGTGAGTGTGTGTGTGTGTGTGTGTGTGTGTGTGTGTGTGTGTACAGACGAGCATGGGGGAATGTACTCGTGCAGAGGGAATATTGCTGAAGGATTTGTTGATGGGATGAAAGGTTAATTCTTTTTGTTGACAGTATGAAATTAATAAAGCTTATATTGCCACCTTATCAAGGTACTTTGGGAATATGAGAATATGTATGAGAGTTGGTTCCTGACTTCAAGAAGCTTAATCTCATCAGAGGAACAAGAAATTTACAGAGGAAAATTAGAGAAAAAAAATTAATATATAAACTTTTAAACTGACTGTGTGGGTTGGTGGTTGAGGGGAGACAGTGTACTAATAATGACTTAGTGACTGACAGAAATTCTGTGAAGAGAAAGGTAAGTGTGGGATAGAAGTATTCAGGAAAAATGTATTGGAGAGCAAACTCTTTCAGAAAAGGTTTAGGGTGTGAGTGTGTGCGTGCGCGCATGAAGGCAGTCATAACTAACGAACATTCCTTTTTTAAGATTTTATTTTTTATTCATCAAAGAGAGAGAGCTTGAGCCCTCACAAAAGAGGGAGTAGCAGGCAGAGGGAGAAGCAGGCTCCCCGCTATGCAGGGAGCCCGATAAGAGACTCCATCCTAGGATGCTAGAATCATGACCTGAGCTAAAGGCAGTTGCTTAACTGGCTGAACCACCCAGGCCTCCCTGAACATTCTTGACCAGGAAGAAAAAATGCTCAAAATGTGACAAGACAGTAGCTCATTTAACAAGGCAGAGTATGGAAAACACACCAACTCTGTGCCAGGTGTGGAGGACACAAATCCCACATTTCCCTTTTTATCATCACTAATTTGCAAAAAGGATAAGTATATTCATGTTTCAAAGTACAATTTTTAGATCCTAAGGTAACCCCATTTGAATCCCAGTGGGCTGGCAGAGCTTGCCAGAAACTCCACCTACCCTCTTTCCTTAACAACAAACAAACCCACACAAGATAGAACTCCAGCTTTAACATAGTTTTCAAATTTATCTGTTTTTATTTTTTCAGAAAATTAGATTAATTATGTTCCTAGGTCTCAGTGGATCCTTTGAGAAATAAAAGTTGTGAGGGTTCATGGACAAAACCAGGGTTAGAAATCTGCTATGAAATTATATATTTACTTAGTAACCTGTCAAGCCTTATTCATGCTCCATTCCAGTTGGGGCATCTCCTGTCTAGATCTCAATGACTGACTCCCCCCGCTGAGCTCCTTGGGTACCCCTTGCTTCCCAGGCATCTCTGATACTCTGCCACATTTCTGGTTACCAATGGTTTATGTGTTTGACTTCCCCACTATACCATGAGCTTCTATATTTTCAGCAATTATAACTAACACTACAGCTAGCACCCGGTCGGTTCCCATGAATCTTCGTTGCACACTGTTAAACAATTTGGAGTCCCTGGTCAGAAACTATACATGATCCTAGAAGTATTAGCCTTAGGGAGGCCATCTGCACCTGTGGCTTTTGAAGAGGCAAGTTTAAGAGAATCCTAGATCTGAGAGGGTAAAAATAAGGTTTAAAAAATGTACAAATTTCATTCTTTCATTTAGTAAATATATCACATGGGTGGAAAGGGGAAGATGATGGTAGACTCCACAGAATGGAGGTTTTTACTCTGGGAATGTAAAGTGGAACTGAACTGAATGTCACTTTCAGTTCTGACTTTGGGTGAAAAGGGTGAAGAAAGGAGACAGAAAGAGAGAGAGAGAGACACTCACTACCATCTAGTTTGAGCCCTATGTTGGATGTAGAGATTACTTGAAAATAGATTCTTAAGAAAAGAAGGGAGGAAGGAAAGAAGGAAAGTCTAAGGAAATCCTTTTGGAAATCAAGCGATGAGAGTGCTTATGCTCACAGCAAGAAACACATTCCAAGAGTAAAGATCCAGGCTTTGAACCCCATTGTGAAAGGCGACTCTTTCCAAATCAAAGTGAGCAAAGGGGCTATAGCTCTGTTCTTCAACTCTGGCACAGATCAAAGCTTGTATTTGCTTCTGCTCTTTCAAAAAAAAAAAAAAAAAAAAGCAAACTACTAAGGGCAGATTAGTGCCCTAATCTTCATATTCTTAACTCATCCCTTTCCAAATTTCAAGAATGAGGATTCTCTAACACCCCCAGAATGCAGAGTCCAACTATACCTGACGTTTCCTTCAGTATAATAAACTCTCACTCATCTGGTTGTAGGTGGTTTATAATTGACCATTAAGTGAATACTTACTTGCGATTCTCACTAGACAGAGCTCTCAAAAACATCTTTGTTGTATAAGCAAACCTGGTGTGTTTAAACAAGAGCAAGATGGAAACAAACACACAGTGGACAAGCAGAAAAATTATCTCATTTCCCTGCCTGACTAAGGTAGCTCAGGGGAAAATTTCTGTAAAGTGACCTGTTTTACACTTATCTCTGATTTTTTGCAGCAGCCAGTAGTTCAGTGCTCTCTACTATCAGGGTTTAAGCTGCTCTTCTGGTCTCAGGCCCCGCCTCTTTGGTTTCCAAATCTGATACTCAGAGCCCTCAGGCTGTTTCCATTCTCCCCTAAGGCAAGCAGGCAGAAACAGGAAGAGACCAGTGTGTGCAGATAAAGTAGGGAGAGGTCAGAGATGGTAAAGACTGGCTTTTACTCTAAGAAAATTGAGTGTACCAGTGCCTGGGTGGCTCAGTGGGTTAAAGCCTCTGCCTTCATTCAGCTCAGGTCATGATCTCAGGGTTCTGGGATCAAGTCCCCCATCAGGCTCTCTGCTCAGCAGGGAGCCTGCTTCCCCCTCTCTCTCTGCCTGCTTGTGATCTCTCTCTCTCTGTCAAATAAATAAATAAATAAAATCTTTAAAAAAGTTTTTCTAAAAATCTTAAAAAAAGAAAACTGGTGTATTAACAGGGAGTGGGAGTGTGACACGATTTGGTTTTTGTTGCAAATGGACCGCCTGGGTTCCTGTGTTGAGAGTAGTCTAAGGGGACGGGGACAGACACAAGGAGAACTGCAGACAATCATAACCGTGGAGATTGTGGCAGCTGGACTTGGTGGTGGTGGTGGAGGCAGTGAGATGTGGCGGGAATCTGGATCTATTTCAAAGGTAGAGCAGACAGAATCCCCCGGCGCATTTGATTTGGGATATGTGGAAACAAGCATCAAGAATGCTAAAAGGATGGAGCTGTTACCAGCTGAGACTCCTGAGAATATAGCAAATTTGAGATGTCAGGGGTCCTACCAGAAAACAGGTGAAAAAGAAAAGCCTTTTTTTTTTCCTGTTGCAACATGAGAAGCATATAAATGGGATTCTGCTCTGCCTACTGGCAATTAGAAGAGGTTTTATAGCTTATGAGCATTAGGTTGGCCATAATAAAATGGGAATGAGAGAGAGAAATATGAGGTGGTGAGTGAGGAAGAGCTAAGTTAATAGTTCTCAGATCTCAGAAACATCTGGCCTAAGCCAGTGGTTGTCAAATTTGAGTGTGCAGCAGAGTCATGGGGAGGGCTTGTTAAAACGTGATTTCTGGGGCCCACACCCTGAATTTTTGATTCAGGAGAGCTGGGTGATCCCAAGAATACACAGTACTAGTTCTTAGATGATTCTGACATTGTTGATCGAGAGGTCACACTTCGAGAACCACTGGCCAAGCAGCAAGCAAGTCTAAGGCAAATATATTCTGAGCTCAAGAAAAGAAGCAGTTTTGACCCAAGCCCCATGTCTCTTTGCTATAAGAAGATCTTAATCCTTTCCGAGGGGTAAATTTTGCACAGGCAGTTCAATCTGTGAGTCCTGAGTTTGGGTGAGAGGTCTTGGTTTGAGATATTAATTGATAGTTGCTGGCATACAGATGGAGCTTAAATCATGAAAGATGAGAAACAGATGTTCAAGATGGTTAATAATATAGAAATAGGTGAAATAAAGATTAGAGGCAAGGAAGGAATGATATTTGCATCAATCTTGATTGATACATGTATTTAATTGTAATCTTTTGTTATAATGGATTTGTAGATGCCAAAATCAGGACTTTTTCTTCCCTTTGTTTCTTCTCATTCCTTTCTTCCAATGTGAGGTGCCTGAGCCTCTGAGATGTTGAGTTCCACGACCATGTTACACACCTAGTATGACACCCTATATTTGCTAAAGATGGCCACAACATTATCTCACATTTCAAGTGCTACTCTGAAATGTGACCTTGACACCCCTTCCATTGGGAAGTGAGGTCTCTGTTCCCTCCCCTTAAATCTGGGCAAACTTATGACTTGCTTGTAACCAACAAATGAAGCATCACATTGATGTGATGCTGCATGACTTCCAAGGCCAGCTCAGAAAAGGTGATGCAATTTCCACCTTATTTGGTGGAATATTCCTGTTAAAACTGTAAGCTTCAATGCATGAAGTTCAAATGCCATGAGGCTAGCATACGGTGAGCAAGCCCAAATCAGCCCACATAAAAAGACCACATGGAGCGGCACCTGGGTGGCTCAGTCATTAGGCATCTGCCTTTGGCTCTGGTCATGATCCTGGGGTCCTGGGATCGAGCCCTGTGTCAGGCTCCCCGCAAAGCAGGAAGCCTGCTTCTCCCTCTGCCGCCCCTCCTGCTAGGTTCCTTCCCTCGCTGTGTCTCTCTCTGTCAAATGAATAAATGAAATCTTAAAAAAAAAAAAAAAGACCGGGGCACCTGGGTGGCTCAGTCGTTAAGCTGCTGCCTTTGGCTCAGGTCATGATCCCGGAGTCCTGGGATCGAGCCCCGCATCAGGCTTCCTGCTCTGCGGGAAGCCTGCTTCTCCCACTACCATTCCCTCTGCTTGTGTTTCCTCTCTCGCTGTGTTTCTCTCTGTCAAATAAATAAAATCTTTAAAAAAAAAAAAAGACCACATGGAAAACATTGAGGCTATATTAAGAGAGAGAGATGACTGGCCAGCATGTAGCTTCTCAAGTCACCCACTCTGATCTCAAACATATCAGAACAACATGAGAGATCCCAAGTGTTGGCTAGCCAAACCATTTCTGAATTCCTGACACACAGAAAATGCGAAAGATAAATGTTCTTGATCACCAAATCCCTTTTAGGGGTGAGACACCTAGGAGATGGACTTAGCATAAGTCACGCCATTTTTTGTAAAAAGCGGCCATTTCATAACACAGTCATGTTATTGCACCCCTATTACCACAACCTTAGCAGAAAAAAACCGCAAAATACTCCAGATATAACAATCCCAGGAAACGTACCCTACCCTAGATATCTGCTTAACTCAGCTTTTTTCCTTCTGTACCGCACTTGGCAATTCTTAGAAACTAGCAACAGGATGTGGTTTATGCCTTTATAAGCCTAACCCTAAGCTAATTTGGGGCTGCGAGATTTTGGAGTGCATGAGCCCCCTCACAGCCACCGGCTTTAATAAAGATTCCTCAATTTGGCCTACTGAATGTGGTGTCCATCTGTATAACTCACTACCTGGAATATAACAGGGGAAATTTAATGCTGACAAGACTTAAAACTTGTGTCCCACCAAATAAATTTTAGAAAATATTCCCTGTATTCACCAAGCAAATTTTGGTTAGTGATTTGGTTTCCCAAAGACATATTTCTATAGGAGAGAGGATTGTACACCAATCGACATGTTTATTTACATGTCAATATAATTCTATAAATTAGGATTCTGATTTATTTGATGCCTGAATTTGGTTAGCATCAATTAGTCCTCAGAGCCTCCTCTCTTGGGGCAAAAATATCAAGTACTTACTATGCAAGACTCAGCTCCATGCCTCCGATGTATGGTGACCCTTCTATGGAATTTAGCAGACTCTATTAATGTCTTTTAAATGCAACCAGGCATACCTAATTTATTTGCATGCAACTTCTCTTTCATAGACAAGGAATTCTCCACTCTAAAAAAAATCAAGATGTCATAAATTATTAGAAGATAGTTTGTCATTTTGTACCTATAAGACTCTTAATTAGGAATTTCAAAAATTTCAAGAAGAGTTTTTAATGAGAATATTTGTTGGATTCTGGTCGCAATGCTGTTTGGAACCTAGGGATCCAAAAGTTGAGTTACTTCTGCACTAAGCTCTGTATGTGTCTGGCTACTTTAAGGATGACAGGTCTTGGAAATCTCTGAAAAGAGTAACTTTAAGTCTGATAATTGTATCTCTCCTAAAGTACTCCATCAAAGCAATAATGCAGACTCTTTCTGGAAAGAAACCCAAATGAAAAGATTGTACAGGAACATCCTCTGTTCAAATAAAAGTCTATTGACCAAGGAATAGATACAGAGAAAAAAATTGTTCCTTTTTCTTTCAGGGTCACTCATCCATACACATGACTTTATTTGACATCTATAAGATAATTATTTCAGAATTAGAAATAGAAATAGAAGTAATCTATTTCTATCCAGACTTCCTATGTGAACTATAAATGATATATAGAACTAACCCACACAAGATGTCAGTTTGGATCTCTCATAGATATTTCAAGATCAACATGTTCAAAACTTAAAACATGGGATAACCCCTAAAATGTCACCTTCTTCTAATGTCCATATCCATGTTGGCTAGCTTTTCTCTCATCCTTATATTTTATCCAACACTATATATTTGATCTATTTAACATGATTTGATTCTGTTAATTAGAAAATAGGTTCTGATGTTAGGATGACAGAAACTACATTATTTTCATAATTGTCAACCTTCTGTGGTAGATTAAAGATGGTTTCAAATTCTTTGCTTTTTCACTCTGTGCGTGCATGTGTCAGGGGCAAGGGGAAGGTAGTCTAAATATCTTCCCCATGAATCTGGCCTGGCCTCTTGACTGCTTCCATTCATGGCAATTTCCAGACTCAAGCCTTGAAAATCTAGCAGCTTTACTTCTTTTTGTAACATTCACTTTTGGAACCATGAGACTACCATGCTATTAGCAAACCAAACTATGTGCAGAGGCACTGGAGGATGTCTTGGAGAGAAGGAGAGAGAGAATGAGAGAAAAGGAAGGAAGGAGAGAGAGAGAGAGGGGGATAATGAGAACCAAGACAGCAGATATTTGCTCTTGGAAGATCTTCCAACCCCAACTGCCTCAGTTGATGCCACAGGAATCAGGAGAGAACTACCCAACTGAATTCTTCCCAAATTTCTAACTCACAAAATGTGCACAAAATAAAATAGTTGCATTAAATCACAAAGTTTTGTGAGTGAGCAATAGATAGCCAGAATAGTTTCCTTGCATTCATCCTTGAGTTTCTTCTATTTTCCCTAATGTAGCCAAGAGCCTTTTTAAAATCTATATATTTTTATCATATTATTACCCTGCTTAACACTTTTTAATAGCTTTTCAATGCTCTTAGGATCAAAGTCAAATCTCCAACATTATCTTCAAGGTCTTAAATGATGTGTCCCAGCTATGCTCATCTCTTTTCACTATCTGCCTCACTCTCTGAACTACAGTCACATTGGCTGTTTTAAGTTTCTCCAAAACACCACACTTATTTCTGTCTCAGAGTCTTCATCTATGCTCTCCCCTTTCCTAAAGGCCCTTCTCCATTCCATCAGGCTTTTCTCTAGTTAACTCTTACTCATTCTTCAGATCTTAGTTCAAACATCAGCTACTCAGGGAAACCTTTCCTTATTCCCCAGGCTAGATCTATCTCTCATAGCTCCTATACCTCTCTAACAGAGCAATCATTATATTCAATTAAATAATTCATTATAAGGGAGTTTTTCATCTTTGTCTTTCCTGCTAGAAATGCAAGCTTTATAAGAGCTGTAAATCTTGTTTTTCTATCCACTGTGCTTTGAGCCATGCTTCGCACATAGTAGATACACAATAAATGCTTATTGAAAAATGCGTATGTGAAAATTGACTTCAGGTAGGTAGATCTGTGCTTCTCAAACTCCATATGTGCAGATGAATCACCTGGGGATCTTGTTAAAATGCAGATTCTGATTCAGTAGGTCTGGAGTGGGGCCTGAGAATTGAGTTTCTATTTCTAACAAGCTCCTAGGTGATGCCATTGTTGTGGGTTCTGTGGATCATTCTGAGTAGCAAGTCTATATAAGAATCATAATTAAGTCCTGTGGGTAATATGGAGCAACCAATTGGGATTAGTTAATATTTTAAACCTGTGCTACCATTTTAATTTGATTCAATTAATTTCTACAAACAATTATTGAGCCAACTATTTCCCAGAATAGGCTAGACATGAGTAAGATATGGTTAGTACCCTCGAAAACCTCACAGTATAAGGGGCATAACCAAAATATAAACAAATCAATGAGAGAAATGTGTTATAATAAAAGTAGACTACACATATGGATTTGAGCGCAAAACGGGCAGTTGTCGACTCAATTGGAGAGCTCAAAAAATTTAAAACACGTTGGCGATCCAGCACGACTGTGAATGACTGTTCTATTGTATTTTGTTTTGTTTTCTTAGCCTATATATATTCACCTGAACTGAGTTATTGGAGAATTAGTAATTTAAATAATTGGGCTGACTTCCACATTCCATTTTCAGAATGAGCTCTGCAACTATTTAGTCCTCTTGTGTACTATGGAAAACATGTTTTTGTTTGTTTCTTTCTGATGTCTGTTTATCTCTTTCATTTTCAAGTTGCCGTACAATCTGTCATTTCTGTCTTCAACTTGGTAAATCCGTTCTAGTCTTTATAGTTAGACTTGAATTTGAAAACAAAAATGTGCTGGAAAACAGTAAGAAAATGATGAAAGGGACAGGAGCTGGGGTGGAGTCTGTATTAGTCAGCGTTCTCCAAAGAAACAGAACCACTAGAATATATGTAGATATATGAGATTTATTATAGGAATTGTCTCATGTGATTATGGAGGCTGAGAAGTCCCACAGTCGGCTGTGTGCAAGGTGGAGGCCCAGGAAAGCTGGTGATAGAGTTCAGTCCAAGTCCAGAGGCCTGAGAACTAAGGGAGCTCATACTATAAATCTTGGATCTGGTGTGAAAGTCCAGCAGTGAAGCACCAGTGTCCAAGGGCAAGAGGAGAATGGATGCTGCAGCTCAAACAAAGAGAAAATTGGCCCTTCTTCTGCCTTTTTTGTTCTATTTGGGCCCTCAGTGGACCAGATGACACTCTCCCCCACTGGTGAGCAAAGTCTTTTGTACTTACTCTACCTCCTCTGAAAACGTCCTCACAGGCACACCTAGAAATCATGTTTTACCAGCTATCTGGGCATCCTTAGGTCAGTCAAGTTAACATATAAAATTAAGTATCGCAAAGTCCTTTATTTTGTAGTTTGGTCCTTGAAGGAGAAATAATTCTCTTTTTTCTGTTTAGATGTTTATTCAATGGGATGGCTTTTTTTTTTTTTTTTTAGGCAAATGGGGATATAGAGCCTTATTCACAGTTTGGAATACAGGACCTCATTTCAAACTTTGAGTCTACTTTTAGCTGTTATTGCACTAATAATCTGCCTTCTTGGGAATAGTCATCATTCTTTTAAGTTCTTCCTTTTCTAGTACAAAACTTTCTTTAACTACTTCTAAAAACATCATTTCTCCTGAGAGGAAGATAATTAACTCTACCCTTCTGGTTATTATTTAATCATTATTTTTGGAGTACCCAAAATGTGCTAAGTATCAGCCATTTCTAGCACTGGATTATTATTCAGAGCTTAGTCACTTCTTAATTTGGGTCCTTGAAACCACTTTCTTTATCCCCCTTTATTAATATTTATTAGGAGCCACAGAGGGCAAGGTGCTCACCTTTTTAGAGAACACAGGAAAGCCACATTTCCTGTCCTCTAAGAGCTCTCCATGCCTTGCTTCATCTCACTTTTCCAATCAGGCCAATGTGTTACTTCAAAATAATCTCTTTGACCCAACTCTGTGAAACACACTTCCCTCTCCCACCTCATGCATCCATTAGTTTTTCATTGCCCGTGAATGAAATTTAAATTCATTTGCATCTCAAGCATTTCTTTTCTTTTCTTTCTTATTCTTTCTGTGCAGTCAAGCCATCTCCTAAAATTCTTGCCTGTCTCTAAAAAAGAGATAAATAGGAGAAAAGATACCTTCAGGCTTGGATTCCTATGGCCACTCATCTCCCTTTGGATAGAAACCCACTTTCCCCAAGGTTGGGGTGGCAACTATTTAACTCAGGAGTCAGTGATGAAATGTTTTTACATAATGTATGCCTCTTAGGAAAACAGCATGCCTCTGTTTAGGATAATCAGCACATTTTCACCTCCTAGTTCCCCAAATGCAGCCATAGCACTCAGCCCTGAGCATCCTTTGTGTTCCCTCTGATGGAGGGCACAGTTTCTCCAGCTGGGAATGTAGAACATATTCTCCAGGGGCTGCACTTTACTACTGTGTACGTGTGTGTGTGTGTGTGTGTGTGTGTGTGTGTGTGTGTAGTTATGTTTTGATTTCTTTATTTCACTGATAGTACAAGTTTGGATTATCTGCTTGATTCCTTCTAATAGGTACTGCCCATGGAATTTCAGTGCCCTTTATGATCTATATTGTTGTATACATTGGTTCTCATTGCTCTTTAGCCAGTGATGGTGTTTCATTTTTAAGCTTTGTGGTGTTGAATAAGTACTTTTGACTACGACTAATGTTGTGTGCCTAACTAATGTGCTTGTATATTTTTGAGTATGAAAGAATTCTCAAATATGAGGAATTTTCTTTAATGAGTACATGAGCTCCGAGGAAGACATTTCTATATTCTAATTCCAGTTCTGGCAATTTACTTGCCTGTTGCTCTTGAGAAAGTCTCTTAGGCTTTGTAAAATTCCATTTCCTCATGTATAAAAGGAGGTTGAAAAATGAGCTACTAAGACCACAGTATGGTCTTAGTATACAGTGCAGTATGAGTTCGGATCAGAATGTGTTCTTATCTGATACATAGCAGGTATTTAGTAAGTAATATTACATTTTGCCATGCGGGTCAATTTCAATTCAGCATCTTCTGCATATATTTCCCCTTTTAAGAGAAGATGTTTCAACTCATAAACAACTTTTAAAACAAAATTGACTTCTGAAGTATGTGATGAAACCATTGGCCCCATATCTCGTGTAACATAGTACGCTATATACTTTCAGTGTAGGTCTTTGTTATTATTTCTTAAATATGATAGTAACTCTTATCCACTATTAATATTTCTAGAGATTTCTGAAGATGACAGGAATAAAGAAATCTAATCAGAGAAATGAAAACCAAGGAAAGCCAAGAGCAGTTTGCTGCAGAGTGAAAACTGAATGATGCTCACACTGTTTCACTATATATCTCAATATTACTTTCTGTGTGGTCCTAAACCTGTTTTCTCATTCACACGGGCAGCCAGAAATCCTCTACGAGGGCTAATAAAATAAAAGAGAAAATTGGGGGGGAAAGATATATCAAGACAGTAATCTATTGGTTTAGATAGATCAAATGGCTGCCCTTCCATACTGTTTATGGGAATAAGTGTCATCCCTCCCTCCCAAACTTTGCTATTTTCTCAAATGGATCCACTCTGAGATGTGATTTTTTTCTCCCAAGTTAGACCAGTTGGATTCCATCGATCATAATTGTGACAAATAACAAGTGATTTGTTTCATTACATTGTTAATGGCTGTAGTGGGAACATTTGAGCTATTACATGAAAAGCTGTGGTTGTGTTGTTGTGAAGCTTCCAAGGATAGAATTTTCTCTTCACATTTTGTTTCTGCAATAGGCTCTCTTGCCCCTAACAGAGATGCACACTGAGTTTTAAATCCTTTTCCGCTTAGCTGGAGGGAGTTCGCTTATTTCCTGCATGTCACTGAAAAGTCCAGTATGCAGCCACTTCCCAGCCAGCCAAGACATGAAAATTGCATAAGCGGTGTAAATTGATGTAAAAAATTACCATTCCTGATAGAAGAAAGTGGGAAAAAACACATAAAATAAGGAACTTGTGCATCTGAAAAAAAGAATAAAATTCTTACGAACCTCTTTACTTGATCAAATATCAACCCTTACACATGTGGTTTCCATTCTTATAAATCAGGAGAAAACTGAGTGGAGCTGGCCCCAGAGAAGATAAAATGCACAGGATCATGAAAAGCATCTGTCTGATATATTCACAAAGGCGGTGGGCTGCTTTATGCCTTTCATGCCAAGCATAATCTTAAACAAGTTTCAACCTTAACTTAAAGATATTTGAATGTATCCATTTGATACACAACTCAAGCTCATATTGAATTCAAAAGAAAGACTCTCAAAGCTCAGTTTTTAAAATACATCAAGTAAAATTTTATACGTTTTTTTAATCAATTCAGACGGTATCAAAGATAATTCTTAATTAGCTGACTGTCTACCCTTGAATCAATGACAGTGGTGGTTACCAACTGGGAGCAAGAAAGGCATCGACACCTCTGGGTCATTTTAAGGTGATTTTAATATTCTCAGTAACCTTCATCCCTAAGGATAAACCCTGCTATAATGCAGGCATTGAAATCCTAGCCCTTTTGAATACAGGTTAATTGTAATCACTTCCCCAGTAGTTTAAAATTTTAAACTAAATCTACAAACATAGCCAAGAGTTACTAACAAGTATTTACCAGAATTTCTAGAATGAGGACCATTTATGGGAATCATCTGAATTTAATAATGTTTTTTCTCCTAATGCTGACAGTTCTGTCCTATAGATTAATTTATTGACATTAACAGCCTCCTTGGGAAATTGGTAAGGAAGTTGGTCTGTCTGTCTCTGTTTTAGAAATGAGAAGAGACAAAGCAAAGTTGGTGACCAACGCAAGGCTATGCAGTATCAGGACACAGAACTCACACTTTCAGCCTGTTCCCTGCCTTTACATTGCCCATGATAAATACACCCTGGTGGGCGCCTCTCCTCTCTTTGAGAACATACATATTCATGTGTTTGAAGTCAGCCGTGGATATTGACATGGACTACAATGTGTTGAAAAGAGAGGGGCAGCTAACAGAATGATTAAGACAACTGAAAGAAAATAAGAAATTTAATAATTGAAATGTCTTCTAACTTAAAAAGAGGGAGAGAGAGAATAGATGATCCAGATAAGATGCAAATAAAACAAGAAAACAAAATATGTATGAAATGAAAAATGCAATTGGTTTTGTATCTTCAAATGCTTAACTTATGGGATGGGAGAACACACAATTTAGCTTGTTTGGGTTTAGTCCTCCTAATATATTCTACAGAGTAATTTATTTTCAGAAGAAGCCTCACTGCAGTGCTCCTATTATGATAATGGGAATTTATGCACATGAGTATTTGTGATCACATCACAGAGCAGTTTTTGGAAGAACTAAGGGGGAGGGGGAAAATTAACGCCTTAAAAAGGAGGATGAAGACTTAAAAAAACACCCTCTAAATTTTGAATCTATCACTCAGTCTACACAAACACACACACACAATTCCACGGTGAATTGTCTTATTTGGGCTAAGTGCTTCTCTAGTGAAGAACAAAACTTGTGAGTGAAAAGCGGCATAATGCATAGAATGCTTGCATGGATTTGTTGATGAGAAGGTGGCTGCCCTGAGATTGGAAAACACAACTCCAGCAGCCCCAGACCTCTCTGACCATATTCACTTGGCTTACTCGGGAGCAGAGAGCAGACAATGACAGGCAGGGACTTAGGGGGAGGGGATGAATCAAAGTCCCTCTTACCCTGTGTCTCTCTGCTAGAATTGCTGTCAGCCTGGTGAGCTGACATGAAGTAGAGGATCAATCCAGTAGACACAGGATGAAAATGTAAACAGGGATAAGCTCTCTGTGTGCGCACTCTCTTTCTCTCTCTCTTCCATTTCATTCTCTCTCTCTCTCTTTTTTTTTTACACAAAATCCAGACATTCGAGAGGGTAGGTATTTTTCCCCCCTGTCATGAACGAAGCAATGCTCAGCGCTCAGAGTCACTTAACGACAGTAGGATCATCTTCAGAGCACAACCAAGCTGCTTTTAGTAAATTGTGTATGACGATTTCAAGACTGTGTTCCAGGGTGTGCCAATATCTGTGTGCATTGTAGAGCGCTCCAAATATGAACACCCATGGGAAAAATTATGACAAAGTCACAGCTCAGGTACATTAATGAAAATAAAGTTTATCGAAGTAGGTGAACTAATAGGTCCGTGCGCCAAAGTTTACGGGCACAAGTTAGCTGTCACTGGGGAGGCTAAGGGAGACATAATATCCTAGTCATTTCTCTAGTGGAAAGAACATTAGCCTATTCTCTCCCTTAATTGATATTCTGCAACGGAATCAAGCACCGCTGATTGCTGACCAGCTCACACGTTCCCCATATGTCTCCAGATTGCTGAACTTAGAAATGTGAGACTCTGCATCCTTGAGTTAGTTTGAAGATAGCTAAGCTCAGTAGTGGCTGCTAGACTCTATGTTCCTATAAAGAACATATAAAAATCACTAGTTTGGGACACTGTGTATCTTCACAGTTTTCTATGAAACTTAATTGTCTCGTATTTCAGACACGACTCGAGGATTCAAACTAATTTCCCTGGGTCAACATTATTAAACAGTTTAAGTTTGCCAAACCGGGTGAAACAGACTGTGCGAGAATTTTATTTTCTTCCTCTGTGTTTGTCCTCTGGCGTACATTGCTGTACTTATTTGCTTATGAATAGTGAGACCGAATTATGGATATAGTTAGCAAAGATTAACCTCAGATTAGAAATCTTACATATTTTAGGTGTCAACTATCTATTAAAAATTGAGTTGTTAAGAGTGAAAAGCTGAACACGGAATTTCCTGTCATCATCATCAAGAGTCAAGAGCCAAAATTATAACTTCTTTAACCACAAATATATGTTAATATTTTACATTCTGTTTTATTTTAGGAAAAACTATCAAATATAATGCCAAAACACCCCAAAACGCACATTACTAATTTAAGATATCAGTGCATATTCCCACATACAAGGTCCTGAGTTCTTCTAAGCATATTAATCATCTCAACAACCACACAGGAATGGGATAGTCTTTACTCTCATTTTATAGATGAAAAAGCAGAGGTTGAGAAAGAAGTTAGTGAAAAAAAAAAAAAGAAAGAAAGAAGCTAGTGTCTTTTCCATTGTCCCAAAGCCCACCTGTGGGAGAGCTAAGACTTGAACCCAAGCAGTCTCAAACCAGAGTTCACCTTAACTCTCTGTTACATGGATCTTTCCATAATATTAAATAAATCTTGTGAACTAAATTGGTGATATGTTTCATTCATTTTCAATACGAAGAATGTTTATTAAGATAGAAGAATAGGCACCCTATGTTATACTCATAAATCCTTTAGAATGGACTGTTTCAAGGTTCTTGTTATAACAGATTGAAAAATGACATGTATACAAATGTTTTTAGTCAATTTAACAAAAAGGATACACTCTTATTAACATGCTTTTTATTATTTTTAAAAAACGGAGAAGATTCAAGATTATTCATAATGATTAGGAATCTTATCCTTATTTACATGGTTCGTAAGTGTAAATTACAGTGACCCACTTAGGACTTACAAGTAACTAACATAGAATGGATCACGGTATGACTATTGGTGAGATTTCCTAGACTTTTGCTGGGAATACTTCAAAAGTAAAGAATATAGCTTTCCCATAGGAGTTATAACACCTCTTTGACTTAATCAGTTTGCTTTGTGCTCTCAGAGAAAGAATTCTCAGTTTCACTCATCTAGAGAAAACCACAATATTCTTGGTTTGCAGTTGTGAAGAAAATTTCCTCGTGGGAAGCATTTGGTGAAAACTGCAAGTAATTTCTCAGCAAAATCTTATTTGTTAATGTAATCTTAAAATAAAAAGGAAAATCAAACAACAGAACAAAAAAAAATCTTATATAATTTGATAATCTCAGTACGGAATCATATACGACAGTAACTTCCTTTTCTCATTAGAATCATCGAGAAAGAGTGCTTTGCTTGAGGGTGTTGCCATAAAACAGAATGAGTTGTTCTAAAATATTTTGGAGGAATTATGGTGAAAATTTTCAGGAGATACAAATTCCTTCACTTAATTTATTGTCTTGTGCTGTTCTTGAAATCATTCCATTCCTTCATGATGAGATAGGGGCCAGGAGTCTTGCTCACTTGTTTTATACAGTGGCGTTTGAACAGAGCTATCACTTACTGCATGTTTGCTCTGTGTCTCAAGGAAATAAAGCAGAAAAATGAGTAATGCTTTATTACCACAAGAGCCTACTGAAAAGCAAATAATATGCTCAGGCCTAGAATGAAATCTTACTGAGTGTTGGTGAAGGAAAGTAAAAGAAAAAAAAAAAAATTGTTAGAATTTTATTAGGCAGACAACTGAAACAGAGTCAAAGGAAATGATTCAAAAGTTTTCCTTTCAATAAAACATTCCCTTTATGCTCATCAATTAAACAATTATCCAGTAATTCTGTCCACCTAGCAATGCTAATATGAAGGATATGAATTCTTGGTTTATTGCTTTCTTTCTAATAAAGGCAGCCTCCAACTTACAGATGGGGATGGGTTACAAAAATTCATTTGTTAGATGGTCATGTGGAACATAAATGCCCTTTCCCAAAGAATCAATGTTATAAATCACTGTTTGATTTGAAATCAGCCTTTGTAAGGCTGGTTCACATAAGGCTATTTAAAATACAATGCCCCTCAGCTCCTCTGCTATCATATTACCCTGAAGGGTGAGATCTGAGATAAGGGTAACTAATTTTGAATAGAAAGAGGGAGGAGGAGCAAGAGACTCCCTTTTCTTGAGTATAGGGTAACTCAAGGATATGTTCTGAATTGAAAAATGGGACACATAGCCCAGCAAAAGCTTTTTTTCTATGATGAGATGAAACTGGAAATAAGAATTTTTCTCTCAGGATATCTATGGATATATGGGGATAACTTTTGGAATTGGTATGACTCCAGAAAATCCAGCAGATTTGGATTTTCTACATTAGTATCATTTGAAAAAGAGAAAGTTGGTGGGAATTTGCTTTCTTCTGACCAAGAGAGAGATAATGAGACCTGAGATAAAGCCAAGCCAAAGGGGCTAGAGAGGACACCGATTTAAGATAGATATTAAGAATATTGGTAGGAGAGAAAGGAAAGAGACAGGATGCTTGGGGGAGCTAAATGGCTAAGAGTAGCTCTGGTGGTAGATCAAAATCATCAGTGATGGAGGAAGACAAACCAATTAGCAGAGAAGATAAGCCTGCCCAAGGTCAATTCTTCCAAGCCACTCTTGCTTTACACAGCTCCCTTCTTTTCTCTGTGTTGGACTTTACAGATTCTTTAGAAAGCACTGAGATTGTAACAATGTGATCCTTGACAGTAGAGCAAAGTTTAACTGGTGGAGGGACCATGACTGAAGAAGACACAGGTCTGTGAAAAGTCCAACTACTATGCTAAATTGTTTTCCTTGTTTTTTTTTTTATTTGCTCTTTACAACTATCCAATGAGAGACTAGTTGTCCTTCTATTATAAATGTGATAACAGAGAATCAGAAAGATTAAGTAACCTGCTCAAGATGCCTGGGTTATGGACAGTGGGGAGGGTATGTGCTATGGTAAGTGCAGTGAATTGTGTAAGACTAATGATTCACAGACCTGTATCCTTGAAGCAAATAATACATTATATGTTAACAACAACAACAAAAAAAGATAGTGGGTAAGCTGATATTAAATTTATATTGAGACTGATCCTTCTGACCAGTATTCTTTGTACTTATTTATCTTATTAACCTGTGCGTCTATGAGTTGTGTCTCCAATGCAGTTCGATTCAATTCATAAATTCAAAATGTGTTTGATGATATGATATGCTACATACACTCTTGGATCTTAGGAATACAGAAAACAAGACTTGGCTCTGTCCTCATAAAACTCTCTCTAGTGGAGTATGTTTCTAGAAATTTGAAAGTAAAGAGACTTTTTCTGAGAAAAAGCACATAAAGAAAGAGAATTGAATAAACTAGATCTCGTGACTAGAGGTGAGCAGTGTTTCTAGAAGGATCACCACAAACTCTTGCTGCACCACTAGTGGGTGGAAAACTTTGAAACTATCAATAACATCTCTATAAAATACTGGGGTCCAGGCAGTGCAACTTTGGTAGTGGCTATATAATATAGTGAAGAGAATGTTGATATTGAAACTGAAGAGACCTGGCCTTGAATTTTAGCTTAGTTAAGTATTAGGATTGTGACTTTAAGCCATTTAACCTCATGTGTGAAATGGATGTAACATGATAAGAATTAGATGTGGCCCAAGCAAATTAAAAGCCAACTTAGTGCCTGGTACATTATGGAAATTCAGTACATATTAGCTATTATCATTATATTTAGTATTATTAGATATTGCTCACCCCACTGCTCCAATAAAAATGGGACAACAAAGCCATAGTAAAGCCCTCCTGTCTATCAGAAGTAGGAGGCCAAGCAGAAGACGGCAGGCATAGCAGAAGCGATGTCTCTCGCATGACTAATACCCAGTGGAGGAGCTGGCAGAACCTACATGAGATGGGGTTTGAAAGTTGTAGCAGAATCCAGGAGAAACCATATTGCTCAGCAAGAGTTAATAGCGCTTGTGTCCAAAAGACAAATCAAAGGCAAAGGACAACAGAAGGGGAAAGGGGAGAAGTCATATGGTAACTTACTCATAACTATGTTTGAAAATTCATTCATTTATTCATCGACTCCCTGTCAATGAATACCTGTATATTGGACACCAGGTATATTCCAAGTACTGCCCTAAGCTATAGACAGGAGGTGCTCAACAAGGTCATCAAGAATCCTGCAGTCCTCTGTGTCCTCACAGAACTCACAATCTAATGAAAGCGAGGGAGACAATAATGAGTAAACTGGTAATAGTTAACATAACAAGAGAAACCAGAGGGAGAATGTGCCAAAACAAGGAGTCTCTAAATTGGAGTGTGTGTTGGGTGGGGGGGGGTTGGGGGTGAAGAAATACTTTCTTTATATGCAGTTTGTGTCTATAAATGCTTAATATTGAATACAGAGAGTGCAGCTACTCCTGTGTCTGGCATGCACAGCAGATGATGCCTTGTGTCCTGAGGGAAAGGGGATCCCTTTCTCTCTCTCTCCCTTTCTCTCTCTAAGTATGTTTCATTTGTGCACTCATTGGTCTTCTGTAATAGGTCTTGACACTGGGCCTGTTTGTATGGTGTTCATTTTGTCCACACTTACATAAAAATGACTAAACATATAACAAGAAGTGAGCTACTATGTTTTCATATTCACAGAAAAGTTTGAAATATGTATATACTGGCACCGTGAGCCTCACGCCGAGTGCAAATTTCATACTGTTTCTATAGGGCCTGTAGAGGTGTCACAGATGACACAGAGAGCTGTCATCTGTATAATGAAATAAAATACCATGTAATGAAAGTAATGAGGTATACAACTGAAAATCATACTTTTGGGTTTCTGTTTCAAAATATTAAACAAGATTTTCGAAAATAATGAAACATAGCCAATCATGCTGTTCTCAGCTACAAGTTAAAATTATTTGGGGAGAGAGTAAAGTTTTACTTATTCAATAAAGTAAATATCTTTAAGATATAAGCCGTTTTCCGACATAATAACTAGTGTATCTAGAACATGTTATAGAAAACGCAATATTTTAGTTATATTACATTACTAATTTCACTTTTCTTCCACTCTGGAAATGAAAGCATTCATACTATTAACCAACGCACTTGCTCAGCTCTTCACGATTGCTCAGAGACATTGACACCATGTTTACAAACATCTTCTTTTATATATTTTCTTCATTCGTTCTTTCTCTTTTTTAAAATTAACCTGCCAGTTTAAAACATTATTAAAAAGAAAAAAAAATCACCCAAATACTGAATAATTGAACTAATTTGGACATAAAGACACAAATGTAGTTCTAAACTTCATTGAATTTTTAAATTTCTCTGAATTCTCTACATCTGCTGGGATTAGGATGAAGTTCATGGGGGGGGGGTGCGTGGAGGTCAAGTGCTACAAGGCTGCATATCTAGGTTCTCTGACTTCTTACTTTAAAGTAATAATGGCATCCAGACTTAGTTGCCTGATGTAAAATGAGGTAGAAGTTCTTCACCTGTCTGATGACACGTGCTGGAGGAGATAAACCATTGTGTGATCTAGGTGTTTAGGCTCTACCCTAAGTAATCAGAGGAGTAAATATTGAGTTTAAATCTTCTAAGTAAATCTTGAGGAGAGTCTTCTGAAGTTGTCGAGTTTAAAATTTTAAAATTTTTAGTTTTGAATATGAGCATCAACTCCTTGGCTTTGGCTTGGCCTTCCATTCTATACTCTACTTAAAGAATATATAAGGCAAATTTGTGTATCTTCATCTAAATTAACCTCCAATAAGTTGTCATTTTGTTTATTCTTGGATCATTCAGTAAACCATATTTCACCTTATTAATTATATGGGAGGGCTAGGGATAAAATCTCTGGTCTTATGAATACGTAGAATACATCAATGATCTGCTTCCTTTTGACATGCATTTAACCCCCATGAACAATTGCTGATTTAGTGGTCAGAGCATAGAGATGATCCCTAATGTAACAGTCCAGAACCCTAGCGGGCCTCCACCAGAACTTTGATCCTGAACTCACTGGCCCAGATATGGGCAACACTTTGCATGTGCTGGCAAGATAGGACCATTCACAACAACAAGGCTGGAGCTCAGCCAGTCTGCTAGCATGAAAGTGTGGGACTCATCATAGCACAGCCTCTGAGGCTGTAGACGTATGGAGAATGAAAGACAGATCCTGAAGCCACTGCTGTACAGTGAACTGAAGAGGAGTCAGGCAAAGAAAACAGAAAAGAGAAATGCTCTCAGGTTTCTTAGCTGCTCATAGTCCAAGGCGAGGGTATGGGGGACAATGGCATGATATGCAGCAGTGGAGAGTGCTGGTGTTTTTAATAAAACACTTGGGCAGTCAAGTCTAAGAGATCCTGAAAATTAAGGAGTCATCTTTATACGTGGAGAATGTTACCGGACATTGGTTACTTCCTCCACTCTTCCATTTGGAGCACACTCACAACCGGGAATGTATGTCGTCTTCAAATACTGAGGGTGGTGCAAGCTGTGAATTGGCTTTGGGAAAACTTGCCTCATCTGTGAGAGCTGGCCTACCCAATACACACAAATAATGTCACTAGAGGAAATTTATTATTAGAAATCCATCCCTTCGTACCATCCATCATTTTTACCTTAAATGATTTTATGGGAACCGGAAGATTTCCAATGAAGGTTGTAACTCCTTTTTAGAAAATACATGTACATGTTGCTAAAAAGGGTTTGTAGGCTTTTGGTTCCAAACATAAACAGTAGCATATATTGAAGAATGGGTAGAATATCAAGACTGTAGCCTTCGTGTAACTTTACAATTTTTATCTTGGCATATTTAAATGCTAGTCTTGAGGTTTTATTTCCTGTGAAATTTCTTCAGTCATCTTGAGATGCTGTTACACACCTTCCAATCTTCGTGTAATTAAGGCAGTAGTTTTGTTGTCATCTTGTCACAACTCATGAGAAAAACTGCGAAAACTCAAGAGCATATGCAATAGAAGTCAGTATTAGACAGCTATATGTGATTTTGCCTTGCAACTTGAGGCACTTCATCGCACTCATGAAGAGTCAGCTGTTCCTTTCCCATTACCTACCTTTCCTCCCCTAAAGATTCTTTTTGTTTTCTTTAAAGTTACTAAGAGGCATCTCGGTCCACTTGATTCCAGGATATTCTGGGAACTCAGGTGTTGTTAAATAAATCTATCAACAAAGTCATTTTAATTTTTCTAGAATTTACTAAAATTAAGACTTTACTCCCTAGCTTTAATGGAATGGAAAAACTGCTTCGTACAATTTAATAATGTTTTTAGTAAAAAACAAAACAAAACAACCATGTTCTGCCATATTGACAGTGATAACATGGCATTTAAAATAATAAATGATATATTGTATCTTTATCATTTGATGAGCCTTAGAGCCCTCCACACGTTAGAAAATTTTTTCTTTGCTCCTATTACTTCTGAATACTGAAAATATGTTATAAATTTCTAGCAGTTAAAAAATGACCAAGAATTCATCACTAAACCAAGACGTCCTTCAAGGAGAGTCCCAACAACTTTAATTTATTTGGTTTTATTATAACTCAGAGCAGAGATCTCTTATCAACATCACAATTAACATAGCTGGAAAACAAAATTACAATTGGAGGTGTCAGTAGGCAAAGAGTTATATTAAATTCCCAAATATAAGAGATCCCACAATGACTCAAGAAATGTAAAATTGGGCATGATTGGTGGAGCACTATGGATTAGAAAGACCTGAGAACCATTAGTCAGCAATGCCTGTCGGTAACTGATTATTGGTCTCGAAGATGTATAAATAAGTACACAGCATCACGGGCTCCATGGATCCAAAACTGACTTAGCATATCATTTTGCCTATTTTGCCTATTTTGAATATTTATATTTTAATCAATTGATGAGGGCATACAGGAGAAAAATGGAAATAATAAAACTGCTGAAAAATGCAAGGTAAAGCATAACGCAAAATGGGATTTCTTAGTCTGTTTAAGAGAAGGGGAATGATAATAATTTTGAGTACATATGGTGATTTTTGTGTGTATGGCAGAATGGCAGTTAAGTGACCACCACCAGTTTGAAATCCATAATAGAATATATAGAACATAATATACTATATATATAATATCCAGTATACATAGAATAGAATAGAATATATTTTGTAATAATCTACAAAATTTGTTCTCATTAGAGAAAACTTCTTAATTAAAACAATACTAGTGGGACCTTTGAGAAGTTAAGGCAAACAAAGGAGATCATTCATATTATTTATTGCTATTCCTCAAATTTCTACATTTGAGGTTTGAGTTGACAAAAATGCATTTTAATAATTACTATAATGTAAAAAATTGCTAATTTCATCTATGTATGTATGTATGTATACATTTTATGTTGCTGCTATCAAATGTGACTCCTTCAGAAAATTTTTAGGACTTTAAGCTTTATTTCCTCCCAGTAGGAATATTCCCATTTTATGAGGAAGTTATGCTTCCTATGTGATCTTGTATATTATACTGGTCATAGACTCATTCAGATCTTTAGAATGACCTGAAGATTCAGAAATGCATCCACAAGGTTAGGAGAAAATTTAAAATACCCTCTTGGATTTATTTATTTTTGCTTTTTTACCAATAAAGCTCAACACTGGAATAAAGCAACGGTTTAAAATGAGTTTGACTTAGGGGCACCTGAATGGCTCAGTTGTTTAAGTGTCTGACTCTTGATTTCAGCCCAGAAGGTGTTGATCTCAGGGTCATGAGTTCAAGCCCTGCATTAGGCTCCATGCTGGGTGTGGAGCCTACTTAAATAAATAAAGAAAATTAAAATAAAATGGATTTTATTTAGTTTTAAAAGCCACATTATCATTTGAGTCTATTTATTTTCTTCACCCAGTTTTATTTTCTATTTTCTTATTCTTACACACTTGGTTATCAGATATTTTCATCATTGTCTTCCCCCAACATAAAACGATATCAATTTCTACTCCATATACAGTCAATACTCACTTTGTCTAAAGATAAATGATCAACTTCAGGTTTTCAAATCCTACTGTTTTAAATATTTTAGTGAAGTATTTCTAAGAAGAAGAAAAAAAGACTGTAAAGGTCAAACTACTGAACCATTTTACTACTTTCTTATACTTCCCACTTCAAAGGTTTTTCTATTTAAATCTTAGGTAAAACCATCTCTTGATTTTTTTTTTACCAAAATGCTTTTCTGTAGTCTCTATAAGAAATGAAATTACAAATGTTAATTTATAAAATGCTGAAGAGAAAACTGTCATCAGATTTGCTTATTAGTTTGCTTTTATTTAGATTTAGCTTTCAAGATGTAAGAAACACTTTCTCTGTTCCTCCTCCATGAATATTTGTGAATTGGCTGGCACTAACATTATAATGTATCATATTCATACCTTTAAGGCTTCTTTCATCATTAAAAGAGTCACTATCTTTAATTTTTGTAAGGGGTTTTAATGATTGGTGCTTATTTCATATTTTGATTAATTTTGGTTTTTAATTTCCACTACTTGTCATGCCATGTTTTGTCACGATCTTTCAGTTGGGTGCCATTCTAATGATTATTCCAAGGATTCGTTTCTCATTTATTATTACCTCAGTCCTTTTAGCTGCTTTCAGAGGGCTGATATCAACTTTCAAGGGTAAAGTGTGAAGAACAGATTGCCTTCACACATTGATAATTTTGAAGATTTACAAACAAATTTAAAAATATGATTCCCATTAATGTGTTTAATAGAATTTGCTAAGATTTAAGTAGTATAATCCTTGAAATTTGCATTAACAAAGTCTTAAGAAACCATATGGTGTACATCAGTAGGTACTAATAATATCTACAACTCATTTCAATTTTAAGTGAGAGTAATGTGAAAAAAAATTACCAAAGCTCTTTCTAAAAAATATTATAGCATCATTTGGCTATGAAATGGTATTGACCTTTGGTTTTGAGTAGAGAAACTGTGTTATAAATTTCTGCCAGTAATTATATATGTAGCATTAAAAATAATTAGGATTTTATTTTTATTTTTAAGATTTTATTGATTTCTTTGAGAGAGAGAAGAAGAGCACAAGCAGGGAAGGCTGAGGGAGAAGGGCAAGCAGACTCCCCACTGAGCAGGGATCCTGATGCCGGACTCCATCCCAGGACTCTGGGATCATGACCTGAGCTGAAGACAGATGCTTAACCCAGGAACACAATAATTAGGATTTTAGAATTAAAAGAACTAGATTTGAATTCCTACTCTATTATTACCACCACCTGACTGGCCTTGGAGAAGTGATATAAACTTCATTTGCTTCAGTTTACATATCTGAAAAATGGGACTAATGACCTCTAGCAAGTTTGGGGATCCTCTTTAGGAAAAGGAATCCTAATTTAAAGCATATATAAGAGCAACTCAGATTCATGGAATGACTTAAATGTGCTATCAAATTACTTTTATACTACATATATTGACTTATTAATTAACATGTGTAGGAGTTTTATCACCAGAACACTCATTTCCTTAGGTTGTTTCTTCACAGGTGGCAATTTTTGATGCTATTTCCTTTGGAACTGATAGACTTTCTTCAGGTGAGTCAGGTAAATTAACAAGTAATTCAGTATGTTGGGATGCCCTGAATATAAAGTTCTTTTCTTTTTTTTTTTTTTAAATTTTATTTATTTGACAGAGACACCATGAGAGAGGGAACACAAGCAGGGAGAGTGGGAGAGGGAGAAGCAGACTCCCCGCTGAGCAGGGAGCCCGATGCGGGGCTAGAACCCAAGACCCTGAGATCATGACTCGAGCCAAAGGCAGACACCTAATGACTGAACCATCCAGGCACCCCTAAATATGAGGTTCTACACACAACACTGCTACAAGATTTAATCCTAAAAATACTGGAATTTAAAGAAAGAAAGAAAATCCGTGCTGGATTTATAATTGTATTTGTTGTATTTTTGAGTATATGCTTGCCAGGACATTACTTCCATTTTGACTAGGGATCAATAAGAAATGAGCCTTCCACTTAGAATTTTGCATGTTTCATAATTGGAAAAATCTTCCCACAGACTAGATTCTGTGCCTGTATCATTTCCAAACTAGTCTGTCCTCCACTGTACACACACTTCTGTTTTTAGAGCCACAGAACCTGGTCACAATCATGGCCTAAACTCTGCATCAGCTGCTTTTTTTTACCGCTCTATTCGAGCTGACACAATGGGGGTGAAGAATATTCCTGGAAGCCATTCCTAGTTCTGAGTGGCTAGCAATAATTTAAATCCTCACACAAGCAATTGCTAGCCACAAAAATATATCACATGAACCCAAACCAATGTACTCCCAACCCACTCTCTGCTGAGCCAGAGCTTAAAAATGCTAGCCACACAATTTAAAGAAAAATACGATGAAGAAGGCATCAGTGTGGAAAGAGACAGCAACCTGAAAAAATATAGGGCTGTTTGAGCACATTGTCAGATCCTTCCCAATGCCTTAGGAGAGGAGGGGCAGTCAAGTGCGGGGTTAGAAGATGAAGCGTATTAGGTTTATGTTAAATTTGCCTTTGAACCCTACCTAACATAAGACAGGAGAAGCCTCAGGAAGTAATAATGGTACTAATTGGGCCAAGGTGAAATATAGTTGAGAAATGTTTAGGTAAACTTAGAAGGACTTGGTGAGAGTCTGTAAGGGATGGAAGAAAGGAAAGCAAGCAGCTGAGGAATGACCCCTAGGGCTCTGAGTTAGAAGCATTCTGAGTAGTTTTGACATGGATGGGGTAGACTGAGGAGCACGTGACTAGAGACATTTTGGACCACGTTGGAAATGTGGAAATGTCTCCAGCATGGCCGAGTAGAATTTTTCCTAACCTTTATATTCAGTTCTGGAATTCAGAGGAGAACCCAAGTGCTAGAGACTAGTGTTTGGATGATAGACAAGCATAGGTGGTAGTTAAGATTAAGAGAATGGATGAGACCCACCCTCAACACAGGCACACACTTGTGGGCGGGCACACACACACACACACACACACACACGTCACTTAGGACAAGGTACAGAGTAAGAAAAGCAATCAACCAGAGAGAAAGCCCAAGAACACTAGGTTTTAAAATGGGAACAAAGGATTTGAAATCATGAAAAGGAAGATAAATGAGAATGAGGTAAGGCATGGAGTTCCTGGGAATAAAGAGTCTCTGAAAAGAAAAAGTGCTCAAAAGTGACAATCAGGGGTAGGAAAGTGTCAGGTAAGTGGTGAGACAGAAGCAGAAACAGAGGGAGGAGCTAGGTTATTGTTACAGAGAAACGCTGGGTTGATGAGAAGATTTTCTTTCTGTTAAGGTGGGAAAAACTTGAGCATGTCTCTAGTACAGGCTAAAGATCAACAGGGAAGGAGAGCTTTGAAATTCGGGAGTAAACAGAAACTGTTCCCCTAGGAAGCTCCCCCCTCCCCCATTCCATCCACTTAATGCCCTCTTTCCTTCTCCCTGCAGCATGGATTGAGTACTCCTATATGAACTCATAGTTCTTTAAATCCATAAGAATATGCAGTAGGTAATAACCTATTTGTCAGCATTTTCCACTGGAGAACCTGGGACCTCATTTTACTCCCTTTCGCTCAGAGCAGTGGTTATTGAAAGAACCCCTACGGTAGGAAGAGATGGAAAGACACAGAGAAAGAGGATCTGTCAAACCGGGGCACTCTGCGATATTTTGAAATCGGAGTGAATTGATGAGGGTGGGCTTTAAATATCGAGTTGAACTCACAGGGTTTGGACCATGCTGTCACTTACACTGTTTGCAGAACTAGATCGTTTTCACCTCCAGGCTGTCTGACTTTATCACAGAGGCACATTCCTCACACACAGGGAGGTATACAGCAAGTGGTAGTGGGGAACTGAAAAGTTCAGTAAAAATGGGTTGAAATACCGAAACCTAGGAGTATCTGAACTATTTTAACCCTCTGGGTCACTTTGTACCTGGAACAACAGCAACATTTTTTATACTGTGTTTACTGTATTAACAAGGGCTACTTGTTTTGCCCCAGGCAGCTATTTCTTGGATTAAAGTGTTGGTCACAAATTAGAAAAGGTAAAAAACTGGGGATGATATTCTACTCATCACCAATACTTTAACCCTCCAAAAGAAAGAAGAAATAAATGCATGCCCTTTGATTGTGAATCAATAGTGTTATCTTCATTTGCAAAGGACAGCACATTAGAACATGTTGATTTAGAGTTTCTTATTTCTGTTGAATAAACACACAGGTCGCTAATCATCAGCTACTAAATACATTTTCCAAAGGTGAACAAAAGAAGTGGGTAATTTGATGCTTCTTAATTAAGCTCACAACACAGCTTTTTTTTTATAGTCTTAAAAGCATTTGTTTATGAAAGCTAAATGAGTATAGATTTCTGATGGAAAGGTCCCCATCCCCCCAACACACATCAGCTGTGAATGATTCTGGCTAGTAAATTATATGCTGTCCTCTACATTGCCTTGTAAATGACCTCAACCCCGACCTTGACACAGCAGTATTTCTAAGAGAATAATAATTTATTCTTCACGTTAGATAAACTAAGGCCATGATGGTTCTTAGCTATAATTCTGTACTATTCATGGAGGAAACTGGTCCTATATTTTCAGATAAGTGATAGGTGGAGAAGGAGAGAAGGAGAAAGAGAGAAAGAAACATATAGAGATTTAAAGAATAGAATCGTGGTTGTATTGGAGGGTGGTGTGTCCAAGAGGTAGGGAGAGATAAATAGGTGTCTGAGTAGTCATCTAGGTAGTGTGGCTTCGTATATATGACTCCATACACAGTAATTTAGTGTTACTAGACTGAGACTTCAGACCTGTTTCCCATATATAGGGTTGTAGATATAGATACAATCTTTGAGGACTTCATAAAATTACAACAATGATTTACATTCATAGAATTTCTATACCTACGATTAGCATACCTGCAATGAGAATTTCACAATTGTTATACTGACCCTTAAACATTTCCATAATCAGAGTTCACAGCAGTCCATTTTAAAGCTTTGTTTATGTGTATGTAAACCCCTACGCTAATGTTTTGT
>CM053608.1:53516753-53591215 GCA_028646535.1 Procyon lotor
CCTTCCTTCCTTCCTTCCTTCCTTCCTTCCTTCCTTCCTTCCTTCCTTCCTTCCTTCCTTCCTTCCTTCCTTCCTTCCTTCTTTCCCTCCTTCCTTCCTTCCTTCCTTCCTTCCTTCCTTCCTTCCTTCCTTCCTTCCTTCCTTCCTTCCTTCCTTCTTTCCTTCCTTCTTTTTTTCCCAAAGGTTTTAGCCAGCATTCGGATTTCACTTACTTGGCAGAAATAACTTGTTATGGTGGTTTTCAAAGCCTGGTAGCAAGCCTAAGAAGCGACCTATTTTGCTGTCCAAATTTCCTGTTCTCATCATTACAGACCTAAGCAGATAATCTGTTAAACTCATTGAAACTTTATTGAAAAAGTGGCAAGGTGGATCTTCAGTAGGTCTCCAAATTCTATTGTCAAAGCAATAAGGAACTTTAGCAAATTGGGGTTCATTTGATTGTGTTTGATATGCAATTACTGGTAGGAAATTCATCCTCTTTAACAATTATAGCTTTTTTTTTAAGTCAGCATTATTTTATAGAAATCTTAGAAAATAAATCTCTAAGCATATTCAAGGGCATGACCTGCCTAAATTGAATCCCAAATACAACGTATATTAAGACAGAATATTGAAGTTAGCCCATAACAAGAATGTGAAATTACTCATTTAAGAATTTGGACGCAAGTTGTAATCTGAACTATTACATGTGACTTGCTGGGGATTCTAATTTAAAAGCTGCCATTGATCTTTTCTAAACTCCGTATATTAACATTTTTACTTTTGGTGATTCAAAAAAATAACTCACTTTACGGAGTGAATTTCTAGAAGGAAACAATGGAATTGTAGGTAAGGAAAGCAGTACTATGAATTTCGGCATACGAATTGGGTGGGCAGGGGTGCACCAACATTCAGTCTTTTGCCCTGAAGAAGAGGAAGCCATTTCCGGATACTCTGTTCCCTTAATTAGTTCCTTACTCATTAGCTAAAAGTAAAAATCTATCTGTAAGGCCCTGCTTACTGGTCAAGCTGACTTTGGGTTGCATCCTTAACCCATACTTCCTGGATTTACCTCATTAAAAATAAAAAGTTAAGGTCTTCTCTTCAACAATTCCAGAACCCCTGTTCCCAAGCCATCAGGGCAATAGCATCCCAAAGGATTAAGATAAAAAATCTCTGGGCTCCTCTGGAAGTTGGAGAGAACAGTGTAATGCAACCTTTTTCACATCTGATCCAGAGGTTAACTGCAGTAGGACCCCCACTATAATATGGGGGAAGTGAACCAAAAGAGTTAGGGAGTGAAAGCAAAATCAAAGATAGGGCCCAGTAAGTGCTCAGAGCACTAGGGAACAATAAATGGAAACTCAAAAGAAGAAACAAACTGGCACTCACCCAGATCTGTTGGGGTTAAATAAAAAGAAGATCACAGTATAGAGAGGAGTAAGGTCAAACCAGAGGCATTGCAAGGATTGGAGATCCAAAGAGCTATGAAAGCCAATGAGTTGCTAAATGGTCCCTTTTGATGTGGTAACTTTGAGGGATATCGCTGATCCTAAAGGATTCTATAGATGTGGGAGGGCATTCTATAGACAGTTTTTCTGGCTTTCCACTTCCATGACATTTGGCAGGTCTTCACTTAAGACCCATGGTCATCGACACACTTGTTTCCCATTCTTCCCTCACACGTCAAACTATAGAGATCCAGACTATGTATTTATTTTGCAGTTCCTAGTGCATTATTCTATAAAGTGCAAGTCCAAAATAAACAACTGAAATTAATTGAAATATAAATAGGCCGAATGATAAATATTTCCACATCTCTGGGGCCGTGTTTCATTTATGTCATGTTAGATTTGTCTTTGGCTATTTAATTCAATTGCTTGGGGTGTGATGGAAATGATGCCCAGGTCATAAGTTCAATCCTTGTGTGAGCAGCTTGCTGAGCTCTTTTATGGCCATAGAGTCCATTGGCCAGCTGTCTTGAAAGTGCATGACACTGGCCACCAGAGGTTGAGAAGAGATATGGGGGAATCAGAGGAGCTTCATCACCTCTGATAACAATACAACTCAGAATGCCTGATTCATAATAAATTGTTTTTTTTCACACAGGATTTTGTTGTTTTCTTCAGGAATTCTATTTAAAACATTAGAATACTAAATACAAACTTACAATACTTTCAGAAGTCCAGAAAAGAATGAGGCACAGATAGAATTAGGCACCACAATGGAAAGAGCAGAAAAATCATCCCCAGGAGTCCAAGGCTTGAGCCTTTGCTACCCCACTTGGGACTAATGTGATCACTACAATAAAGTTTTAAATCAGCTTCAATTCCCAATTTCATTATGTGTAAAAATTTAAGTCACAGGATTGTTGTGAGAATTAGGGGAGATAATATTAACATCACAACTAACTGCTTAGTAAATGTTAGGTGTTAGTAATAATTTAGGGTTGCAAGTAGACTGAGAGAAAATGGCTGACCTCATATGGGAATAGCAGGGATCTAAGAATTGGGGTATTACAGCTGTCAAGGATCCTGAGTTTTACAGGTAAGAATTGGAGAGGCTCAAGTGTAAGTACTTTGCTTAGTAGTCACAGACTTACAGAGCTGAGACTAGAGTCTCCATCTCCATGTCCAATCTTATTGCTCCTTCATTGCTTAGCAATAGGAGGCAGTCTGAATTCCAATGAGGAATGTAAATTTAGACACTTTAGTAAGTTCCCTATTGAACACGTAAAACACTATAATTTGGTTACTTAATTCAAGCAATATTTACTGAGTGCTTACAAGATGCCAAATACTGTCCTAGGTACTGGATATTTGGGATATGTCAAGATAAATATGAAAGACAAATACCAGATGATTTCATTCATATATGGCATTTAAGAAACGAAACAAACGAGCAAAGGGGGGAAAAAAGAGATGCAAACCAAGAAACAGACTCTTAACTATAGAGAACAAACTGATGGTTCCCAGAAGGGAGGTGGGTGAGGGAGATGGGTGAAATGGGTGATGGGATAAAGGAGTGCACCTGTTGTGACGAGCACTGGGTGATGTATGCAAGTGCTGAATCACTATATTGTACACCTGAAACTAATATTACACTGTATGTTAACTAACTGGAATTTAAATAAAAACTTAAAAAAAAGATTAATATAAAACAGGCCCTGTCCTTATGAGGACAAATCTCCAGAGAATGATCACCGTGTAAACAAATGAATATAATTCAGTGTAGCGAAAGCCCAAAGGAGGCGCCATATGGTAAAAGAAATCCTGGGACTTCCCAAGAAGAGGCAATTGAGCTACTGACTTGAGAAAGCTATATTATGTTATGCCAGAATTATCAGAGACTGTCTGTCAGTTATTCCTTCTCTTACATTTGCTCCTAGAAATGCCTTTCAAAGAATACTTCAAGAGAAACTTTTACTCATCATTTGAATAAATATGGTTGGTCTGTGGCCATTTGGTAATAGAATGCGGACTTGAGATTCAAATAGAAAACGATGTTAAATTTACTTTTGTGGCTTTTTGATACCCTGAATTGCTTAGGTAATAGCAGAAATTCTTCCCTCTGGGGATTTTCCCAAATTAATATCCAGAAACCTTGTCTGCATGAATAGACTGTCCAGTGAAAAGTTCTGGAAAAACTTTTCAGAAAAGTTTTTTTCTGGAAAAAAGAAACTCTATTTTTCTTCAGTGTTTATATTATTCTCACTTTTGAAAGGGTGTGTGGGGGGATTTAGAACCATCTTTGCTCACTACGTATGCTCTACTTGCTAATGGGTCTTATTCTCTTGTAGTCACTTGTAATCAGAAATCTCCATTCAGGAAAACTGCCGGGATCATTGTTCTATTTCATTTGTTTGAAGGAGCCAAAGTTAAGTAATATTTTGTTGGTCAAAGAACTCTGGTACATTGTCTCAACTTTCAAAGGTAGATTTACAAACTTGTTGAATGTTTCCATAGGATCATCTTCTGTGTGCTACTTTTTTGTACTCTCAAGCCATGCTCTTTGTTGACCAGCCTTGACTGATCAGCATATTCTTTGATTAACAAGTTATTCCTTGATCAAAAATTAAAACTGACAAAAATAATTTGATGGAGAACCTTGAGTTCTCATGTTAAAATTCAGGAAGGAAGACTTTGTATTATGTATCAAGATTACAATGAACTAATCTAATTTTTTAAAAAGATATGTTTTATATATATATATATATATTTAAGGAAATAGAGTCCTTAACCTTGAAATAAAAGTAATGCCCCTAAGTAAAAGGTAATAGTGCTTAAAAGGCTCTTTTTTGTTTTTTTTAAAAAGAGGTGAAGAGGAGGAAGGAAAAAATATTTTTCTTTATACAACCAAAAAGATCTTCATTTTCAAAGGGAAACAGTCCCCTCCTGCCAAAAAAAAAAAAAAAAAAAAAAAAAAAGCCACCATCTTCAATTCCTTTAACCAAATTAAGCAGGTATCATGGTTTTGCAGCCTTACATTAGGTTAATGTAAGACTGTGTTCATTTCACTTACTGTATAATTAGGATTTGAGTCCAAATCCCAGAGTGCATATGACAGGGATTTTCTTAAGGCGACTATCTGCTCTTCTCAAAATGGTCTTCTTATTTCTTGTGTTTCTAAAATCAGAAAAGTGAGTATAAACAAACAATAAATGACCTTTATGAGTAAAACATCTGAGCACGGAAAGATTAATCGACCTCCATCAGCCAGTCATTAAATCAAATAGGAGCTTTTCTTGTACTTTTAAACCTCTGCTTTACAGTCAGGCCAATTGTGTAAAAAGGCTGGTAATACAGTGACGCCCAATGCCACTGGGCTTTAGAAAGCTGACAGTTCCTGTAAAATAGTCATTAAACAACCTCTAGAAGAGACTCATCAGCAGATGCCCCCAGGTGAAGGAGAGAGAAAGCTGAGAGAATGAAGGAGAATCTAACATCTTAGCATGACTGAATTAAGCAGAGCATATTATGCTGATTTCCAGAGCCAGCCCAGTGATTTAATTTTCAGAGCAGTTCCTTTGATTGTAGCAACCATTTTATGAAACATTAATAAAACTTTGTGTGTGTGTGTAACACACATCTCGTTTCCATTTCATTAAGAAAAAGGAGTCAACATATTTTAAATTTGCTGACCATTAATTCTGTAAACGCCAGAAAAATCTTTGTTGTTGTTGTTATTTTTGAAAAAGCAAAGGAGCCAAATAATATAGCTCTCTCTGTATTATTCCCTAGGAAGCACAGAACAAGGAAAAAGAAATAAAGTACATAAAGTTATTACATGTGAGTCCATAGAATTTTACATTAAGACTCTGAGCTAAATCACTACCGTAATGTATAATCCAAATGTGATTTTGTACCTCCTGTATAATGATGTCTACTGTGCATCCAAATTAATTGTTGTAGAATACACATTGCCTTGTATACTAAGTGTTTATCAAAGACTTCTAAGACAAATAGATATTTCTGGATCCAGATACCCAGTGGAAAGTTGTGTCTAATGATTTTTGTTATACATTTTAAGTAACAGAGATTCACAGATATGAATGTTTTAAAGAAGAAGGGGACTGTTCAATAATTAATATAGATGTGCCTCACTTTACAGAATATGTATATTATTGAAATATGCATCATAAAACTATTTTCTTTGCAAGTTAACTTATATTTTCTCATTTATTTCCATCATAAAACTAAAGATCCATTCTCACTGAAGTAATTTTTGGCTCAAAGACAATGATCACATTTAAGAATGAATCAACCCTTTTAAATCAGTGGTAAATTTTGTATTCAAATCTAGTAATTATCCTTTGCCTGAGCTTTTTGTTACAATTCTCTCTTTTCTCTCATGATACAACCCTTTTTATTTTAACTTCATTGTTAGATGCCTTGTATTCCCCACTCTATTTTTTAAAGAAATAAGCATATATAAATGATAAATAAACAAATCAGAATATCCTTTCAAAGTAACATATAAATATAAGCAAGACTTTTGTTAATAAGTAGTTAAAAAAAAAAAGCCTACGCTGTCAGTCACAGCAAGAGCATGAGTAATGTCACAGCTAAGGCAACTCTGGATGACGTTAGGGTTCCAGCGAGCTGGGTTCACTGTGCATGCTACAGAGGACTCACCGCAGACCTCTCTGGGTCAGTTAGGCTCTCTGGAACTTGGTTCCCTCATCCTTAAAATGAAAAGGCCACGTAAAGGTTTCCCGCCCCCACCATTAAAGCTCTGGGATCCTAATAAAAATGTCTCTCTAGGTAGGCCTAGTTAATACTTTCTTTCTATGGTTCTTGACATCCTTATTAATAATAATGACCTTGTTAAACTTTTGGCAGTCTTTCCTCATGGTAAGATAGATCCCACCAAAAAAACCATGGCCACTATTATGTGGAAGAGAGCCATTTCCCAAATAGTGTGCGTGGGTGTATGTGTGTGTGTGTTTAATGATTATTCCTATATTTCATCTCCATATTTTTATGTTTATGCGTTTTCTAAGTCCTACTATAAAATTATAAAATATCTATAATGATTTCTGTTCTGAGTTCTCAATTTAGACCTTGATATTTATTTCTATATTTGGGACTCAACATAATATCCGGTTCTCAAGCATAGAATTCAAATTCTCTTGGGTATTATCATTGTATTAAAAAAGTCTGCAAAGGAGTGTCAGAATTTGCTTCCTTTCATTATAACAAACATGTTAATTGACTCTTTAAGTTCCATATTCTTACAAAGTGAATAACCTGTTGGCAAAATCATAAAGATTTACATTGAAGCTCGTACCTTAGGCACTTGCTAATCACCAACTGTAAAATACCCGTAAGTTTAAGCACCACACATTCAGGGCAGGAAGGAAGTAGAAATCAGTCATTTAACAGACTTTCATCTGGGAGAGATTTTATTAAGAGGCTCTTTCCTATATGCCAAGATATGAATGCTTGAATATAATTCAATTTTATACAAAAGAAAATTCCATTCAAATCTAAAGATAGAATATTTCTATTCCAAGTTCCTTTCCACTGAATTACTGAGAAGAATTGAAAGATAGCAATCCAAAGTTCTAAATGTATGAAACAAGTCTTCAAATAGTTGAAAAATAACATTTGCAAATTCTCGGGGCCATGGAAGACAGCGGAATAAGGCCAACTGCTCAGCGTGTTAAGGTTAATTCCACAGTATAGAGTAGGAATACAGGCATCTTGGACACACTGGTAGCAAATCAGGTTGGGGTGTGTGTGTGGTCATTTTCCTGGGATTCTTTTAAAAGGGAAATATCGTGAAGAACCCCAAATGCCAGCCTTAAGTTTCACAATCTGCTGGGCTATACTTTTTTCAAAAGTTTAATCTCCATTGTTAGTCCTATGAAGAACAGCCCTGCCCTCTCTATTTTCTTACAGAGCTGCTTTTGATGGAAAACTTTGTGGATGTTTGTGATATTGCTCAGAGCCCATTGGCAGATGAGCATCTCTTGCTGTGGCCTCCATCATTATTTGCCTGTCTTGTCTATTAACGAGCACTATCATCCCATCGTGGGATGACAGCTGCAACACGTACTCAGGCGCAATAAACAGCTAAATGAGGCGCACAGCAATTTCACTTGTCACCAGCGCCCTCGGCACGACTGGCTGCACAGCTTGATGCATAAATTCATGAGGCTGTTGCATATGATGGAGTATGCTTGGCTGAAAGAGGTGATGGATAGCAGGGCAGCTAAAAATGGCCATCACCTTGACTCTGTCAGGACATTTTTTAAAACTACCCCATCAGCTTTCTTGTATTCAATGCACTATCATAGTGCAGAAGACTCTCAGGTACTGATTTGATACTTTTCTCCAATAAAGACTTTTGGAGAGTTTTCTCTAAAAGGAGGTACCATGTACTGAGGTGGGGACATTTATTCATCATTAGCTCTGATGCTGCTAAATTAAGTGACATGTAAGAGTAGAATTTACCACTGCATAAAAAGCTCAGGAATCAATTTAAGTCTTAAATAACGTGGGCAAACAACGTGAGCTTTTGAAAACATTTCTGAATCATATGGTAGAGCAGTGGACTGGCTAGCATGAGGTTTGAAGAACTTGAAAATATGGCATGAGAATATTCAAACACATAGACTGCAGAGACAGAACTTGTGTACAACTCATTGCAACTTTGAATAATATTCTAGGGCACATCATTACAGCAGCATTGGCAATGCATTTCCCAATTAATGTACAAAACACAAGCAAAGACTAATACTTTATAAAAGTACCTCCATCAAAATAGTGCTTTATCAGGGACTTTAAAAATAACCAATGATACAATGGATTCATTTCTCCAAAACTATCCCTCTAAGCTCTTACTTACTCAGCTGCCTGAATTTAAGCCAGAACTTCAACCACCATAGGCAGGGCCCTGGATTTCCCACTGAAATGGGCTATACATCCTCCGTCTATGTTAGTGGAAGTCATCTAAGGAAGACAAATATAAAGGCAACAAAATCAATGAGGCAGTTTCCTGCAAAGCTTTATGCATTAATCTCTATCACACAGAGATATATATACGCACACCAGTATAAGGGAAGGAAGTCACTTGTTCTCTAATAAAAGAGAAAACCTTTAATAATAAGCAATTAATAAAGTTGTCATGATTAGTTATGCAACTATGAATCAACATGCACTGTAAAAATAACCACTTTCTATAGATATAAAATATCTATGATTCAATCATAGAGAAAGCAGTCATTAATACGGTGGCTGTGAATGATTCTTATCGCTATTTTGCTTCTCTTTCTTTTGTAATAAAGTAGGAACTCCTGAGAAAAAGTTACTATAACAATTTAGACACATACATGTTAGATCAGAGAGCAAATTTATTAGCCATTACCCTTATTGTTCTTATCGCCCCATATCCAAACTCATGTTTCTCAAGCTCACAAGTCCCAAATCACCTAAATTTAGCAAAATTATTATGAAAAGAATGCCAGAGAAAGGTAAAATCTGTGGGAGTAAATTTTGTTATTAACGAGAATCCAAAGTACCATACAAATGTTGAAAAGAAGATTCCAAATACAGAGGAGGAAAACGGGGGCCTTTTAGAGAAGACAATTACATGGCACGATATCTGGAGATATCCTTACCGTGCTGCTCTAATAGTTAGTCATCTGACTAATCCCAGGACTAGGTGGATTTGATGTAGGTAAGGAGGCATGGATGTTGGCCATTGCTGGGGAGGGGCAGATGAAGAGGAGAAACTTTGAAGGAGTTGGGAAGATTAAGAAAATTTCCTCTGTAAGACTAGAATTAGAAGTCACTGTGAAGTAGTAAATTTAAGACAACGACATGTGTTGTGTACCTTCTTTATGACAAACATTGTAAAACAGGGATAAGGATGAGGTAAAGGAGACACTACACTCATTTAAGAGCATGCCAAAAAAAAAACTCGTAATAAAGATAACTGGTGATTAATACAAAATATTTAACCTAGAAATTAAGGCCAAATATTCATGATTGTGTGAATTTTATTGTTCCATAGAAATTACTACAAACTTAGAGGTTTAAATATCCATTTGTTATCTCACAGTTTCTGTGACTCAAAAGTTTGCAATGGCATAGCTAGATCTGCTCAGAATCTTAAAAGGCTGAAATTAAATTGTAGCCCGTGGTTCTCTTCTGAGCTCATTCCTGTTAATAGCAGAATAGAATTCTTCCTGGTTGTGGGACTGAGGTCTACCTGTCACTGTTGCCTGTGCCTGTTGGTCACTTTTATTCCTTGTAGTTGCTCCCCAGTCCTTGCCTGTGGTGGCAAGTTGAATCCTTCTCACACTTCAAATCTCCTTTCTCCCTTCCTCTTTTGCCATCAGCCAGAAAAAGCTCTCTGCTTTCAAGGGTTTGTGTGATTGGATCAGGCCCACTTAGATAACCTTTCTATCTTAGGACAGGAATTGGGACGTAACAACAACATAACATAGCAAAACATAACCATAAGAGTGATAGCTCATCTGGTTTACAGCTTCTGGGGCTTAGGGCAGGAAATCTTTGGGGGAGATATGTTGGATTCCACGTACTACAAAGACGAACAGAGTATCAGAATTTTAAAGATTGGATTTAGCCCTGCACTTGCACGACGGACCCTGATTCACTTCACTTCTTTACCCAAAGCCAATCATGTTTCTGATAAAACTGTTTTCACAAAAACAGCCAGCCAGTCTATGAGTCCTAAATTGCCAGTTTCATTTTTAATATTGAATTAAGACATTTATTGATTGGTGCCACCCCCCCTTTAATTTTTACACCAGTGGTGAGCACCTTAGTCACCCCATATGAGCGTAGCCCTCTGTGTTTCAGCTCCACCTTCTCATTCTCCACAACCTGGTAGTGTGGGCATGACCAGTCCTTATCACTAATGGGGACACTCAGAGAAGAAAAGTACCTTTCTCACATTCATATAGGTATTAAAAAAACAGAGCTGGGATCCCAATTCATATTCACCTGACTCCAGAGACCATGCTGCTGTCAAGTCACCATGGGGCTTAGTAGGAAGGGTTGATGAGTGGAGGTTGTGTCAGGCACTCAGAATCATGGCCTCAGAAGGCTGTTACTCAGCATTTCCACTCTACTGATTTAAATTATTAAAACTTTGTAAGCCTCAGGTTGAGATAATAAGATCTACCCTTTACAGTTTTTGGAAGAAGTGAGTGACAAGACTATAAATTCTTTAAGGTCAAAAACATCTTTGATGTTGCATATAATAAGCACACAATAAATTTATGAGTAAGTTGAAGAGATGAGTGAGATAAAATAATATAAAAGCTCTATGCTCTATGGGGTACCATACAAGTATTATATGTCTGCTTGTACAAACATTAGGTGCTTCAGTTAGGGAAATATCCAATTTCTGAGATGTTTTATGGAGTTGACTCCTATGATCAGTTTCCTTGTTAAAATAATTAGTAGAGACCAAAGATCTAGATTGTAGGCCTTTAGACAAATACAGTGGTCTCGAGTTAGTCTCCCGAGTTCTCTAAGTTGGTGACACAAAACTGCAATATGGTGACCAGAACTGGCCGTGAAAATTATAAACCAGAAAATCCCTCAATGACAAATTACCTTTTATTTAAGAGAGTGCAGGTTCTGTTGCATGGTGGCTATTGTTTAGGAACCACCTGCTGACCACCTAGTTAATTCAATCAAAGAAAGAGAGAGGAAGGAAAGATGGAGGGAAGCAGGGAGAGAAAGAGAACGGGAGAAAGAGAAGAAGGGAAGGGGACAAGGATGGAGGGAAGGAGGAAGGAAGGGGGAGGGGGAGAAGAGGGAAGGGAGGAAGGAAGACTTTTTTCTTGGATAACCCAGATAATTAGATAACATGGTATTCTGAAATTCTTAAACCAACTCCATAATTTAGACTTCAAAATCATTTCCATTTATTGAACAAATTTCTCAAGAACATTTTTATATTGATGAAGTATGTCTTTTTCTTTGGAAAAAAAAAAGGCAATCTAACCTAAATGAACATCAGCCAAAGCAGAGTGCAAAATGTTGGAGAGGAATCAGGAGCTCTGAGCACATTTTATACTCGACTGTCTTGGCTAGGGTAGGGCTCAGCAGTAGTGTGCTCCAGATGATAGATTGGAGCTATACTTGGCTCTTTATGGATCTGGCTGATATCTGGCTGTCCAGAAACCTTTTCTTCCTCTGAATTGCCTTTATATTTGAGAGAAAATGCAATACTTATTTTTTAAGAGCAAAATTATCTCAATGCAATTCATTTCTAAAACCCTTGTTATGCTCTCTTCTGTTTATCTGTCATGTTGTCCAAATACATATATACCCATATATATTTAAAATATGAAACAAACTATATTTACCTCGAACTTTTATTAATTACGCATTTTAAAATCCATGGATATGCAAATAATAGATTCAGGACGCTAAACATAGTAAAGAGGCTGTAACTTATATTTATGTATGCGTATATGTTTATAAATGCTATCTTTTTTTAATCTTTAATTTCATTCCTTCTCTCTTTCCTTACATATTGACAACGATGTGGCATCATTTTTATATAAGAATACCACATAGACTATACATTGTATTGTTTCTAGGTGTGATGGCTTGAGATAACATTGCTTTTTCTATTAATGTCCTTCAGTAACTTGTCCTTTTTTTTTATTTTATTATCCTTTCTCTTGATTACTTTTTCCCCCTTATATTACATAAAAATGAATGTTTCTATTTTAGGAGTGATGGAACAGAGAGTTCTTTATCAGAATCTGATCCAGATCCCATTTCAAAATGACAAAATGACCAAATAGTTATCGTGATATATTCCAGAATGAGAGAGCAAATTTAATAATCCTGATCCTTCGCTTAGCTCCAACATTAGTCCTCTACCAGGTCTCTGCCAAAAACAATTCAATGACTTCTCTGTGTCTTTAGGATGAGGACAGATCCTTAACGTGGCATCCAGAGCACACTCAGGCCGGGCCCTGCTCTGCCCAGCTATTTTCACACCATCTTGCTTGCTCTCTACCCTTCAGCTATGCTTTATTGTTCTCATTTCCACCCAAGTGGACTAAATATTCATATGGATTGACTCATTTAATTTAACCCTCAAAACAACTTTATGAACCAGATAGAACATTATCCCTGTATATATGCGAAGAAACTTTTAGGCACAGAGAGGCTAGAAAAGTTGTTAAGGATATAAAGATAAGAAGCCACAGAACTAGGATCTTGATCCATAGGTCAGCATTGAAGCACTCCTAGAAATTTCTATAAAGAAGTCTATTTTGTTGTTATCTAGTTACTTGGCAAAGCATCTTTGGAAAAACAAGAATAATTAACCACTTTCCATGTAGTTAATGACAATGTATCAGTCTTTCAATTATCTTCTTTAAGAACTTATTTATTCCTACTTAGATTTGCTTTGATGCATTTCTTATAAATAACTTCCAATAGTTTACAGACCAATCCCTCAAATATCCATAATGAATTTGACATCTTTTCAACATGTGTATTCGCAAATTATTCATTAGTTTGTATAGTATTTTTAAGACTTGATGATATTGATTAGTTTGTACAGTAATTTTGAGCCATTATGACCATGATGATCAATGTTTCTGGCAAATGTTCGTCTACAGGAAATCCAAATTAAAAGATTTCCTTCTAAAAAGCTATTTGCCCAAAGATAACTCTTTCAAATAGGCAGGAAAACATCAAGTAAGATTGGCTTATCACTTTAATATTGTAATAGTAAATGACAATTCCTGAGATATGACAGGGAAGATAACTGTGATACTTTTGCAATAAAGTATCAATCCCTATTCTCTCCTCCAATGACAATGATACTGAATGCTTGTTAATGAATTCTTTACTATTCTTTGGTAGGGAGCATTTTTAGTGAAAGGTACTTGGACTTTGAAATTTATAAACCTTGCTCTATTGATTACTAGCTGTGTGCCCCGGGCAAGTTAAACTTTCTTAACTCCAATTTCCTCATTTATAAAATGGGTGATTTTACTTGCCATGGAGGTTATGAGGATTAAATGAGATAAGAAATAAAATGTATAGCACAACACTGACATATACTGGAGGTTATATACCTAATACTGTCTTTTTTTTTTTTTAAAGATTTTATTTATTTATTTGAGAGAGAGAGAGAGAGACATCACAAGTAGGCAGAGAGGCAGGGAGAGAGAGAGGGGGAAGCAGGCTCCCTGTTGAGCAGAGAGCCCGATGTGGGGCTCGATCCCAGGACCCTGAGATCATGACCTGAGGCAGAGGCTTTAACCCACTGAACCACCCAGGCACCCCCTAATACTGTCTTTTTAATTTTAACCCCTCTCTAAAGTAGATTGTCCAGAACATCTTGATAATGGTCATTTCTTTCTAAAAGTTATTCTAGTCCTTAGTATTGCTGCCAGTTATTCTAACCATACAAAATAAGAAGTGACAGCATGGCATTGATATTTATGGGTGAAATGAATACTCTTATCACATTTTTTTAGGAACTAGATTTCCCTTAAATAATTATAGATTTCAGATTTTCTCAAAATAAATGAATAGTTCTTGTCTGATGCAAAATATAATTAGCCAACTTAGCTTTTGGTTTGATAAAGATGGCTGAAACAAAATATATAGAGTGTCATAAAGACAAATATAAACTAGAGTATCAGTGACTACTTGGAGTATTTCAAAATGTATGTACATTAGATAACAGATGGTCAAGGTCAAATGCTTTGATTTAGGGATGGAATTTTGGTACTTACATGAATACATGGCATTATTTGACACATACAAAAATATAAAAAGAAGAGCAAGTTCAGAAAAGAATTCTGTGTTTATATAAAAACAATAAATCTTGAAAAAATGTTTTTCAAAAAACTATTGGAAGATGAGTTTAAAGGTTAATAATCTAGCCAAAATACGAGTAATCATTAAAACTTTGATTTCCCAGCCTCTACTCCAATATTTCATACCCTTTAAATGATTGGTAAGTAATGCATAGCAAAGGAATGAAGAAATGAGTACATTTACAAAAATGATATTCTATTCTTGGTATATACATCTTGTCCCCTCTCACACAGGGGAAAAGATTTTGTAACTCAAGACTCAACAATAAGAAACTGCATTAAGCTATAACTTCTAAAGCGGTACATTTTACTATCGCCCATTGGCTAGGTATACAAAAGAGCTGCTGAGGGAGACTGGTAGGTTCAAATCGAAACCAGAATCATTTATTAAATAAAAATGCATGCTTTCTTTCAGTTAGTGGCATTACAAGGTCCCACACACCCACTGTGAAAATCTGAGTTGGCATCTATTCTACTTCTCACAACTAGTCTTTTTTTAAAAAAAACAAGAAGAGCTGCTGTTTGACTCTATAATGTCAAAGCCACATCTTTTCTAATCCTCAGCTACCATCTAGATTCAGACTCGTGCAGCCAAGACTTAATTCAACCCACCCTTCCCATTTCTTTCTTTCTTTTCTTTCTTTCTTTCTTTCTTTCTTTCTTTCTTTCTTTCTTTCTTTCTTTCTTTCTTTCTTTCTTTCTTTCTTTCTTTCTTTCTTTCTTTCTCTCTCTCTCTCTCTCTCTCTCTCTCTCTCTCTCTCTCTTTCTTTCTTTCTTTCTTTCTTTCTTTCTTTCTTTCTTTCTTTTCTTCCTTCCTTCTTTTCCTTCCTTCCTTCCTTCCTTCCTTCCTTCCTTCCTTCCTTCCTTCCTTCCTTCCTTTCCTCCCTCCCTCCCTCCCTCGCACCCTCCCTCCCTCCCTCCCTCCCTTCCTTTTTACAGTTCTGTACTGGTCATTTTATTGTCTTGTTCAGAACTCCTTATCTGTTCCTTTTTGCTAGTATTTGTATTCTCTCAGGGTATCTGGGAGTGAGGAGGAAGAGAGATTGATGGTTTGCTTTGGGACAGAGGGTCTAGGCCTCTAACCTACTTCAGACAGAGAAGCACTACTTTTATCCATTCCACAGATGAGGCTTCTGTTTAAGATGCTATTTGATGCAAGCTTAAAAACCTTGAAAACTATTGGTCTATCTGTGGTCTCACTCCCATTCAAGCCCCAGTTATGTCCTTCTCCAATAAGTGACAGCATGGGGCGCCTGGGCGGCTCAGTGGGTTAAAGCCTCTGCCTTTGGCTCAGGTCATGATCTCAGGGTCCTGGGATTGAGCCCTGCATCGGGCTCCCTGCTTGGTGGGGAGCCTGCTTCCCCCTCTCTCTCTACCTGCCTCTCTGACTACTTCTGATCTCTTTCTCTCTCTCTGTCAAATAAATAAATAAAATTAAAAAAAAAAAAAAAAAAGCGACAGCACACCTGTCCAGATTTGAATTCCATCATACTTTTTTGTTTCTTGTTTCAGCCACACTAGATCACTCACAGTTTTTACCATGGGGTGTGTGTTTACCCTCTGGTGTCATTCATATGCTCTTCCATCTTTGAATCTCCCTCCAATCTCTTCTTGTTGAGTCCCTTGTTGAATCTCTATAATCTCTATAATTTGCTTGTGCACTTGAATACATGTTTACTCATCCATAAGACTGTAAGGTCTGATGTCAGAAACCTCAATAAATTCAAGTTTTCATATTGTGCTCATATTTAGCCCATTTTTTAAAAACTTAAGTAAATTTTATATTTCTTAGGTCAACATTATTTAATTATTGAAAAAAGTCTGTACCCTGTTGTACTATATGCTGAGCATTGATCCATGTATTTTTTAAAATGATATTTAAATGAGTATGTTTAGAATCGATCTTAACTAGTCAAAATTTTTAAGTATGCCAAAGAGGAATTTGTCCTCCTGTTTTTTTGTTTGTTTTGTTTTGTTTTAAAAGATTTTATTCATTTATTTATTTATCTATCTATTTAGAGAGAAAGAGCACAAATGGGAGCAGGGAGAGAGAATCTCAAGTAGACTCATTTGAGGTGGAGATCGTGGTTGGGCTTGATCTCACAACCCGGAAGTCATGACCTGAGCTGAAACCAAGAGTCGGGGGCTTAATGGACTCCACTACCCAGATGTCCCGCTCCTGGCTTTAAAGATATGGAAACTGAAGGACTAGGAGATTATATTATAGTTTTTGTTTTTCACTTCATACAATGGCTCTAGAGAATAAAAATATCCCATTTTCTTGACTTAACCCACAAGGGAGCCCTTATTTTACCCTAACTTTGCTTTTTTTTTTTTTTTAGTTTTTCTCAGAATGTTCCCAAAAACTCCCTCCTTAAACTTCCTCAAAAAGTTTTCTCCTTTTCCTCAGTACATGAGCACCTTACGTTTTGTGGCAATAGAGTCTATATGTGGATAGGCCATACATATTTAGTTCTTTTTAATCTTACCTCACATCAGCCCTTTGAGCTCCTCAATCATTTTTGTAGCTCTCTCTGAATTCTCTCCGGTATGATGACATCCTTCTGGTACGGAGGTTTTCATAAATGGACACACTTGTCTGACTCATGATGTGTTATCTCTGCATGTGCTGCCCAAACAGTTTTTATAAACCACTCTATCATCCTGGGCAATCTCATACTAATTTTCTGTAACTATCATTCCCAGGTCTCATTCAACATTACCATTTTCCAAGTATAGTAGCTCCATTTCCCTGATTATCTGTGAATTTTTCATCCAAGATGCATTACTTTACATTTTTCAAGGCCTAATCTTATTTTGATATTTCCTACTCAAAGCTGTAACCTCTCTATATTCATAAACATATTTTCTGTTATAGCTGCTACTTGCAAACCACCCAAATTTTGTGATATTTATAAATTTAATATATGATTCAGCGACCCTCCATAATTATTAGTCTTAAGTCAAGTTATATTATCCAGACTCTTGCTATTTTTTTTTTTCTCTCCCCAACAAGAAAATAAATACAAATCTTAGGTAGTCTCACCACTCAGTCTATTGTTCCGTGTTTGATCTTTTGCTTATATGCTTTCATACAGATGAGTGACTGACACATCACATATTTCCCAGGCTATTGGGATTAGTTTTCTAAGTCATACTTTTTTTTTTTTTAAAGATTTTATTTATTTGACAGAGAGAAACAGCGAGAGAGGGAACACAAGCAGAGGGAATGGTAGCGGGAGAAGCAGGCTTCCTGCGGAGCAGGGAGCCCGATGTGGGGCTCGATCCCAGGACCCTGGGATCATGACCTGAGCCGAAGGCAGACACTTAACGACTGAGCCACCCAGGTGCCCCAACTAAGTCATACTTTTAATAGAACATATTAAAATACACATCGAGCTATGTATTACCTCTTATATTGCATACAAATTATTTTCTTTTCATTGTTTACTAGAGTTTGAAAGCTGTGATTCAGGACTGTATTACACTTATGTTACTCTTTTGGATAAAATGAAAGAATTGTCCCTCACAGTCCTGTTTACGAATAGAGAGAAATACTTCTTTTTAGGACTTATCCCTTTAGTCATCCCTTTAGTCATCTTAGTTGGACAAACAAACCCTTGGAATTCCTTCCACACTTCCTTCTAAAAGTGTTTCTACCCATAGATTTCGCAGAGGGAAGGGGCCCAGGTGATCCCATAAGCATAAAATGGGTGATATGCTGCTGTTTAGACCTCAGATAAATATCTGACACAAAATTAGCCCATCTGGAGGCCTACAAGGTAGTCCAATGCAAGAATTCTTGGATAAGAATACAAGGTAGTCCAATGCAAGAATTCTTCCATACATGGATATAGTGATGTAACATTTAATAATATTTTTATATATCTGCAAGGATAATAGAAGTGTTGTTATTAAATTTTTATTAGTAGAGGAATTGAGATATGAAGAGTTTGAATGGCTTCCTTAACTTTACACAAATCAGCCAGGTGGAGATTTTTGCAGTCACCAGGAATCCAATATTGGTAACTGCAGGAAAGCTCAGAGTTAACCCGATATTGGATTTCTATTGACTGCAGAAGTCTCTCTCCTTCTACACACGCCTTTTTAAGTCAAAGCTCGGGGCCACTCAGGATTATAGTTTGCTGGTAGCTACAGGACTCATTCACATCATGGATTTTTTCTGGTTCTCAGAGGATCTCCATTACTATCTTGCAAGATCATGCCTCCATTCAAGATAATGTTGTCTATATTCTATGTGGAGTTTTTATATATTTCATAGTGGGAAATTTTCAGGGCATCTAGCTTGCCACTTTGCTAGGAGAAAAAGACTGCAGTGACTTCATGCCTCTGTCTGTATCCCTGACCTAGAATGTGTCTGAGAATGCCTTTGCTGGTATCCCCTCTGCCAAATGATGTCTGCAGGTAAGAGCTGGCAATAAATGTATTTTTAGGGAAATTAACAAATGAATTGATCCATTTGACTTAATTGGCTAAAATAATAGATCAATAGCAATTTATTAAAATCTCTACCTGTTAAGCATTACAGTCTGATAGAGATACCTTCTAAGGTTAGATGGAACTCAGAAATAGCTAGGGCACCTCCCTAATGAGGACTTGCCTCAGAGATTCTTGGCCACCCTGGCTCATGGAATCCTTTGCCTATCTAAGGAAATCAAGGAAGTTTTTTTCAAAGAAAAATGCACACCCACACATAATGTGTGACCTATGCTTTCATTAAGTTCATAGTTCTTGAAAGACCATCCATAGACCACCCAGGTATGTGTGCCACAGCCAAGATTCCCCCCATCCCCTGAAGAGTCTGAGTAATTTGTAGCTACTGGTATTATGACCCCTGTACACATGGCCACGTCTCTGTTTTCCACAGTTGCTTGAAATCACCCAGCTGTCACTATAACGTCAGTTTCAGAGTCACAGACAAAAATGTCTAATGGGCTCTGCCTATGCTATGTACCTGAAAGATGAGATGCCAGGTGGCTGGGGAAGGTAACAGCTACCTCTTCTGAGCTGAAGAGACCCTTCCTCCCACTTCTTTTGGGGTGGGAGGAGGGGTGTTTCAATCTGGGTGGTCAAACTAGCAAATAAACACTAGAGTCCTCACAAACAAAAGCAGAAAAAGAAAATTCTTGCCAAGTTGGAAAAAATTAACCACATTTCACCATTCCAATCCATTGTTAATATAGTTCAGTATTTCCTTCATTTTCCCTGTAATTAAAGTTTTTCTTTATTATTACTTTATCTTCAATTGTGTGCTTTGTTTCTCTCATTTAGTATCTATCTTATACTATAAACAGCACACTATAAACTCCATAATTGTATAGAGTTATGTTATATCTCTATCTCTGTATCCATCTCACTACCAAAAAAATCTGCCCATCTTTTCTTGGAACAAAATGGACCATAATATTAATAGCATTTCTGTCTGGGTAACACAATTTTAATTGTTATATCTTTCTGTGTTCTAGGGCTCTTAGACCATGTCCTAAGGTTTCTGGTTTACAAAAAGAAATGCAGTGAAAGTATCAAAATAAATCATATCAGTTTCTTTATTTCCATATTTTCCTTCACATGGCATTTATAATCACAATTTTTAGTTGCGGCATAATTTCCAGTGAGTAACTGAGAGAGGCCCTATAACTACTACCTTTTCTTTTATTATCATATCAATGTACTTTTTCTCTATTTTTAGACTACTATTCCAAAATAATTTCCATAAATGCAGTTATTGGCTCAAAGATGGTTATTGCTCTCAATTAACTGCCAAACTCCTTTCCAAAATCCTATACTAATCGATAATGCCACCAATGAAAAAAGGTAATAATTTCATGGCCTCCTGGTTTACATGTGTAATATAATTTAACTTTTCTGATAATGTAAAAAAAAATGGCAATTGATTTTTGTTTTACTTTGCCTACCCCTGATTATCTGAGCAAGGTTTAACAAGTTCCATATTTATTTCTAAACTTTTGTATGACCTTGCATTTTTTTATTTTCTGCAGTTTCTGCCCTTTGCCTACTCTTTGGTGTTATACATACTTGAGTACAGCATATCATTGAGTGCTTCATTTACTTAACCATCAATTATGTTTACAAATAGAGAGTCACATATTGTACTCAGCTGCATCAAGCATGCATACTTATATTTTTGGATTTGTTCAACTGGGTCTATTTTTCTTAACATCTTCCCATTCCCATATTTTTGGATTTGTTCAACTGGGTCTATTTTTCTTAACATCTTCCCATTCCTCCTAAGCAGGAAAAATTAGCAAATACATGCACACATTCACACAGAATCAGAACAAAATTGTTAATGGGTGAATTGAATGATAAGTTTTTTTAATGAATAGGTTTTTTTTTTTTTAATGGCTCCAGACCACTGATTCTCTCAGAATATTTTTAATTTTTCCTGATTGTCAAATAATTTCTTTTTCATTTGTTTGACTAAGAGCAGGTTTGTTTGCCTGATCATGAAGTATCGAGGGAGTCAATAGGGTTGGCTACCAGAGAATTTACAGCTTCAGATCAATCATCTGCATTAGTGTCAGAGAGAAAAAAACCAGTGTCAGTGGGGATTTATGGTGAAGAGTTATGGTGGCAAAGGGATAGATGAGAAAGATACGACCGTGGGGATTTAGTTAGGCCACAATGAAGAGGAGAAAAGGAAAGAAGTGTACGTTGCTTGGCATAACCAGGGCAATGGATTAGGGAGAGAAAGGAGCAGTGAATCACGGTCTGACTGAATGTCTGCTCTGCTGGAGGTGAGTACTGGAGCTCTTCATCTGCTCCAAAAAAATATTCCCATCATGTTTACTCCTCGGACAGCAGGAAAGGAGGGAAATGAAGAAAATGTAATGATAAGTTGGAAGAAGCAGAGAAATAATTTTGGAATAGTCTGGTCATGATCGAATATTAAATATGAAAAAGTGAAGACACCTTTTTGCATATTATAGGGATAAAAAATAAGCTTAAAGTTTTGAGAAATAGTGAAATCTTAAATATATCAGCGTACCCTGTGAAGATATTAGCGGAACACTGAGAAATGAGAGATTAGAGAAGGGGGGGGTGAAAACAGAAACTAGTGATTGATCTACACAGAGAAGGTAGTCAAAATATCATAGAAAACACCTCTTTAAGAGGATGGCTGAGAAAAAATTGTATCAATCTCCCCAAGTACTACAGGAGGATATGTGAAGTTATTGGGAAAAAGATGAGGACTCAGTAAGAAAAGATCTCTATATTTAGGGCACAATATTTCTTGAAGGGCCATTGTGTGGCATGTGCCAATTAGTTACGTATGTAGAAAGATGAATAAGATGTATTTAGTAGGAAAATTTCAAAGTGTTGTCTGAGGAATAGTAGGGAGATAAAACAAGAGGAAGAAACTAGTTTCATCTAGGCCTATTCTAAAAATCTTTTCAAGAAGATAAAATAAATATGTTGTGTTTTATTTGCCCCAAAAACCCAAAATGATGACAGCCAGAAAGCCACAATTTTGCTTTGTGCTGAGGTTTCATTAAATCATCAAATCATATCATAAATCATATGAGGTTTCATAAAATCATTTTTTGTAAAACTTGGTACAACGTATGTTTCTATTATAAATATAATAATATATATTTTTAAAATTTTGGAAGTAACTGAAAACACAAGAAAGATTAAGAAATCTTTCCATAGTCACATCATCTCTTGAATGTCTTTCCACTGTTTTGTCTCATGCATGGTAGTTGTTTTTTGGTTTGACTCTTTTTGGGGGTATATTATTTTCTTATAGCTATAGTCACGTGCAAAAATAATATCGTGGTGTCTTTTCTTCACATACTTTATAACCACATGCTTTTTAAATTATTACATGACAGCACTTTAAAAAATTTCAAAATAGTTAAGAAGATGGTTAAGATATAATTTATTCTTCTAATATTGAACGGTTGGTTAGGTAATACTGCAATAGGTCATTTGATAAATTTTAACTATTTTTATAATGATCAGTATCATCGACCTATGTGAGAATTGCTATTTTAGGGAAATCATCAGAAAGCATCCAACTAACCTAAATACAAAGCTGATACCTTTTTTCAATTATCAAGTTGCTACATAACAACAACCTTAAAATAAAATGAAACAAAACACAACAAAATGAAAAGCTCCTAAATCTACAACTTGGGTGGGGGTTGGCAGGAACAAAAGAGCAGTTCAAGATGCCCATAAGATAAGTCATCTTCCCTGGCATTTATAAGGATCTACTGAGGCTCTGCAAGACTTGATGTCTATTTTACTGGAAGATATCAGTGAAACGGTATAGCATTTCCCTCAAGCAATACACATAGCATGTATTCAGGAAGGATTGGCTGCATTTAGACATGCAATGGGCTTGGGTGCCTTGAGTGGGAGGCCACTCAAGGTGGAAAAAGCCTCTGTGTGGAAGTAAGGGGCAACCCTGATGTATCTTCTTAAATCTTTCTGAGATCTTAACAAAGGATCTTACAGACCATACTTGATTTGATCTTTGACCAGGATCAATTCTTCATTAGAGAATCGTTTGCTGTCAAGAGCGATGGGAATGAGAAGTAGCTTTATTTTAGGACCCCACAAGTCCTGGGACATTTATATGTCCTCAGATTTTGCTTGTAAACCAATCAGTTCTTTTCTTAGTTCATCTCTTAGCTCTCTCATTTGAGTCAAGGCAGTTAGAAGAAGCCAGGAAGTACCTTCAGTACTTTTCCTGGAAATCTCTTTAGCTAGACCTTCAAGTTTCTTACACATATTTCTTTTCTTTTCTTTTTTTTTTAAGATTTTATTTATTCATTTGACAGAGAGAGATCACAAGTAGGCAGAGAGGCAGGCAGAGAGAGAGGGGGAAGCAGGCTCCCTGCTGAGCAGAGAGCCCAATGCGGGGCTCGATCCCAGGACCCTGAGATCATGACCTGAGCCGAAGGCAGAGGCTTAACCCACTGAGCCACCCAGGTGCCATCTTACACATATTGCTTATTTCCACGGTAACTCAGGCAACAGTTTTGTCAAACTTTCTGCTACTACATAAGAAGGGTCCTCTTTCCTCCAGTGTCCAAAATAATTTTCCTGACTCTTCTTTAAGCTCTCATTGATGGCCTCCTCTGGTCTCTTTAGACTTCCGTTATCAGTCTCTTTGAAGCCCTCTGAGCTTTCACTAACTGTCTTTGAGACCCTTGAAGCTTACGTGTACTGCCTGATCCCAAAGGCAATGCCGCACTCTTTAGGCCCTTTGTCACAGGAGCACTTTCAGGTCCCCAGGTGTGTTTCAGTTAGCTATTCTTGCATAACACACCACTTCAAATGTGATGGCTTTAAACAACCTCAATCATTTATTTTACTCACATATTTGAAATTTTGAGCTTAGCAATTACAAAGTCAGTAGGTACATCTTATCTCTGCCTCTTGTTGTGTCTGGGAGAGGGTGTAGATCCACTAGTGGTTGGAGGATCCATTTTCAACTTGATAGATAGGTTAGTGCTAGAAGCTCAGCAAGGATGTGGACCAGGGGGACTCTCCATCTTTTACAACCTCCTTGGAAATCACAGAGTGTCACTTCTGCTATAGTTAAAAATCCATCCAGTTCAAGGAAAGGGAATCTAGACCCTGCCTCTCAACAGGAGCTGTGTCAAAGTCACGCATAAAGAAGAGCTTGTGAGCATGTGAAGGGTGCCTGGGTGGCTCAGTGGGTTAAAGCCTCTGCCTTCGGCTTAGGTCCTGATCTCAGGGTCCTGGGATCTGTCCTGGGATCCAGCCCCGCATCGGGCTCTCTGCTCAGCAGGGAGCCTGCTTCCCCCCCCCCCCTCTGCCTACTTGTGATCTCTCTCTCTGTCAAATAAAGAGATAAAATCTTCAAAAAAAAAATCACTACCTTGTAAAAAAAAGAAAAAAAGAAGAGCATGTGGGATCATAGATACAGTTGTGGCCCCTTTTGGAATAATGCAACCTGTCATATACCTATCAGTATTCTTGAGGGAAACTAAAAATACTACTGATAGTATTAAGTGTTTTGGTTGATAATATAACAGTGGCAATTTGTATTTGGCTGTTGCTCTTGCTTTGGAGTGTGTGTGTGTGTGTGTGTGTGTGCGTGCGCACACACGCATGTATGTGTGTGACATATATTTTATTTGTGCCTTTCTGAAGTGGAAGCTAGATAGAGGTGGAAAGAAATGTTTCTTTGTAAAGTATAAACTAAAATAGACCTTGTAAGAACTGTGGCTTATTTGCTTGTTCCTATGGAAATGGGCATTTGGTGGGGAGAGTGGAGAGAGCTGTGTTTTCTTGTGGGTGGGGCAGGTGGAAAGTTGTTTCTATGAGAAAAAGAGCAGAGCATAGATGGTGGAAGAAAGAATCTCATAACAGTCCGGTGATAACCAGAGTTGCTTAGGAGACCAACTAATTAAATATAGCTGAGACATGAATAAAAGAGCATTTCTTAGCCTCCATACAAAATCTAGTGATTCTCGGGAGAGTTTGAAAACGCGGAGAGTTTTGCTCAGACCTTTGACAAAGACACAGGCTCTCTCATGATTGCCATGTCAACAGTACCACCTGTGAGGCTTCTCTAGGCAGTGGGCTTAAAGGTTGGACACCTCAGCTGGGCACAGTGTTAGCAAGAAAAAAGGAACATAACAGATGCCTTTAGGGATGGCAGTTGACAGAACTTGTTTATAAATGTATGTTATATATACCTTCTTCGGGAGTTTAAGAAATAACTTCAGGATAATTCTGACAGGATAATCCCTACAGGAGGAATTGTTTTGACACCCAACAATTAAAATGAAGGGGTTTCAGTCAATTCAGTGTAGGGCATAAAGAGTAATGTGATGTCATTTTACACTCATGGGCTAGAGTGGCCCGGACATCAGTTTCTGTAGCCACCATAAGGTTAAATGTGGTACTTGCCTCCTTCCTGGAGAGTTGTTACCTAGGAGCTGTTGTCTCTGAATGGGTGTGGAAAGAGTACCTATGGTAAAGCGGTACACTGGCCACCTGGGTCAGAATAACAATGCCCACTGGGGCTATTTTGTGTTTATTTTAATTTTTGGTGAAGACTTACATTTCAAAAGGGAGCTAAGGATAGTATGGCTGTGAAAAGAAAGCAGGGTATAAAGAAGCTTCCTACCTTGTGAGAGTGTGTGTGTGTGTGTGTGTGTGTGTGTGTGTGTGTGTTAACGTCTTATGGGCTCTAGCAGGAAGTTGGGGAATTCTGCTGGTCCAATGCCATTTTAATTGGGAAACATCATCTAAATTTCATAAAGAAAACAGAGAAGAACACTTCAGTTATCTGTCCGAGAAGATGATTTTCTATGAATGATAATCTGGGAAAACCAAAGGCACTTTTTAGACCAACATGAAATATTATGAAAAAATAATTATGGGAGTACTGTTGAGTGTGCTATGAATTCTGTTTTTCATTATTTATTTTTCTCTGCTTTCTGCGTTATTTAAAAGCCAGGATTTCAATAATTCCAGTATTCTCTCATATAAAGCCCTCTGTTCTATCAACAGTGGGACAAGTATCTTAGTATAAGAGATAACAAAACATCTGAAATGAGGGCACCCCAGGACAGAAGATGTTCACCATGCAAAGCCTTTGAAGAAAGACATTGCGTCTCAGAAGGAGTTATAAATTTGCTGTGAATAAGACAAGAGCAGCACGAGTTTTAAATCACTTCCCATATACAAGCTCTCAATAGGAATGCATGAAAGCAAAATAAAGAGCGCTTGAGAAAACTTAAACTAGCTACCCGAAAATTGTACTTTTTTTTTTTAGAGAGGGAGATAAAGAGAAGGGGGGAGATAAAGAGAAAGTGTCCCTGCACTTTATAAAGATAAAGAGAAGGGGCAGAGAGAGAATCTTAAACAGGCTCCATGCTGACTTGAGGTTCAATCTCACAACTCTGAGATCATGACCTGAGCAGAAATCAAGAGTCAGACACTTAATCAACTGAACCAGCTAGGCACCCCCCAAAATTGTAACTTTAACAAAAGTATCATTAAGAAAGAACATATCTCATCACCTTTCCACTTCAACAGATGGCCAGGACTTGGGGATTTTGAAATGGTAATGCTCTAACGACTTAATCTTCTTTACCTACTCTGACCCTGCTCTTCTTGTCCAAAAGCTCTTTCCTATTCATCTTATAAGATTCAATGAAAGGGTTGACTCTACTTGGAAGCAATGCCTGACTCTTCCCCACAGCCTCCCCACCACAAGCACTGACTTAGGCAAACTGTCCTTCCTTAGGCATCCAGTTGGAGTACATAATCTTAGCATTCTCTTTGCTGATTTGTTATCTTGATCTGCCCCTTACTCTGACCCGAACATACAGCCAGTGACTAAAACATAAGTTCTTTTAAGCAGAAGTAATGTCGGTCTCTACTTATCTATCATTTGTATTCAATACAGTATCTGGGACCAAGCAAATGGGTTCCTAATCACCTCCCATAAATGACTCAACAGGCAAGCAAGGAAATTAGTATATATATTCAAGACAAAAAAAAATCTGCTATCTCTTCTTTCTCTTCTCTAGGATTCTTTTTTTAAGACAAATGCTGAGCAAAAAGGATTTTTCAGACTCTACACAGATATTATATCATTCTATTACTGAGGAGAGAGATTGAGTTGACAGCTGACACAGAGAAAGCAAAACTACACAAGTATTTTACTTTTGTCTTTTTCTTCAAGGAGAATGACTTGCAAACCGGAAAGGCTAAAAATGATGAAGAGGTAAATGTGAGAAGACAGTAGGGAAGTACTGAGATTCTTTAAATGCATCCAAATCTCCAGACTAGGTGAATTTCATCCTATGAAACTGAAATAAGTTACAGACATGACTATAGAGCCTCAATTGATAACCTTTGACAAAAACTTGCTGGAAAACCAGAAATGGGAAATCTTCCTCTGATTTTCAAAAAAAAAAATAAAAAAGCAAAATCTGGAAACTACAGTAAATGACTATGACCCTGCCACTGGTAAAATTACAGAACGGTTTTTTAAAAGGTTATTTTATTAGCACTGGAAAAAGGAAGTGATGCTCATTACTAGCTTTAAAAGTTTCACCTAGAACAAATCATTCTGAACAAATCCTTTTTCTCTTCTTATATATTTTTCTTTCTTTTTTTTTTTAAAGAACATGATTACAACATAAATGAATGAAGAATTTGCAGTGAACATCAAATATGTGATTCAGGACAAAATTTCATCAAATCCCTTAATGTTTCCTTTGTCACAGTATTCAACATGAACTATGTTTAAGTAAGTAGATTTGTAACTGGTCTGACAATCCCCCTAAAAGTCACGTGATATATCATCATTACCACGGAGGCACAGGTTCCTATCTTTAGTCATATTATATAGTACCATTTTATTTATTTGGATACATGTATAGAAAGGATAAGATCTCAAATTTGTCGATCAGAAAAAGGTAGACAAGTTGGTTATTATTACATTCAGATTGTGAAAATATGTCAAATCTTTGGAAAAATTGTCCCAAAGTAATTAAGTAAAAATTAGATGACATAAATATAAATTGAATAATGACACCATGAAAAAGAATGGGTCTTTTTCAGGTCATATGGAAAAGAGCCTAAAACATAGCAGGTATTACAGGGGAACATTTATTCCCCCTTCCTCATGTTTCTATGTGGAAGGACCTCCACTGGAGTAACACCACCGACTTCTCTCAACTTTACTCATTTCTGTCTATGGAGAAAGAAGGTGCTACTAGATTGGTGGGTGATGATCATTGGTATCTTCATTCCCCACCCCCTTACTGGGTAGAACTACTCAATAGAAAACTGATGATCACTGGGGATTTGCTTCTTTGGTTTCTATATCAGATCAGATTAAGGCAGCAATCCTGGGTGAGTGCATTGTGCCTGCACTGTAGATGAAAACTTTTCTCCATATGGTCTTCTCAAGTGTCTAGCCTGGTGGGGAGGTGGTCTATGAGTGGGCAATTAGCACAGTGTTAGAATGCCCTTTGAGCTAGACCATTAAGTCATATCCTTCAATCTAACACTCTCAGGAAAATAGCTCACATCATGATCCCCTTCAGTCTGATTCAGTTCATCTCACTGTTGACCACAATCCCCAACAGTAAGTGCTTCCTTAGTATTTACTAATTATTAAATGAAAACCCAAGAGTTATATTTCCTAATATGTGGTGCTCATACCACAGATTGCTTTATTTTAGTTGTTCTGATCTCCCTCTCACATTGGAGCCTTTCTCAAACATCTACTGATAGTAGAGTGGGCAAATATAAAGCTAGGTGGAACCTCTGTGTATGTAAGTATGCATTGTCAGAACTTTTTTTTGAGCCATTTGGAGTTTCGGGGTGGAAACCCAGGAGTCAGCAGTTTTAGTCGTTTTCTCTTGGGCTGATTAAAGTCATATTCTTCAGAGAAAATTCTTCCCATCTCCTGCTTGGATGGCAGAATCATGGCTGCTAGCATTTTGGGACTTGGGTGGGAAATAAAGTTGGTGATTCAGTATCGAGGGTGAAAACATTCACCAGTGCTTCTGATTTCTGTGTGGCACTCCTGAACTTAACTGTGCCTGATTCCTCTGAGTCCAAAAAACCGGTTTCACTCTTTCCAAAGAATACACTTCTGGTCATCTGCCAGTTGGTGAGGGGTTATCTTGGTCTTCTGATGGTGGCTTTCTAAATAATCTTTTAACCATTCTTTAAATGTTTGGCCCCATATTCATTCATGTCTTCATGTATCACCCCATTACTGAACCTTCTGAGAATTTTTCAAGGCAGTGAAAGTCAGATTGTTTCTTGGCTCATTCCACAGCTAGTTTGAGTCATGCTTTGGGATCTGTAAAATTAGTTAGAATCTTTCCATTTGTTTGCCAGTTGTTGTTATTATCTTTTTCCCATTTAATGACCTCCTTTCTCCCCCAATCCTTTTCTGTGGATAGAGTAGGCTTTCTGGGAGATGGTGGGAGAAGAGAGGCCAATGAATGTGCCTAGCTTACCATTGTTGGGAGACATTTTCACTTCCAGGTTTCTTATGCTCTTGTTTCCTGGGGCAAGCATGAAGGCCGAGTTCAATGGTTGCAAACGCTGACCAAGGTTTTGGCTTTGCAACTCCTTCCCCACTGGTCAAAAGAATTGCTTTGCAACTCCTTCCCACCTATTGCCATTAAAAACTTAAACTATAATGTAGCTAATGTTGTCATCATCTTTTGGTCTAGAAATATACATGACCAAAACTTCAAAGAGGTAATTAATCACAAACTAAAAACTATCTTTCCTCATTTATGTAGTGCCTCTCTTCATTATAAAATTAGTGACATATGAAAATAGTTCTATTCCTTTCATTGAAAAACTTTTTCTTAAAGTAGACATTTAAAATAGGACTATATTTATTGACATAGATAATTCTAATCATATTAATACTTTCATTGTTTTTGTTTTATAATTTCTTTCCATTTATAGAAAGTTATCCTAGTGTTTTATTTATGCTGATGGGACAAAAATTTCTTTTGAAACAATATTTAGGAACACGCATGAGAAAATTTGAAGAAGATCATCCAGTCTGTACTGGTAGTACCCAAATACGGCAAAATAGTGATGAAGAAATGAGAATGACAAGTTTAAGAAATGCTGGAATACAAGGTAATGTGCTGCTCAACAAATGAATTTGTACATTATTAGATGTGTGATGTCCACATTAAGGGATGACAGGATCTTAAGATACTATACAATATCAGCAATACAGATTGCTGATGCAGAATAGTGTGAAATTCTAGGACTATAAAAGGAATGGAAATATGCTAGTTTAGTGCTTATCCCAGTGTCTAGAAAGTAGTAGTAACTCAAATATTTGTTGCTTGAAAGGAAGAAAAGTGGAAAGAAGTGAAGAAGTTTAACACGGAGAATAGAAGATGTAGTGGGGTGGGTGGGAGAATGCGGTAACCGGGTGATGGGCATTAAGGAGGGCACTTGATCTAATGAGCACTGGGTATTATATGCAACTGATGAATCACTGGATTCTACCCCTGAAACTAATAGTACACTATAAGTTAACTAAATTGAATTTAAATTAAAAAAATTAAAAAAAAAAGATGTAGTGGGAAAGGTGGTATATGTCTTCAAATATACACTATAATGTGAAATAAAAGACTTAGGGAAGTGTCAAGGTGTAGGCTTAAACTTATTAGCAGAATCAGAAGGTTGCAAATTGATGGGAGGGCTAATTTCAGTTAAGCTTTGGAAGAACATCAAGATTTTACATGACTAAATCAATCCATGCTTTTGAAGTACTGAGTTATTGATTATCAGAAATGTTGAAACAGTGACTAAATAATGATCCCACAAGGATGTTGTCAAAGAGATAACTGTAGTCAAAAGGAGGCTGGTCACCAGCAAAGTCTTTGGGAACTTTGGGAAAGTAGGTTTTGGTACTCAAGCCAAACTTACTGAGACAGAACCAGGTGACAATAGACCTCCGGGTTATCTTCCAACTCTCATGTGAATCTAGAATAGGAATTGACTTTTAGGGCATGTGTACAGGAATGTCCCCAGCAGCAACTGGAATTTTCAATTTTGCATGGACATGAACCCTGATCATCAAGTCTTTTATACCTCAAACCTATTCACTTGTCTGTGATATGGACACCTAATCACTCTCATGATGACTTCGTACTCAAAATGTACAAAATGGAACTTACTATTATATTATATCAACAGACTATTTTAAGTAATATGAAAGAAATAGAGTAATGGAAGAGGACCACTTTAGAAACAGAGGACAAGGACATTCTCTCTGAACAGGTGACATCAGGGTTGAGTCCTCAGATAAGAAGGAGCTGGCCCAAGAATGTGCAGGCAGAGGTAAGAACACATATGAAGTCCCTGAGCTCAGAGTTTTCATGAAACAGCTACATGCTTTCAATGTAGCAAGAGCGAAGCTAGCAAGGGGAAGTGTGGAAAGAGATAAAGTCAGAGCCCATCCCTGAGAAAATCATGTGTCCTTATAGACCATGCTATTCATGGCAGAATTAATTGTTTTCTCCTTCACATTCTTTGGGATTTATTCATAATTATATTATGAGCAAGCTGTACTTTGCAATTCCCTTGCATGTTTTAATTACCTGATTCTAAATATGGGATGTAAGTTCCTTAAGGTCAGGATCCATTTACTACTCACCTGAATGTTTCTCATTCTAGCACTTAAAACAATGCCAATATTCTCTTACAAGAGGTTCTCAGAATAGCTGGTTGAGTAAAAATCCTAAGAAAAACTGAATAAAGCGTATTTTCTGTGCCGATCCAAAATATTTGGAATGGCCATTGATGGCTTGAGTTAGGCCAAGGTATCCTAACAATTAAGTTAATATATTGCTATTATTGAGCTGATACTTTCTGCCAGTATTAAAATACCATAAATAATTTTAATTTGTCCTTTAAAAATCTGTTGATTTAATTCATTATAGAATTTAACACAATGAGTAATTCTTAATTAATTCCTAATTAATTTATCAGAAGGTTCGGGTATTCAATTTTTCATCTATACCTAGTATAATATATAATAATATCTCACCACCCTCGTTTTTGCTCCTACTCTGTTTTGACTGGGGCGGTGCCAGGGGCTGCTTCTGAAAGAGGTGCCACTTTTGAGTGGATTCTAGAGTCAGAGAGGCAGGAGGTAGGGGAATCTTGGCTCCATCACACACTAACACAGTAGCTCAGTGAAAATTATTTAATCCCTTTCAGAGTTAGTTTCCTTAACTGTAAATTGAAGATAATAATTACACTTCCTTCCTAAGATTGTGGTACAGCTAAAAGAGATGATGTGTACATAGCATTTAGGGCAGTCCTTGGCACTTTGGGAGTGCAACCTAAATGCAAACTGCTATTATTTTTATGAATTATTATAAAATTATAATATTTAAACTTGGCCTCAGGGTTTTAATTTAAATGATCAAAATTTATACAAAAAAACTCTTACAAAATCCTGGCAGATCAAGGATAAGAGATAACTAGGAGGCAATAATGCAGTAATTCATTTACATCATGTCAAAAATGACTGAAAATAAAACTTTATGGAAGAGTATATTTTTATAAAGATCTTTGCTTCAGACTTTTCTGATAAATATTCCTTTTGGCCTGAGAATTACATAGTTGATTTCTGTATGAAACTGAATATTTTTTGAAAGTTAGGGCTAAATTAGTTGGGTTATTTTTGCATGATGAAAGCGTGAAAACAAAACACCTTTTTTGCTAAAATATTATCTGGTCCTCGTTTCAGCCCAGAGGACTGAAAATACTATGAAATTAAAATTTCAAATGTGGGAAGGAAATTCTATAATATTTGTTAATTCTAGCCCCAAAATGTTCAAAGTTATTTTTGCTTCAAAATCTGGAACTGAACATACACTTAACAATTTATTTCAATTCATACTGTTAGAAGTTTGCCCTGCCTATCTGTGCAGGTTTGAAGGTGTGTTTAAAGTATTTCTCCTTTCTTTAGAGAAAGTTGAATAAAGTGGTAAAAGGAGTAAGTCAAAACAATTGTCGTTTAACAGTTGTCGTTTAACACATTTAGGGTATGCACTAAAATTTTTAAGGAAATACATTATCTCCATTTTAAACTAAGACATCTTAACACCGTGTCATTGGTGCTCAAGGTGAAGGTCTGCATATTAGTGACATTGTTCAGAAAAAGAGCAAAAAGCATCTCATTATATAACACCCTTAACTAATTATCTGGGATCAAATAGTTTTACCCAGGATTCTTTATGGAACAATAGGATTCTAATGATTTTTCTATATCAGGCGGAAGGAGGAGTTCATGCTGCAAGAGGGCTGGTTGAGAAATGCTACAGACACTGACAGGACTGCCTTCCCGGGTTTGTGGACTACACAGCAGTGACCATTTGGACTTTCATATTAAAGGAAAATGTACTTTATATGGCTACATGGGATGGCACTGAGTAATTGTGGTAATGTGGCTTCACTTGCTCTACTTTTCTATTTCCTTATTTAAGCATCTTAAATTTCAGTAGAACATGAATTTAGCATACATCTTGCATTTGATTAGATCACATTTTATATATTTTATGCATTTTAATCCAAGTTTGGCTCTGTGAACCTTACCATCTGTCTGGAGTTGTCATTGCATTTTATTTTTAATTTTAATTTACCCCATTATATTTTTGACTAAAAGTGGTTTTATTTTTGGCAACTTCCTCACCTAGTGTCTTCTCTCTCTCCCATCCATTTGTCACAATGCATCCAGAGAAGACCTTCTAAAACATAAATCTGATCACATTATTCCCAATTGAAACCCATTGTCTTTATAATAAGTCCAAACTCTTTAATTAGACTCATAGACCTTGCATCATCTGGACCCTTTGAATATATCTTTGCACCTTCCTCTTTTTCCTCTATGTTTCTGTATTCCTTCCAATTCTTCTAGCCATGCTCTTTCCTGCCTCTGAGCCTCTCTAAATGCTCTTCCCTCTGCCTGGTATTCTTTCTCCCACACTCTGCCTCAATAGGACCTATTTCTTCCAAGAAGTCTTGACTTACAACCTTACCTTTTCCCCACACAATATACTATATTCTCAAATTTCATAGATTCTGCAAACTGCATTAAGTCATGCAATATTATGTGACCTCCCTGCTCTATTATACTCCAGGAGGAAAGAGAGACCATCTGCTTTAATTACCACTGGGTCTTCTACATCTAGTCTAGGGACTAGACTAGGGACATGATGCTGGCTCAGTAAGTATTTATTAAATGCCTGGATAGGTGGATAAGAAAAGCCACTATAGAAAATGCTATACATATATTATTTATCATTTTTACTTATTAAATATGTAGACATTTTAAAAATAATCTACAGGTATAACTGAGGTCAAAATTACCTATAAACTATAATCTATTTTATTCTGTAGGTACAGCTGTTAATGGTGAACTGTTACATTTTGCAGACTAGTGGATGGTAAATGCAATAAAAATTATCTCAAATCATAATATGTTCTTTGTAATTTATTTAGACATTGTTATCTGAATTTCAATTATTTATGATAATGCTTCATTGCATCTAAAATAAATAGTTATAGAGATTTAAAAATCAATACCCCAATTAGAAGCTTATTACACATAAATCTACGAAATTGCACAACTTTAAGTCTGTGACCAAAACACCCTATAAAAATGCCTCTAAGAATCAGAAAATTCATGAAATATGATTCAGACAGCTGCTAAATCCAAAATGAGAATTGCAGTTCCAGTCTTAGGTAAGGTTTTTAGAGAATGATTCTATGAACTCTGCTAAAAATGGATGTTGTTGATAGTTGCCAGCTTTTTCTCCTGGTAAAAAACAAAATGTTGCTTAGCCATGGCTCCAAAGGGAAAAAAAAACAAACAAACCATGAATTCTAGAATCATTTGGGAAGCCCCACATTTAATAACAACACATCTATTGGAATCAGGTGGGGCAACCCTGATTCCCTGGTTGGCCTTGTTAATATCATTTCCATCCCTTTGCTACCATTCCTATAGGTTCATAGTTTATAGGAAAATACACTAGGCATTAAGGCATTGACACATTTAACAGATATTTACTCAGCACCTATTATGTGATACATACTATAATAAAGGTTGAGAATACAATGATGAATAAGACATGGAGTAAAAATAGATTGTTACTGAGGGCAATGAGGGAGACAAGAGTGATGGGAGGGGGTAGTTCCAAAAGGGGTAAAGTGAAGACCAAATTTAAGGTAGCTCATCTGGAATGCCTCTTATAGGAGGTAAATTTTGAGCAAAGAATAAGAATAAGCAATCAGCAAAAAAGCTGGGAAACACATTTTAGGCAGAGGAAGTGGCAAGTGCAAAGTTTCTGAAGTGTGGAAAAGGATTTGCTGTATTTGAAGATAAGAAAAGAGGCTAATGTGACTGGGGAGTAGTGTCTGTGAGATCAAACTGGAGAGGTACTCAGACGCCTGATGAGACAGGACTTACAGGAGTTTGGGTTTTATTAGAAAAGCGAGAGGAGCCCTTGGAAGGTTTTATGCAAGGAAGTAACATAATCTGATTCACATATCTAAAACTCTTACTCCGTGTGTGCTTGAAATATGAATAAAAGAGGAACAAGAAAGGAAGCAGGGAGCCCTTTCTGAATGTTATCGCTGTGGTCCAGGTGTGAAACATGGACGCGGAAATAATCAAAGATCTATTTTGGAGACCGAGTTGATAGGACTTGTTCAAGGATTGCTTGTGAACGGTGAGGGAGAGAGAAGAATCGAGGGCAGGCCTCGGGTTACATGCCTTCAGCAATTTGGTAGAAAATGGTCCCCATGACTACAGAGAGGGAGCTTGGGGATTGAGTGGATTCCAGGATAAAGGAAGGTTCAGCAGCTCCATCTTGGACATGTTAATTTTAAAAGATAGACACACATAAAGTCACTTGCTGACTCAAAGATAGTCACAGCACATGGGAGAAGGCAGTAGATGAAACAAATCAGAGTCACATAACGAGCGCTTTATGCCTATGAGTGAAAAATCTGTTACTTGCCCACTGGTTGGAGACGCATACTTTGGATTATTTGTGGTGCAGTCTGACAGATTTACATCCAGAATCCCTCATGAAGAACGATCGGGGACTTGGGGTGCGGTCGTGGCAGTGACATTGCTAGCACCGGCTGAAGAATCCCTCCAAGGTCTCTAACTAAACTCCGCGGGCGGAAGTCACTAGTGAAACTCCATCTGAAATTCTTTGCACTTCCTCTTTAAAAGAACAAAGTCCTTTTCCTTTTTGTGCTATTCCAAAAAAAAAAAAAAAAAATTATCTATTGCCTTTTTAAAATTGTGGATTTTTAGGAATATGTTTTTAAAAGAGCATCTGGTTTATTTTGCACTGAAAACTGGTGCTGAGAAGTGAGAAACATGGATCAAGTCAGCACCAACACAGAGACTGTGAATAATTTATTTCATGATTGGAAAACAATTTATTTATTCAGTTTGTATGCTACCATTACTTGTTATTAAAAAGCCTTGCTATGCTCGGAAGGACAAAATTTGGAAGACTTCCTCCCTGCCCTACCATCTCCAACATTATAGCTCTTTCTCAAAAAATTTTTTATTGTGTTATGTTAGTCACCATACAGTACATCATTAGTTTTTGACGCAGTGTTCCATGATTCATTGTTTGTGTATAACACCCAGTGCTCCATGCAATACATACCCTCCTTAATGCCCATCACCAGGCTAACCCATCTCCTCATCCCCCTCCTTACATAGAAATTTCCCACAAATAAGTGAGTCAAGGTAATGAGAAACATTTTTTTTTTAGCTATTAAAGTTTTCACTGGATCTTCCCCTTTTGCCTTCACCTATTAGCCATGAAACTGGGCTCTGTGATTACTACTTCAGGATTGGGTGAACACAGAATTCACCTGCAAACAATTTCCTCCCGAGTTCACTTTTAATTCCAAGAGCTTAAGTCAGTTTGGTGAAGTATCCTGGAGAGACACAGGCTGGGACAGAGAGAGGTATCGGTAAAATACCAAAAACTCAGTTCAATTTAAATTTCCCATGAATAACAGATAATTTTCAGTACAACAATGTAACAATGTCCTAAATGTAGCAATGTAGCATGGCATATACTTCAACTAAAAAAAAAAAAAAAAAAAAGAAGGAAGGAAGGAAGGAAAGAAGGAATTATTCATTATTTATTTGAAATTCAAAGATACCCAAGCATCCTATGATTTTTGTTATTGTTAAATCTGTCAATCATGCCCTGAAGGAGACTTAGAAAGAGGGAGAAACTCCCCCTGACTGAAAATGGAGAAGAAGAAAGACGTGGGAGTTTGGCCCTATTCTAGGAATAGGACATGGCAGGACATGGCATGAGGGGACATGGCAGCATGACAGGAGGTCGGAAGACATCTGAGGGGAGCGGCCAGCTAAGGAGAGTCCACAGTACACAAAGTTTGGCATATATTTATGAAATTGAAACTGTTATTATTGATCTTGTTCTAACTATCTATGCTAATATTTACTCCCGACCCAATATAATTGCATGCCATTTCATTGAAAATATATTTCCTTCACCTTCCTATGTGAATGACAACTTCTCTAGCTATAGATCATTTGTATATGACCCCTTTTTTTTTTTTTTTCACCTCAGAGCTCTGGAGATATTGCTCTATTGTGTTTTGTCATCTAATGTCATGAGCAAACTTGGTATCGGTCTGAATTTTCGTCCTATATAAGTAACCTGTTTTGCCTTTCTGATTATTTTCACCATTCATTCTTACTCCTTGGAGTTAATGCCATTCAAGGGGACATGACTAACTCTTGATATTTTCTAGTCCTACGGGATGATCCTGGTTCCTAGGCCGATTTTGCCAAAGATCAATGCTTCTGAAGCAGCTCTCCTCCTGCCACCGTCAGAGGCCTACTCTCAGGTGACTGCACAATAAATATAATTGTCTGGGTCTCTGCCTATCCCAGAAGCCAATGTTCTCTGATGTTCTGCTCCCTTGGACTGCCCCACTACCTGAATATCAATTAATATTAGTTCACTTCCCTTGACAATGCAATCTCCTTATGCCAGTGGCAGCCAAGAGACTCTAGGCGTATCATCATGAACAACAGCCACTTACTTCTAAAAAAAAAAGATGTTTTTATTTTATCTATTTCTTTCTAAAAATTAAAAAAATTCATTTATTTATTATTTTAGAGAGAGCAAGCACAAGCAGAAGAGGCAAAGAGTGAGGAAGAAAGAATCTTAAGTAGACTTGACCCTGAGTGTGGAGCCCCATGAGGAGCTCAATCTTATGACCTTGAGATTACGACCTAAGCTGAAACCAAGACTTGGACGCTTAACCTACTGCATCAACCAGGAGCCCCCCAAAAGACTCTCTTAAATGCAGTTTTAGGTTCACAGCAAAAGTGAACAGAAAGGACGGAGATTTCCCAAGTACCTTCTGCTCCCACACATGCAGAGTTTCCCCCAATATCAATGTTCCCTATCAGAGTGGACTTTGTTACAGTCAATAAACCTACATCAACACATCATTAGCACCCAAAGTCTATAGTTTGCTTTAGGATTCACTCGTGGTGCTGTACATTCTATGAGTTTGGTAAAACCTATAATGACATGTACCCATCATTTTAGTATCATATAGAGTATCTTCACTGCCAGAAAAATCCTCTGTGTTCCGCCCACTCACCCCACCCCTCCCTGTACTCCCTGGCAAACTCTGATCCTTTTACAGTCTCCATAGTTTTGTATTTTTGCAGAATGACCTATAGCTGGGATCTTAAGGTATGTAGCCATTTCAGATTGACTCCTTTCACTTGGTCATAGTGAAAAGACATAGCCCTTGTCTTTTCACGGCTTGATAGTTCATTCGGTGCTGAATTATATTCTGCTGTTTGGATGTACCACAATATATTTATCTATTCATTTATGAAAGGACATCTTGGTTGTTTCCAAGTTTTGATAATTATGAATAAAGCTGTTTAATAAAGCATCTGTGTGCAGGTTTTTGTGTGAATATAAGTTCACACTTTGGAACTTTGGATAAATCCTGAGGAACACAATTGCTGGATTGTACAGAAAGAGTGTGCTTGGTTTTGTAAGAAACTGCCAAACTGCATTCTCACCAGCAATGACTGAGAGGTTCTTTTGTCATCCTCAATAGCAGTTGGTTCTGCCAGTGTTCTGGATTTGGGCCATTCTATACTAGGTGTATAGTGGGCCACCTGACTTTTATGGACCTCTGCTATCCTCTAAGTTGCCATAAAAGAGACTATTATTTCATATCAGTTTGGAGGTAGCTAAGAGCACTAGTTAAGTTTCTCTTCCCAGCAGGAGGGTCCAGTTAGATTATAAAAACAGAATGGCATTAGGAGTCACATCTCTAGGTCCTCATCTTATACCTGGTGAATGAATAAATGAGGGAGTGATTGAGTGAATAAATGGATGAATGAATGGATGAACTTCACTAGCATCTAGCTCTGGCCTCAAAAGTCCTTACAACAGATAATCTTTACAATGCTGAGATTCTATAACATAAATCTCTTCTTACTCAGGGAAATATGATATGCGTTTTCATTGACCCACCAATGGGATGAGCCACTGCAAAAGTTTGTGCCTTCCGCGTTTAAGCAAAGTTTATTACTGAGTTCCATTAAATCTCTAACTAAACTCAGAAAGAGGGTGCTCTTGCAAGATTCTCAGAAACAGCCTAGACCTGCTTTCTCAGACACCCAAGTTTGCATTTATCTTCCCGGAGTCCCAGGAGCCCACACCCATATGTGGTTTGTTTGTTTGTTTCTGTTTTTCAGGTTTTGTTTATTTTTTTGTTTTTGTTTTTTTAGTAGTAAAAATTCTATCGTCATTGAGCTAAAAGTAGCTGCTTATCTCTTTTGTGGCCCTCACAATTTTGTGCACCTGTTGAAACCCTAACCCCCACTGCGATGGTATTTGGAGATGGGGCCTATGGAGATAATTAGGTCATGAGAGTGAGGCCCTCATGGTGAGGTTAGTGACCTTGTAAGTAGTCAGGGGAGAGATTGCTTCCTCCCTCTCTGCCATGTGAAGATATAAGAAGAAGACAGTCATCTGCAAACCCAGAGGAGGACTCTCATCAGAACCCAACCAAGCGCTGGCACCCTGATCTCAAACTTTCTAGTTTCTAGAACTGTGAGAAATACATTTCTGTTTTATAAACCACCAAATCTATGGTATTTTTGTTATAGCAGCCCCAAAAATGCAAAACATAGGGCTTCCCTTATATTGCAAGAATATTTCTCTCAGAGTTCAAACTCTAAATTGTGCCCCTGATTCCTCAGGACTGAGTGGGCCCAGCTTGTCTTGTGTGTAACCTGGTGTGACAGTTTCCATTGTCTGATCCACTTAATAGGATCCTTGGATCTGATATCACAGGACTCTCATATCTTACAAGTCTCCCACTACCAAGATGAGGACACAGGTGACAGATACAGAACTTCAGACATGACAGAACAAACTTCCTTGCCTGTAACCTTCCAGTAGAAGAACACTTGTTTCCTCAATGGTGAATGGTTTTAAATAACATTCCCAAACTATTCCTGGAAATATTTCAAAATAAGTTGACTAGGGGTTATAACAGACTCAAGAAACTCTACCTCACATTTGACCTGATTCCCAGGACCCTTGGAACAAAAAGTTAATTAGGCTCTGGGTCACTCCGACTCTTAACTTGGTGCAAACTCATAACTATAGAAGAAACTGAAATCAGGGGTGCCTGGGTGGTTCAGTGGGTTAAAGCCTCTGCCTTCAGCTCAGGTCATGATCTCAGGGTGCTGGGATCAAGCCCCGCATCAGGCTCTCTGCTCAGCAGGAAGCCTGCTTCCCCACCTCTCTCTGCCTGCCTCTCTGCCTACTTGTGATCTCTTTGTCAAATATAAATAAAATCTTTAAAAAAAAAAAAAAAAGAAGAAACTGAAATCATAGTGGAACCAGTCCCATTAAAGACACGAAAAATGCAGTGTTCTCTGTAGCTACTTCTAGTGGTTCTTTTCTGGAAGAAGGAAATCCAGGAGAACTTTCCATTTTACAAAGAAATAAGAAACACCAGAAACTATGATGTAAGAAGATCTAAGTGTGGATTTAGTGGTTAGTCCTATCTAAAAGTAGCTAGAATTATGCATCTCCATATGTGGCCAATTGTTTATATTATCTGTTGGTGAAATTATTAAATAATACATCATTTTCATATAGAGTTAAAATTACCTAAGTCTTTGATCCTGAATGCTCCATAACTCCTTTCCCTAGTCCCTTGTTCTTTTCCTGATTGTTCCTCTAAAGAAAAGAGAAATATAACATCATTCTTGTGGGATAAGCCCCAGCCACTTTTGAGGCACTAACTATTTTGGAGAAGTAAAGGAAGAACAGCACAAAATATTTTCTTAAGAGTTGAAGAACCTAAGATAAAGAAGGAAGACAGTAACAGAGGAATGTTTGTCCTTTTTTGGATAGATGTTTCTTTGTTTAACATTAGTATACATGGATTTCTGGAGTTCATTTTTTTCTTTACTCATAGATGAGTTTCTCCTCCTTCTGGGGAGTGGATTGAGGGAGAAGGGAAATTGCACTGGTTCCCAAACTTGTCTGCCCATTAGAATCTCCTGGGGATCTTGAAAAACCACTAATGACCATGTCTCCTCCCTCACCCCCAGATATTGTGATTTTCTTGGTCTGGGATATGGCCTATATTTTAGAATGTTTAAATCCCCATGTAGAGTTAGTTTTCACATAACTTTGGGCATCCCTTTCATAGTGGTATGTAGCCGGGGGCTGGGACACATCAAAATCACTTGGGAGATTTAAAAAGATGCAATGTTAAAGTATATGTCCCAGACCTCCTGAGTCAAAACCTTTAGATGAAAGGCTTGAGCTCCTCAGTGACTTCTGCGCATACCCTGCTCAAGGACTGCTGGCAGACAGCAGTGATTATGGGCAACAGCAGTCTTCATTAGCATGGCTATTACCTGAATAAATAGACTGTAACTAATGCCTGGAGCACCTTCTTTCCTTCTCTCTAGGATTCCATGCCTCACACCTCCTTTTACAATTTGAACTGAACATAATTCATTGCCTAAATGCTTTCGTGTAAAACTCATAGCCACCTGACTGTGGTCTGCTCTGTACTCCCTGGGGACATCCATGGCCTTTCTGTCACTCTGCCCTGCCTCGTTTTTCCCAGGCCCCCCTACCCCGTGAGCATGCTCTCACATCAGCTTAATTGGAAGCTTCCTGAGGGCAAAGGCTTCATTGTTTTCCTGGTTTGGACTCCACATTACACTTTCTCTGTTGTCCAATCCAATGTCTTGGATGTTGCAAAGCACAATACAAATTTGATACATGTAGAGAGAAATGAGTTCAAGGGGTATATTATGTAACTGAACAGTTAAAAAGCTTATTCATGTGTACCTAATTCTAGATGAAAATATGAAGTGGATAATTCATCTGGAGGATGACAAATGTTAATATTTCAGGATCTCTGAACTACATTATGTCTGTATTGTGTTTTGTGTTTTATAAAGAACTTCTAAAGTCACCAACCTATGTGACTGCTGCCATCACCCTGGGAAGTAGACAAGGCCCTTCCGTAGATGTGTAAAGCTGTGGCCCAGATGGAAGGTGACCTACCCAGACCCCATCTGATGACAGATGTAAAACTCACTCCTCCTGACTTTCAGCCCAGGTAGTTCTTTCCTGTCGTCATGACCTCAACCATCTCCCATTCACCCTCGACTCTCACATCTGTATCTTCAGGCCTCATCTCTCTCCTGAGATCCTCCTTTCTAACTATATTTGAAAGAACCCCACGTGGGACGCCTGGGTGGCTCAGTCGGTTCAGGTCATGATCCCAGGTCCTGTGATCCAGTTCTGCATCAGACTCTCTGCTCAGAGGGGAGTCTGCTTCTCCCTCTCTCTCTGCTCCTCATGTGTGTGCTCTCTTTCTCTCTCTCTCTCAAATAAATAAAATCTTAAGAGAGAAAGAAAGAAAGAGAGAGAGAGAGAGGAAAGAAAGAAAGAAAGAAAGAAAGAAAGAAAGAAAGAAAGAAAGAAAGAAAGAAAGAAAGAAAGAAAGAAAGGAAGAAAGAAAGAGGGAGGGAGGGAGAAAGGGAGGGAGGGAGAGAGGGGGAAGGAAGGATGGAAGGAAGGAGGAAGGAAGAGCCCCACCTACACGTTCTAGTAACACAGCAAACTCATTAGTCCTCAAAGGGAGATTTTATCAGGGATCTTCTTTCTTTTTTCCCAACTCCTAGGTTTCTATATCTCTTTTAACAACTCTGCCATCTTCTCATTTCCTATTTCTCTTCTTTCATTCACTTTTCTTACCTCGTCCCTTGCAAGACCCCATTGATTCAGTCCCAGCAATGCCTCCCATCTCTGTCTTCTTTTCTGCACCCCCTATTTTCTCCCTGAGGGCACTACCCCAACAGTCCTTCCCTGAGTTCCTGACTTCAGTGCACTCTCTCCAATCCTTTCCTCTTGCTGCCTCCTAATCCTAAATCACAGATTTAGTTACCACATTCTCTCAATCAACGGTCTTCTGTTTCTTAAAGAAAAGCTCAAAAACTTCTCAGGGCCTTTCGTAGTCTGTCCATAAATGATCTTTGTCAGGTTAGCTTTTCATGGATCTTATTCCAGACACTCAGAACTGCTCACTGTTCCCTAAACAGGTCAGCTAAGTTCATTTTTGTGCCTTTTTACACTTTCAAGGGTTTGAGCTCTCAGCCTAAATGACCTTTTGTTGCCCTGCATTCTCACTGTCTTTATTGTTGAAAACCTAATCTGCCAGGAGAGCCCAAGTTAAACAATATTTCTTGTTTGCGAGTCTTCTTTCAGTCTCCAGCTTTAGTTCTGGCTGAGAGCATCCATATACTTTTTTAGGACTTTAATTTGTACTTCTCTTACCACATTTAATTTTATGTCACGATGTGTGTGTGTGTCTGTAATCCCACCTAGAAAGAGGCTTCTTGAGAGTAAGATTCAAGTTTTGGTCAACTTGAAACAAGATGGATAATAAATATTTATATGAACTTTTTTTTTTTGTATTTTCCACCAATCAACACAATCTTGAATATCTATGAGGCTAAATAATTCCTGGATTGAATTATAGAAAGACTCGTGTGTCCCATAGTGAGTTAGAATTGATGACTTCTAAGGTTTTAATTTCAATATTGAATAATTTTTTCCAATTTTATAAAAATTTGCTTAATTAAAAATGTTTCTGGGACTCACATTTTAATTAGTGGAAGAAAACTGCATATCACATATGAGATAAGTTCCGACTCCCTCCCCTTGCTCACCTGCCCAGCAACACATCCAATAGCCATCGAGATTACACCTGAGTCAAGTCTTATCAGTGAGACAGGGTCTGAACACAGGTAAAATGCATAGAATTCATCATTTGCAATTCCAACATTACCTTTCTATTAAAAACACCTTTTCCCCTGTTAGCCCATTATAAATCAGCTCCACAATTTAAAAACCTACAGCTCGGGGCGCCTGGGTGGCTCAGTGGGTTGAAGAGTGCCTTCAGCTCGGGTCATGATCTCAGGGTCCTGGGATCGAGCCCCACATCGGGCTCTCTGCCCCGCAGGGAGCCTGCTTCCCCCCCTCTCTCTGCCTGCCTCTCTGCTTACTTGTGATCTCTCCCTCTCTCTGTGCCAAATAAATAAATAAATCTTTAAAAAATAAATAAAAACCTATAGCTCAGCTGAAAAACCATATCTTTTGTTAAACAAGAGTGAATCAGGGTTAAGTACTTTGAGATAATTTTTTTTTTAAACTCACAGTGAATCACTATAAATACCATTGCCTAAAAGTACATTATTTTATTTGCAGTTTGGTTTTCCTAGAATTTTCTTTCTTTTCCTCTTCCCAAGAATTCTACTTTTGCCAAACCTTAGTTTTAAAACAAATGGAAATAATAGAAATAGTACTCTTTTATAATCTTGAAGTTATTTTGATAAAGTGCTATTCTAGTAACTATTCACAACTCTACGCTTATTATATAGAATTTAACTGGGCAGTAAATGTGAAAGAAAAAGAGCAACCCACAAAATATTGATGGGACTTGACTGAAGTCCACATTTTTTTTTTCAATCGGGCAACTTTCTATTATTGATCTGTTATTGATATGTAGACTTAAAATCAACCTTGGTTTAGTGCCAGATCTTGAAATGTCAAATTTCCTTCCTTGCCTTAGCTATGTCCTTTACTTTCAGCTGTAGAAAACACTGTCATTAATAAATTCAGATTCCACAGCAAAGTATTTAATGGGTAGCTAAAAATGAATTGCTGTATAATAATAATACCACCCTCATTAATAATAAACGCCTAAAGGAGGTCATTCCTGTTAATGACATTTTTTGTTCTTCTGAAACAACAAACAACAAAACCTGGCTGTATTAAACGTGAAGAAAAAAAATGGAGCATTCCTGTTTTAATTTTGACTGGAACAAAGATTGGGCATGCCAAAAATTAATTCTACTGAGAAATCATACTTTGCCAAGCATTAATTCTCTTGAGAATTGTTATTGAATCAACAACTATGCCTATCTTAGCAACACCATTATTTAATTTTATCATAAGAATAGTAAGTTTGTTGGCATCCAATGTACAAACCAGTGTGTTTGAAACGAGGGGAATGTTTTCACCAGCAACTAGTTTGTCAATAGCGAAGGTAAAGCTACATTGGCTAGCTGTTTCGACCGGAGGTATGGCATTTCTCAACTAACTTTGAACTTACCACAGTTTTCAATGTTTCAGTTGGAATATCCTTACCCACGGAAAACACATTCAAAAGAAAAGACAGCTGAAGCAGAGGAAGGAGGCTACAGAGCCGTACTTATAACATGTCACTTTTTGGGAATCCAAAAATATTGACTCTAGTACCCTTTGGGTTTGTCCATATGACTATGAATGAAAAAAGAAACAAGCAAGCATATTTTTGTCTATGGAATTCTATCATTATCAGGCCCATGAATACTGTTGCCAGGATAGCTGATTTTCTTTACATTTTATTTCTCCACCATGGGCAGAGATTTTTTGTTTTGAAGTCAGGTGGAACACATTTTTCATGCTGATATAATTCTCTTGTAGCTTAAATGATTCATTCTTATTGGATTATATAACAAAGTACAAGATGCCTAAATGCTCACTTTTCAAAACATTTTAGTATGGAAAATTTCTGACATAAACATAAGAATAGAAAATTTTAATAAACCTGTATTTACTCACCACTCCATTTCAAAGCATTATCAACTTTTTTCCAATTTTTGTTTCATTTACAGCCCATCCTACTTCTTCTTCTGGAATTTATTAAAGTAAATCTCAGATATTATGTCATTTTACCTATAAAACACTCCATTATGCATATCCACCAATAAGGGCCATTTCTTCTAATCTATCACATCATTATCACATCTCACAAAAATAACAGCGATTCTTACTATTATCTAATACTCAGTCCATATTCAAATTTTCCTTATTGTCACGAAGATGTCTATTTATAGTTGATTTGTTCAAATCATGAACAGAAAATATTAAATTCCAAATAAGCATACATTCCTTTGGATGTAATTTTGTTAAGTTTCTTATTTGGAGGATCACTCTGTTAACTATATAGTGATGCTCATTTCTTTTCTTTTTCCTTTTTTTTTCTTTTATTATTTTATCAATATACAGTGCCATCTTCTACTCAATCCATTTTCTATGGATGGACATGTGTAGTGTTTCTTGCCTTTTATTATTATAAATAATGTCACAACAAATAGCCTTCGTATATAGGATTTCATATTTTTTCAATGCAATTTCAGGATAAATTCCTAGAAGTATAGCTTCCGGTTCACAGTGTAATACATATGCTACTGCTAAATTCCCCACAGGGGCTGTATTATTTCATCTTTCCCCCCATAATGTGTGAGTGTCTATTTCTCCATGGCCTCATCGATGGAGTATATTGTAAAACTTTTATTATTTTTGTCAATCTGATAAGTGAGAAGTGATAGCTTGGTATACTTTTAACTTGTATTTCTCATATTATAGTAAGGAGGAGTATCTTTTCATATGTTAAAGGACCATTTGCATTTATTTTTCTGTCGATTATCTGTTCATATCTTTTGCCCATTTTAAATTGAACTTTTTGACCCTTTCTTTCTTTTTATAGGAAGTGCTAAAATTTGTAACCCTACCTTGGACCCAAGGCAGCTCTGGACAGGTTACCTCTCTCCATCTCCAGTAAAAATGGTGGTGGCCATTGGGAATATACAAACTATTTACCAAGTGAAGAGACTGATTTATAATAAAATAAACAATTTCATTTTTTATAATTACTTGTTTGTAGTTGCAGTAGTTTTATGTAACACTCAAACCATTTTATCTCCTTTAGCAGTGAATGAAATTATGTAAGTGAAAATCTAGGTGAAGAATCAATCAGGGGAAAACTGATGATATAAAAATATATTATTTTTTTAACCTTTGGAATATATTATTTTTTAACCTTCCCCATGGAAGTGAGGGAAGACCATCACTACCCTCATTTCACATCAAATGCCCACATGCAGAAGCTAATTTATGAATGTAAATCACTTGGGAAATACAGTGCAATGGTAATGTAAAATAAGAATGCATTTTTGATTATATGATATAGGAAACACAGATGTAGAAATCTAAATTAAATAATTCCATAACCATAATTACAGCTTTCCAAACACAATGCTGTTTATTAGATAACTCTACCTTTTTGTTATAATAAAGCCAGACTTTCTCCTTTGCCCTCAGGAGGACACAAATTACAAGACTCCTGACCTCCAGCCAACTGAATCCATTAGCATAGCTGTGCCCCAAGAGCATACCAAAGAGATAGAGAATAAAAGAAAATGACTGAAGCTAAGGAAAAGCTCCATTAAGTCAACTAAGGGGAAGGATCAATGGGGATGTATAAACCACACATCCAGGGTAGACCAATTTTATCCTAAATTTCAAGCCAAAAAAGACGAAAATTAACACCTTGTGTAGCATAGATACAGTGAAATCCAGATTATTTTGTATTTTATTTTCCCACTCTGTTGTGAAAAAAAGTAAATAATTTGTTGTGAAATAAAGTAATTTGGCTATGCAAATTTATCACGTTCTTTTCCATATATCTTGGGAGCCACAGGAAATCTGAAGTAGGTAAACAGTTATTCCCCACAACTTGCTACCAAGTTTATAATAATGGCAACATACATAGATATTTATTAATAAGGAATCACAAAACCGCCATTATAGTCAGTCCTCCACGTTTCATGTCCCCAAGTTCTCCAAAGCTCTGGAAACCCCCTGCACAAAAAGTTTGCCTAAGGGAGATGAAATGTTATTCTAGTAGCAGAATTTAATTAACCCTTAGTCAGAGTCAGAGAACTGAAAGGACCCAGCAGCACATTAGAAAGCTTAGTGAGAAGTCCACATTGCCATACCTAAGGGCACAGACAAGGACCCACGAACTTGTATATGTGTCCATGCAAGGATGGAGAAGTGGCTGCAATATTCCTGCAAACGCATTTATGTTGAATAACATTAGTGTTATCAATGTCACTTATAATATCCTTTATTCCAGTTAATAAGCCATCAATACACCAGTGAAAACCCATTACTCCTTTAGGCTCTACACAAATCAGCAAAGCCTCTGGTCTCGATGAAAGATAAAGATACGCAAAGTACTTTTAATAGCTACCTCTGGACAGTGGTCTTCTTTCTGATTAAATACTTGATGACCACCTATGGTGTGAGATTTCCTGATTAGATAATGACTTGTCCCTTGAATATGGCTTAAACATTATCTCAGACTGTTTATGCTGAACAATTTTTAAAATTTTTTAAAAGTATTTATTTGGCAGAGAGAGACGGTGAAAGAGGAAATACAAACAAGGGGAGTAGGAGAGGGAGAAGCAGGCTTCCCACTGAGCAGGGAGCACGTTGCCAGGCTTGATCCCAGTGTCCTGAGATCATGGCCTGAGTCTAAGATAGACGCTTAATGACTGAGTCACCCAGATTCCCCATATGCTAAACTATTTTAAAGTAGATTACAGTTTTATATTTATTTTAGGAGAAAAATATAATGTTTTTCTTCATTGTTCTTTTATTCTATTTTTAAAGGAAAATTTTTAAAATCACCAAATTCAAAAGTAAAATTTTTATCTTGAATAAATCATCAAATATAGAAATATTTTTATCTTAAGAATAAGAATGTAAAGGAATTTCTAGCCAGTTGTAATTTCCTCTCATGATAAGTTTCTGATTACTAAAAGACACAAAAGAAGCAACAAGTCTTCAAAAACTACTTAACAGAAGTACTTTTCTAAGTGTATAGACAAAAATTCAACCTGCTGTGAAAACATACAGATGGCCAAGTAGACACATGAAAAGATGTTCAACATCACTGATCATCAGGGAAATGCAAATGGAAGCCACAAAGAGCTATCACTTCACATCTGTCAAAATGGCTATTATCAAAAAGATAAGAAATAATAAGTGTGGGCGAGGATATGAAGGAAAAAGAATGCTCACACACTATTGGCGGGAATGTAAAAATGCTGCAGCCACTATGGAAAACAGTATGGAGGTTTCTAAAAAAATAAAAATAGAATTACCATTTGATGCAGCAATTCTACTCTTGGATTCTTGTCTGAAGAGAACAAAAATACTAATTGGAAAGAAATATGCACCACTATGTTTGTTGCAGTGTTATTCACAATGGCCAAGATATAGCAGCAACCTGTGTCCATCAACAAACAAATGATAAAAAAGATGTGACATATAAATAAAATAATATAAAGAAATAAAAAATAAATTTATATATTTTATTATATAATACATATATATATTATATAAAATGGATATTTACTCAGTCATACAAAAAATGAAATTTTGTGATTTGTGACAAAGTGAATGGACCTAAATGGTATTACACTAAGTGAAATAAGTCAGGCAGAGGAAGACAAGAACGGCATGATTTCAGTTATATGTAGAATCTAAAAGACTAAACAAATGAACGACAAAACAGAAACAGACTCATAGATACAGAGAACAATCTGGTGGTTGGCAGAGGGGAGGAAGAGGGGGGAATGGGCAAAATAGGAAAAGAGGATTAAAAGGTGCAAACTTCCAGGCATAGATAAATAAGACATGGGGATACGATGTACAGCATAGGGAATATAGTTAATAATATGTAACAATTTTGATGGTAACAGATGGTAGCTAGATTTATTCTAGTGATCACTTTGCAGTGTATATAAATGTTGAATCCCTGTGCTGTGCACCTGAAACGAATATAGTATTGTAAGTCAACTTCACTTCAACAGCGACAAAAAATTATTTAAGATTTCCTTTCATTATTAGTTTTAGAGTTTACATATGTTATATGCTATTTCTTGGTATGTATCAAATATTACATCATAAATATTTGAGAGTAAGTAAATATTCACAGGGAATATTTGCCTCATCTTAAATGACTGAGAAATTTTTTTAAACTGGAATTTAAAATTTTTCAATAATTGACTAGGTTATGGATTCGAGCCATCAAGTGGAATCAACCTCAAGACAGTCATTCTGTTCAGATAAGAAAATAAATACATTTTTCCACCCTGAAAAAAAAAATTCAACCTGCTTTAATTGTCTCAAATCAGATGGTCATCTGATTTCTTTAACCCCAGGCATCAGAGCACTACAGGTGCAGTGGTTCTGAGTAAGTGTGTTTATATGTGCTGAGATCAAGAGCGGATGGAGCCTTGGAGAGGGCAAGAGAGGCCTTAGGAAATCCTGCCCTAGGCTTTGTTGGAGAAGATCTCATTCTTTCTATTAGTTTTTCTGTTCAACTGCCCTTCAAGTTGTGCCTGAGGATTTTTAAAGCACTGGGTGGTTGCTAAAGGACAAAGACTAAAGTGTTATGTGGGAATAGCCAGTTGAAGTTAATCAAGATTATAAAGTAATTTGCAAAGCTATTTGCTTCTACACAGAGCATTTAAGTGCTAGAATATCATGCCACTACAAAAGAATTATCTAAAATGAGGTAATATGCTGTATTGCACTGTACAGGCTATAAGCAATTATGGAGGGATATACTTTCTTCACTTGTATTAATAAGGCTGAGCAGAATATAAAGAAATAAAAGCCTGGAGTATATAACAACTCCTGAGGCAAATTGAAAGAAATTATGAAAGAATTCATTGTATTATTGAAACAAAGCAAAATGAAATGCATTGTGACAACATGATATAAATCACGGGATAATATCGCATCTTAATAACCAATGCTGAACAGAAGAGAGACTTCTCTTGATTTACTGTGTAGAAAATGTGACATGACAGAAGACCCTTCACCAGCCAAATCTTTACATACTAGTACTGTCAGTTATGCTTTACTTTCGCCGGTACGACCGAGAAGTCATCCACAGCAGGATGGACATGGGCTGAGCAAAGTAAGGTCAATGATTCTTCTCACCTGCCCCATTCCACTGAGTTAATGCCCTCCTCCCCTACTATCCTGAAATAAAAACCCGATGCCAATTTTTTATTCAGCAATATAAACCTACAGCTAATTACCATGTGCCAAAACAAGGCTGCAGAAAGTATAATCTATTAGCAATAACTTGTGTCTAACAATATAATTGCATCTGGAATAATGAAATGTTCATTTTAGTATCAAAATTAATAATGTCATATCAATGCCATTAATAATTAAGGATTCTTTTTATAACATCACATCATTAATAACAACTCATTATGAACAATTCTATTAATATCAACAATAATAAAAATAATATCACATTGTCTTTCTATAGTCACAATTTTGCAAGGATAATGAAAATGCTGTACACATATTGGACTAGACCCTGCTGTGTCCGAGGAAAGCAGCTCCGGAAATGTATTACACTTCCAGATAAATAAAGTATCTTTTTGTTTTCCTAGGCAGTAATTTGTGAGTGGAAGATTTGCTAACTACTCAAAAAGCACATGAAAATTCTGTTTAAAATTGTCCATTTCTTTGCTTACAGGGACAGTGGGCGGGTTTGGGGCAGTGCACAACAGCTTCTGCAGTGCTAGTTCTTAGTTTAATATTTGCCTGCTTCTTCATCTGGGGGTGGATATGTGGACTTTTTTTGCTTCATAACTTAAATACATGTCACATATAACATTTTTAAAGCATCTCATACTATGTAACTTTTTTATAGTCCACCTCCCTGTATTCCCAGCGGGGCAAATCTCAGCTACTCAATGCAGATAATTTTCTATTTATCCAAGTTTTCTCTCTCAAAAGCCATCCACACACACTTTTAGTTCGGGTACAAGTAAACTAAATCCTGCAGACCAAGTCCGGCTCGCAATCTGTCTTTTGCAAAAAAAATGGTATTGGAACATGGCCACACCCATTTGTTTCAATATTATCTATGACTGCTTGCACCTTCTAACAGCAGAGCTGAGTAGTAGCCACAGAACCACATGGCCTGCAGAGCTGAAGTCTTTACTATCTGGCCCATTACCAAAAAAGTGTGTTGAGTTCTTCTCTAGATGATAAGTGGAAAAATTTTGACATTTCCAAAATAGAGATAAGGAAAGTAAAAGGAAAAACAAGGAAATCAATAACATATTATTTTTTATCATTTTTAAAAAATATTTAAAAGATTTTATTTATTTATTTGACAGAGAGAGAGATAGAGATCACAAGTAGGCAAAGAGGCAGGCAGAGAGAGGGGGGGAAGCAGGCACCCTGCTGAGCAGAAAGCCAGATGTGGGGCTTGATCCCAGGACCCTGAGACCATGACCTGAGACGAAGGCAGAGGCTTTAACCCACTGAGCCACTCAGGCGCCCCTCAATAACATATTTTTAATACTCTCATATTCATATTTTATGTTTCATCATGACATTAAAATAGTAAACTATAGTTGCATTATTCATTGTTATTTGTTATTGTTTGAATGAGTATAAATGTATAATCTAAGGTTGACGCTAGAAACTGATATGGATTTCAATAAAAGCTTGTTGAGGCAATAAAAGAGTACAAGTTTTATTTTAGGTTTAGATAGGAGAACTCTTGAAACAATAGTAATGATTTATTCTTGTCATTGTTTATATATCCTTTTTTTGTTGTTGTTACCCATACATATTAAATTATAAGAATAAAAGAAAGTACCAAGATATTCTCTACATCCAGTGTGTTAAACTTTTTATTATGAAAAATTTCAAACATAAACAAAAGTTGAAGGAAGAGGTAAATAAATCCCCATCTTTAGCCTTTTTTTTTTTTTTTAACACATACAGGAGTAAGAAAGGTGTAATTTTAGTACAGTTTAAAGCCCTCTCAAGGGTGGCAAGTAGGAAAACTCAGGTGCAGTGTGACTAACTGTCCTCAGCCTCATACCCACTCCAAACCCTCAGGCTTACAAGATGACAATCTAGGTAAATGCACCGTTACCGGCACTGCTTTTTCTGAAGAGCCCTAGTTAGCAACACCTAGCACCAGATGACAAAGAAGACTTCCCAACTCAGGTCCTGTGGTGTCCAGGGTTCTCTTTCCCAGACTCGTTCTCAAATTCATGTGGGACGGAGACTAGGGCCTTAACCCCTCCCCAAAGAAACCTTCAGGAATCGGAACTCACAGGTCAAAATAGCCACATAACTGAGAGGTACGGCTACCTCAAAAATAAAACAGGACAATAAAGGGGATGGTATACATCATTTGAAGCAGAAGTACTGAAAGAGACCAATAATGTAAAAGAAGCATCAATAATCTACTTAAGAAGATGAGGGAACATGTGAGGAATCTGAAGCAAAACCAAGACATGATAAAAAAAAAATGAAGTGGAAAATATGAACAAGATGATATGTCTGAAAAAGAAAATAAAGAACATCTATCAGACATAGAACAAATGAGTCCACTGTAAAACCAAATTGAAGAACTCTCTCGGAGGCAGCAGGAAGGGATAACGACATAGAAATACAAAGGAAAAAATAAGGGACTAAAAGCAGAAATATCAGGGAGATGTTTGAGAAATGAATAAAAATAAGTTTTCCACAATAGAGCTGGATGAATGACCTCAAATACAATGGGGTCATATTGCTACACAGGAGAAGTAGGGAAGCAAATCCACACCTGGACACATTATATTAATATTAAGAACATCAAAGAAAAGCAGAAAATTTTTTAAAAGCTTCCAGAGAGAAAGAGCAGATTACCTACACAGGAATAAGAGTCAGATCATCATCAAGTCTATTAAATTAATGCTGGATACAAAAAGAACAGGAAATCATATTTTAAAGTATTAATGGAAAAGAAACTTTGAACTTAGAATTTTATATACAGCCAAAGGTCAACGAAGCTTTTTTATGGTAAAACAAAACAGAAAGAACAAGACATCAGAGTTTTAGAATTGACTGTACAGACAAATACTAAAAACACTAGTGTGGTTAAAAACTCAAAAGAAGAAAAAAAAGTTCCACGAGGATCCTTCCGGATGGAAATATGGAAAGTAAAGATAATCAAGTGCCTTGTAAGATGTGTTATTATCTTAACAGTGTATTATTGTAGCAACGTTTTATTGTACAACTTCTTGTTGTACAAAAGTTGTATTACTGATTCCACAACAACTCAGGTCCCAAAAGTGAGAAATTATCAAGATCTTTGTGGTGAAGGAAGACTGGTGGGACAGGACAGGCTGCTCAGGTCAATGTCTCATCTGGAAGGATAAAGAGATATGGGTATGTTTAAGATACTATAGGAGTAAGTATACCTGAGTATAGGTCCCAAGTTATGGGCAGCCACCATAGGAACAAAGATAAATATAAAACTTTAAAAATAGCTACTTAAAAACACAATGGCACACAATGCAAAGTTTAGAGATGAAAACACATTTGAATGTTTGCCCATGGAAGGGAATGGGAAGTGGGGATAAAAAGCGAATGAATGAAGCAGGAAAAAGTCAGTAAGGAGCCATAGATACTCGTCATTATACCCATTCTCTGCACCTGAAATCCAATATATACAAATGAATGAAAGAAATAGAACCACCATGTTTTCCTTTTCTTTAAAAATTAAACCAGATGTTCCTTAAAGCTCAGTTTTCCAAGTATACTGTGTTGGGTTTTATTTGCACCATGTGAATATCTAGAACAATAAGCCCTCTGCATAGAAATTGAACAGTTTGTGATCCAATGAAACTTCGATGAGTGACTGCTAGGGAAAACTAAAACTAAAACAAAAACAAAAAACAAAACTAACATGTTCTCCAAAGAAAGGGAACTGAGTAATTCTTAATGGTTTTGATGATGAATAATGTTTAAAAATAGCCAGTTTCATGGGGCGCCTGGGTGGCTCAGTGGGTTAAAGCCTCTGCCTTTGGCTCAGGTCATGATCCCAGGACCCTGGGATCGAGCCCCTCATCGGCCTCTCTGCTCGGCGGGGAGCCTGCTTCCCCCTCTCTCTTTGCCTGCCTCTCTGCCTACTTGTGATCTTTCTCTCTGTCAAATAAATAAATAAAATCTTTAAAAAAAAATAGTTTCGATACGCAAGTGAGTTTTATTGCTTCAGCTAAAAGACACTGACATTTCGCTATCATGAAACACATTACATAGGGTTTTTCAACACCTGAGAGGTTTTGTTTTACTACTAAAAATATATGGAAACCAAACTGCAAGTGTGTGTGGTGCCTCTATAGGTATATGCTTTCAGGATATTGATCTTTTTACTGAAAGATCCTGAATTCTGAATTCTGAATACCAAGAATCCTGGTAGTGCTGAGAAAGCCCTTTTAATTTTGCTCCAATTTTCTTATCTGCCAGGTAATGTTTGACGCTGGTGTTTGACATGAAACAAACTTCTCTGCCAGGATGAGGTGGCTTCCTTGAGGAAGGCTGCCTAGGGAAGTTATGGTCTGTGAATCAGTGTCATATACAACGCAAAATCAGAGCTGGGCTACAGACGTTTCTTCTTTACTGAGCAATGTGTTTTTGAGAGGGCTGGGAATGAAATCAGCAAAATGAATCGTTTAGATTGTTGTCTTCTGGGTAGAAGGCCACTAGAGAACCATCATGGAGGAGACGGTGGAGAATGGAGGGAGCTCCTTCCTCAGCTAGAAGGGCCAAGGAATAGAGGAAGTGCGTGCTGGACAGATAGCAACCCATAGTCTGGAATTGTGACTATTGCTGGGTGGACATTCTGAATCTCTGCTTTTTCATATCTCAAATTAGGATAATAGCACCTACATGGGAGCACTAGTCTTGAAATAAAAAAAAATGTTTAAAAGATAAAATATAGAAAGGAATGAACACATAGCAAGCATCGAGAATACAACCCCTCATTATAAATTGTTTCCCAAGACAAAAGGTATAAAAACCTCAAGTTTAGTTTTTTTTTTTTTTTTTTCACCTTCTGGTAGAAATGACCAGGGTCCGGGAATAACTCCTTGTAATATTATGAAAAGATACTATTTCCGCTTCCTCCTTACCCAGGAAATTGGTACTTTCAGATAAGCAGTCTGGAGGAGGGTTGTGATGAATTTTTTTTTAATTATGTTCAGTTAGTACACCATAAGTTTTTGATGTAGTGTTCAATGATCATCAGTTGTGTATAACACCCAGTGCTCATCACATCATGTGCCCTCCTTAATACCCATCACCCCGTTACCCCATCCAGCCACACTCCTCCCTTCTATAACCCTCAATTTGTTTCCCAGAGTCCAGAATCCCTCATGGCTCGTCTCCCTCTCTGATTTCTTCCCATTCAGTTTTCCCTGCTAGTCCTCTACGCTATTCCTTATGTCCCACACACAAATTCTTGCCTAAGTATATTTTATTTGGCTGTGAGGCAAGCACGTCTCTGTCCTGTTCATGGCTTGGGCTTCCCAGACAATGTATATCCTGCTTTTCTTTCCCAGGAGATAGAAACTCATCCCCCTTGTGCTACTCCTGCCTCCACCAGCACCTGCCATGAACCCCTCACCCGAGGAAGCCCTGTTTTTCTGGTCTGTAGAAGGGGATATTCTAGGATTCTGTTCCTGTACCTATCTGATGGTTGAGCATGAAAATGACCTACCCTCCTTCAGGACTTGAGATTGGCTCCAAAGCTCTTGATGACTTTCCAGACTCACTTCGGGCAACAAGAGATCCCCTAGAAAAGAAAGATTTGGAGTTCAGCCTATCTGATTCACTCTTGTAAAAATAGCAAACAATAAACAGGGAAGAGTTATATTTTATTGACCCATGGGTCACAGTTTGTTTGCAAAGGTATATTGTGATTGTGTTTAATGACTTCATGTTTGCAGTGCAAATTCATCGAATTTACCAACTTGGCTAAAATTTTTAGAAGATAAGGAGCCATAAAGAGTGGGAGGTATAGGCTACCATTTATGGAAAAAAAAAAGAAAGATAAGGAAACATTTGGAAAAAAAATAAGTTGTATATTTAATCCATACCCCAATAAATCTTGATAGAGATGAAAGAGTTACACACAACGTATAAAAGTATGGGATTATTAAACCAAACTATATTAGCATAAGTTTATATTCTTGGGGGAAGGGAAGACCTTCTGAAGCAAATCACAGAACTAGGATGACATGAATATGCTGATAAACTCAGCTATTCAGGAGACCAATGGCACATAAACATATAATTAAAAGACAAGCAACAGAAAATGTATTTTCATATATGTAACGAAGATCTTGGCAGAGTTTGAACCTAGTTTATATGCAATGGGGAGAACTGGAGGTCTTCAAACAGAGAAATGACTCTAATGAGCTGAACATTGCAAATATTACAAAAGCCAGAATCAAATAGAATTTTTTCTTTATGGCAGTTTCACCAAAATATCCTATTTATGATAGTTATTAGCCACATAAGTGAAAATCAAAAAATACCTTTCCAAATTTACACAAATTAAAGCATTTATAGGTTGACACTTTATTATTAGCATATACATAAATATGACATATTAACATATGTAGCATAAATACCATGTTATTTAACAAAAACAACAAAAATTTGCAAAGCCTACAATGATGTTTCTAAGGGATCACTGCACTTTAAAAGCGGAAGCTACAACCTTAGCCTCTGATCAACTCTCTGAGCCAATGTACTCCTCAACAAATAAATTACTAGTAGTGACCTCACAATAACATTAACAAGTTTAAATAATGAAATGACAAAATAATCTTAGCATAGGGCCTGGTACAGTAGAGGAGATAATGTCGGCTAGCAACACTGTTAGAGCAGGATCAGCCTAGGAGAACAAAATCTAGGAGATCTCCTCTGTACTGGCCCAAATAGTTAACAGAAAGTTCCAAGAGACTGAATCATGTGGTCGCAGGTCAAAATATGTTTTAAATTAGGTTGAGATAGCCACTGATGTGAGAAAATCTTAGTCTATACAAAAAGAATCATGGGCTAGGATTTTATGGGAAGGTAGGTGAATTTTAACAATTTCTTTCTATTTACTTAAGCATTTCCATTTTATTCTGTCTGGATGTCTGTGGAATGTTGGCAGAAGTTTACCGGTGCTGACAGCGCCAGCTCCCTGTGGCCGTAGCAGCAAGATGGCTGGTATCTCTGTATTTCTTATGGCTTTTGTTGCCTGAATTCTAACATGGAGTCCTAAGTAATTACTACATGTATGTAGTAATTACTTAGGATATATATATATATATATATATATATACATGTTTATGCATTTCTTCAAAGGACAGTTTGAAAACATTAGCTTGAAATACTTAAATGTAAAATCTGATAAAGGCTGTCTGACTATTTTAGTGTTTTTATACAGATAAAAGTTAAACCTATTTTTGGTAGAAAACAAATAAAAAGATAATCCTTTTTTAGAATTCAATCAAACAGGAAGGAAAGGACTTCTCATTGTTTAAGAATAAAATGCTCACGAGGAAGGGGAAATGCTTGTTTCTACTAGACATTCAACCTGTACAAATATACATTTAAATAGTCACTTTCCCTGGTATGTAGTCCTTGAAATAGCCATTTAAACAGCTTTTGGCTATGACTACCTGGTTTTAAAAATAGTTCTGTTTTCACTGTCAAACATTTTGTGTCCATTTGCTACACTTAAAAAAAAAAAAAAGGTTGGGCAATGTTGTGTCTTTTGAGATACGGTAACATGACAGAAAGTGACAAATGGGGGAATGTGTCACAATGAAGCATGATATATTATAGCAGAGTGATATGCTGATACTCAAAGAATCCATAATATGCATCTTTCTTTTTATTTGCTGCTACAGCAAAAGAGATTATTCTTATAGATTAAGGGACTACTGTCACATCTTAGGTAGCAAAGTAAATATATTTCACTACATTAATATTTCTCTATAAGACTGTCATATGCTTTTCTGTACCTCCTTTCTATTAATTTCAGATTAGCAGCAGAAGCATTTATAAATAGAATTCTGTTCCTTATGCCTGACTTATCCAGTGGTAACACAATATTCTGAGTCTGAATTCCAAGTCAGTAATAAGGAAAAAAGATTAATGCCAACAATGGACACAAGTGGGACTGAATAAAAAGAATACGTTTAAATACAATGGTGTTTTGATGATCTCTACAAGATCCTTTACAGAAAAATACAACAATGCATAAAAATCTCTGATTTTTAACATAAAATTATCCAGATCATTAAAATACATTTTTAAACAAAAATTCTATTGTCTTTTTATGTGGCCTTTGAAGGCTTTTGTATATCATATGTTATTATTTGTTCCAAATATTTACAACCGGTAACTTCTATAATAATGCAGTAAAGTTGGCTTACCATCTGCTTTTAATCTACAACTAAGAACCCTTGGCTTTTTTTTTTCTCTCAAGAGGTATGCATGTTGCCCTGTTGCTCAGAAAATTGCTTAAGTATGTTTTGAAGCCAAAGTAAGCTACAGTCTTTGTTATCAGGCATTAGTGATCATAATATATATTAATGCCAAAATGCATAATGAATACAAATGCAATATTAATGTAAGTTTTTAAAAAGGCAGCGATTTTACACTAACAGCAAAGTTCTGTTAAGATGTTTTTCTTTTTTTCTGCCATAATCTCTCTATTCTTTTTTTTTTAATTTATTCCATTTTTTCCTCTCATTTATCATCAGAAAGGGATACTCGCCAGCTAATTCGCACAGTACCATCTCCTAAATACTAGAGTGTGGCTTAAAAATCAAAAGCCTGTTGTATAGATAAAAAAGTGTGCATAAGTGAATTTAAATAATCATTCCAAAGGAATTCATTACTATTATTGTATACAACTTTGTGTATATTGTGGTCCATGTACCACGAAGCTGATTCTTTTGTCTTTACCTACTTATATCAACCTCTGTATACACAAAGATAGTTCATAAAAATAAAATAGCATGTGAATTTATTTTTATAAATCAGAAAACACAAAAAACCCATTTGTGAAGCAATCATACGAGTTATCGGATTTTTCCTCATATGTAAAAATCAGGACCAAAAGCAGCATCGACTCTTTTCTAGGCAACAGGTAAGATGGACTCATACTCCTAATTAAACATTTTTAACACTTCTCTGCAGTATAGGAACATCAGCTTAAAATAAAAGTCCTTCATTATGAGCGTTGTTTTAGGTAGAAAACTCAACTATTTCCATGTAATTAATTAGATTTTTTAAAATTTCACATGGAAGCTTTTACACTCATAACGAGAATATTTAGTCATAAGGAAAAATCTTTTTTGAGGTGAAAATGTCATTTGGCTGTAGTAGAAGAGTGTAAAAATCTTAAATATGCAGAATGGCATTTTTTGTTGAGAAGAAAGGCACTTGATTTTACATATGTTCCCTTAGATATGATATGGCTTTTTTTCTAGCAAAGGTCTATTGACCAGGTTTCTCTTAGATATAAAAAAAAGAACTACTTCAGTATCATTAAAAACTTGGGGATAGATATACTTAATGAATGGAGTTTACAAATCAATATAAAAACAAACGATCAAAACAGTTATTGGATTAAGTATTACTGTGATTCGTATTATGCCATAGCCTCCTAGTTTTAGCAGTACAGCGGCAAGAACTATGGATCCAGCTATGAGAGTCTCTACATGTGCTTTAGGTAGTCATAAGTGAAGACCATATAAGGGTATTTTTACTATAAATGCTATTATGCATGCTAGTCATATGACATGCTAGTCATGTTAAGACACAACTGTTATTTTCCAGGATACAATTCTTTTTTTTTTTAATTCAAAGATTTTATTTATTTATTTGACAGAGAGAGAGAGAATACAAGCAAGGGGAGCAGCAGGCAGAGGGAGAAGCAGAGAGCCCGATGCGGGGCTCAATCCCAGGACTCTGAGATTATGACCTGAGCCTAAGGCAGATGCTTAACCGACTAAACTACCCAGGTGTCCCCAGGATACAATTCTTATGCAAAAATATATAATTTATTTTAGAAAAAGTTATTGTTCCCAGTTACATAAACAGGTTAGAAAGTCCAGCTTCTTCTCTCTCTCAATAAATATTTTATTTAAAAAATAAAACAAAGCTTTAGTTGTTTGAAAGAACATTATGATTGTCATTTTAAATATTTCTATTTCCAATAGACATACTATGTCTACATCACTTGACATTAGCAACATTTTCAATACATTACAACCATATCTGCTCCCTAGAAAAATGTACCTTATCACATGAAATAATTAATTTTTCTGTAACACCCATGAATAAAGAAAAAAATAAAATAAAACTAGTTTTCTCTAGGTATTTAAATTTTGTGTTTAAGTTTGCCTTACCCAATCTCTGCATTAACTTCAAGCTAAGACTTATTAAAATAAAAGAGTCGTATAAGCAGTTATGTGATGGAATAAAGTCACATATTGAATTGCATTAAATTGTATTGTTGCATCTCTTTTAAGAAGTGGCTTATTGTGAACTGAAGACATTTCTTATTTTGAAAACATACAGCTTTCCACAATCTCTTATTTCTAATCTTGATTTATATCTAAGTCCTTTATATAATTCAGTGTATATAAAAGACCATATAAGCCCAAATTCTGCCGCCTTCCTGGGGAAAACACAGTATTACTATAAACAGAAACAGACAAACATTCCAGATTCCCAGCAGAAGAATATTTTGGTAAATTCAAATAAGTCAAAATTATAATAATTTAATATTCATTAAAATGTTTAGAAAGAATTAGAGAAATTACATAGACTTTTGTCTCTTTTATTTCCCAGCTTCAGTTCAGTTGTAATAGTGGATAAAAAGTATTTTGCAATTCAAATTTGGTATTTTTTCAAATTTCAGACACTACAGTAGTGACCTAGGCCTCTCTCCATTATTTTTAGTCTTAGCTTTGAGTCCCCTTCCCGTTCCACAGAGATAGCTCTCATCAGTATCCTGCTTCATTGCAGAATTTATAGTCGGTGGTGTGCTGGTAAATGTTTAACAACCAACTCTCCAGAAGAAGGAAAAAAAAACAAAAAACAAAAACGTCTTATTCACAGTATTCGCTGATTTGTATTTACTTGTATTTACTCCCACCACGGCCAATTTCCAGCTACCAATGTAGTGCCATTGAGTGAAGAGTGAGGAGATTAACAGCAGCACCCCATCACATAGTATTTCCACCATACCAGTATGATAGTTGTAACTAACATCAAGAGCACAGTAAATAGAGTGAAATAATTTGGAACTAACAGGTTGTAAGTATTTATTATCTTGATCTTAATTTAGCTTGTTAATTGAATGTTCATGTAATTTGCTTTTTAGCAACAGTTACTTTAAACAACCGAAAGTCCCCAAAATTTAACCTGACCTCATGAGCTGGTATAAGCTCGGTACAACACTGTTTACTACAGAAAATCTTTCTAAACAGTAATTTAAAAGAAATTCATGTTTTAAATGTGTAATGTTAGAATTACAATTTTTGAAAACCTAAAAATCAGCAGTCTGGTGGCAATCCTATTGACATTAATCTGTCAGATTTCAAGTAAGCAGCATTTTTATGTCTCCTGCACCAAAAAGACCAATGAATCTCTGCTGTTATACTTTTTTAAACCTATGGAATTATCTCCTTTAGATGGCCATGCCATCATCCTTAGCTGAGACATTGCTTATTATCTTTGCTAAATGATTTGTAACCTTGAGGATATTCTGGGCAGCACTTTCTACTTACACTGGCCCACTTTCTGATAAGGAAAGGGGTTGATAGATAGACAATGGATATAGACTTCTCTTGAGACTTTCACACTGATATGTGCAAAAGTAGCCCTGGAGGTAGGAGAAGGATTCCTAATTGGTCTGGGGTGGATGTTTTGAATGGGATGTAAATGTATAAATCAGCCTCTACTTTGGGGGTTACCCTCACAGCTCCTATGTGAAGAAATAAGGCAGCGGATTCAGATCATGTTTCATTTTTCCAATTTAAAAGCCACCATAGTAGCTTATGACTGTAATCTTGTCTATTACCTAAACTGGACTTGAAGTAGTAGAAAATAAGATAATAGGTTTGGTCAGTGAAATACAAGATGAGCACCTGAGTGGCTCAATGAGTTAAGCCTCTGCCTTCCACTCAGGTCAGGATCCCAGGGTCTGGGGATGGAGCCCTGCATGAGGCTCCCTGCTTAGCGGGAGAGTCTCTTTCTCTGGCTCCCCTTGCTCCTGTGTGCGCGCTCTCTCTCTCTCTTTCACTTGCTCATTCTCTCTCTCTCTCTCTCCCAAACAAATAAAAAATCTTAAAAAACAAACAAGATGAATGTATAATGGCATTAGAATTCCTAAATAATCAATAGGACACTATAGTTCTATCTATCCTGCATGTTTTCGCGGGAACTTTGTTCTTCCAGTCTCTGGGAGAAGGTGCTCTTTCTGGCTCAGTGTGTTACCTGCTAATCTCCCAAAGATCAAATTTCAGAAAGATAAAACACATGAAAGGAAGGGGGGCAAGTAAGGGAGGTGAATTAAGGGAACAAATTAATAGTTGGGGGGTTCACTTTCATCACTGTTAAGTATTATTTTAAACCCATTTTGGGTACAGAAATAAAATGTTTTCTAAAAAATTTACATTTTATGCAACAATTTGAAAACTGCAAATTTCTTGTTTGAAACTTAACATGGCTCAATTTCATTGACATGATTGGCATGAATACACATATTATAATAACCTGTGGTTAGGATAGGAATCATTGATGATTATTAAGAGTGTTTTCACTTTTAATATTTTATCAGTATTTTTATTATCCCCAATTCTGATCTTTCACTGTAGGAATCCATTTTAGCTAAAATCCAAGATTCTGACTCTCATCTGTGTTTACCATCAGTGCAACTGGAATGAGTAATTTTCTTCCACCCATCATCCCCCATGAGAATGTGAAGTTTTCTCATATCATCTGGATCTAAGATGAATGAAACTTGACACATTTATTTAAAGGAACTGCTTAACTATATCATTACAGCATGAAACAATCTAAGGTTGCTTTTGACATTTCACAGTATGTGAAATTCACTGTGAATTAAAGTGAAATGAGTAACTAATAAGAGAAAACATAGTTATTTGACCTATTTTTCCTCTTTATATTTGCAGTACAGTGGAGGTAAGAATCACAAAGCCAGAATTCATCAATGTCTCTTTGTTAACCCTTTAACAAGAATCCCTGTCTTTTTGAATGCTGATGTAATTGGTTATGCACATCAAGTAGAACTGTAGAGTATTTCTTAATTTGTACCCCTTGATTAAATAATTTATTTAAATAGAAGATTTTAACCTGAAATAGAGAAGTAATTTTTCACAGAATGAGTTTAGTCTATCCTAAATACAAGCTCCTGAGTGACAAAAGCAAAATAAATTAAAAATTTACTTATTTTTGAAATTATACTCTGTCCTGGAAATAGAAAAAAAAAAAAACAAAACAATGTTGTCACTGATAAAGACTTAGGAGGCAATTAATTTTAGGTTGTTTTTGTAGCAGATATGAGAGTTTGAATCAATCTCTCCGGACTTTTTACCTTAGAGTAAAGCTATATTTCAGAAAATAACCAAAAATGTTAAGATACTGGGTTTCTAAAGCACAACTTACTTATATTTTTCCTTCATGTTTTTAGATGTATTTTAAGAACTGAATTTCAGGGACACCTGGGTGACTCAGTTGTTAAGTATCTGCCTTCAGCTCGGGTCATGATCCCAGGGTCCTGGGATCAAGCCCCGCATCAGGCTCCCTGCTTGACAGGAAGCCTGCTTCTCTCTCTCCCATTCCCCTTGCTTGTGTTCTCTCTCTCACTGTGTCTCTCTCTGCCAAATAAATGAAATCTTTAAAAAATAAAAAATAAAAAAAACCCTGAATTTCAATAGAACTTGCCATATTAAAAATGCAAATTCAAACTTAAATTCTTACTGGTTTAATTTCTACACTAATCTGGGACAAATAGTATTGCTTTTTCATGATTATCACAGACGAAATGCTATTGACAATGCCATTTTAGAAACTTTGTAACAAAGCTCTCATTGAATAAGGATTCTTAGTTTATGTACATTTTATTTAATCCCAAATAGAAAGATATATTCAATCTCTGACCAGTATGAAAGGCTGATGCTGACTATATAAACTATTACCATAGCATTTTGCTTGCTTTGCTGATTTTAAAGTAAATAGCAAAAAAACTGCAGATTTATGATACAGTATATTGATGAAAAACACATTATACCTACCATGCTCAATAAGTAACCAATTTAAGGTTTGAAAACCAGTAAGTTATCAAGTCATATAAATCCCACCACAAATTAAATGATCAAAACCTTCTGAAAGATCAAATAAAGAACACTAATTTAAACTTTTTGCCAGAATTTTGGTTCATGAATGGCCTGACCTTCAATGGATCAATGGAATAATTCTTTTAGTTTGAATAGGGCTCTGTCTCTTAATATAACATATTAAGTTATCAAAGTTAAATGTTACTGAAAAATTTCCACCTGGTTTCCTTTTCAATATTTTAAGTACATATTAATGTATATGTTCACAGGAGAGTGACCAGGGAATCCTATTATCACTGAAAATAAAAGAGCTCGAATAATAATTTCTTGAAACTGTATGAGGAAGCATTCTTTTAAGTAAATTTAAGTCATCAAAGTATATAATGTAGAGAAACAACTCAAAGACAGATGGAAATACCTTGATGAATACCAAATTATAAATGATTTTGTATTTTTACAGCCTCCATATTTAAAGCTGAGTGACTATGGTCTTATTTGCATGTTTCAGAAGCCTACTTTAGTCACAAAGAAGTGCTGGAATCTGACCCTGAACTTGGGTTTACATTGCCATTTCCATTAACTCTGCAGAAGTCAAGAAAGATTCAGTGTAGTTACAACAAAGACATTTCATTTTTTGGAGGATTTCCAGGAATTTGGGTACCTTGGATGAACTGGGTGGGGAGAGAGGTGCGGAGCCTAGCTTATTCTTCTGTGGTTATCAACTGAGCTAAAAAACCGAGATAAACCTATCAGATTATCAGAAGAATAATCTGGAATGAGAAAACATCTGTCAGGTTTCATTATCTTTTCCATGGAATTGCAGGTTAATTTTTCTACGATGGAAAAATGATTTCGTCACTCCCCTAAACTCCTAAATAATTATTTACAATTTGATGTTCCTTAGGATTTCTGCCTTGAGTGAATTGTCGTAACTTTCAGAATAAAGTTTGTGCCGCTTTTTCTTAGAGTAAGGTCTGGATCCTGTTTTCTGTATCTCACTTCCCACGTTTTCCATGTTCCAATCCTATTAAATCATTTGAAGATATCTGAATATGCTTTGCACTCTCATTTGTCTATTACTTGCACGCACTATCTAAAATATCCCTTCATTTCGAGCTTCCTTTTGAACTTCTCTATTTTACCTGCTTTGGAAGTCTTACATAAACCTTCCTCTTCAAGATTAAGTTTAAATATCCCACATCCATTTCTCTTCCCTCATCCTCCTCACTTCCCCCCTCCCTGGCTGAGTGAGGCATCTTCTTATGTGCTCTCCTAACTCTCTGTTCTTGTTTCTACCAAGGTTTATAATGATATTGTACTATATTGTACGTGTACACATTTAACTATATATAAATTTACTTATATATATAAAAATTTATTTGTTCTTATTTCTTTCTTTTTTTCTTTTTTTTTTTTTTGTTCTTATTTCTTATACTGCAATAGAATAGCCCATAGTCATGCTGCTACATGGGGTTCTGGAGGAATTGTATCTCCTCCTACCTTCCCAGTCCATGTGTCTCAATCAGTTCCACTCCTGAGCTTTTCCATAAGTTATCAGGAGAGATGCTCTCTTTGCTTCTAGAACAATGAGCTTTAAAGAACATGTATATTGGAAGGCTCGCACCTACCCAGTTAGCAAATGAAAGAGACCTGCATAGGACTGAAGTCAGTAAGAGTAAACTCTTTTTTTAAATTATTAAAAAAAAGTTAATTGTGGCAAAATACATAACAGAAAATTTACCACCTTGAACATTTTTAACTATACCAGTAGTATTAAATAATTCACATTATACATATTAGTGCTGAGGATATTCACATATTCACAAGATCTCCAGGACTTTCACATCTTGTGAACTGAAACTATAAATCATTAAACAATAATTCCCCCTTCCTCCCTCCTCCCAGCCCCTGGTAATCAACATTCTACTTTCTGTTTATATGAATTTGACTATTTTAAGTACCTCATATAAGCGGAGTCATGGAGTAGAAGTCTTTCTGTGACTGGCTTATTTCATTTAGCTTAATGTCCTTAACCTTCATCTGTGTTGTAGTAAGTGACAGTATTTCCTTTGTTTTTCAGGCTGAATAATATTCCATTGTATGCAGATACCACATTTTCTTTATCGATTTATCATCAATAAACATTTGCAATGTTTCTGCCTCTTGGCTATTGTGACTAATACTATGAACATGGATACATATAAATATCTCTTCAAGACGCTGCTTTCAATTCCTTTGGATATATAATCAAGAAATGGGATTGCTGGATCATGGTAGTTCTAATTGTAACTGTTTGAAGAATCACCACACTGCTTTCCATCGCCATTACACCATTTTACAATCCCACTAACAGTGTACAAGAGTTGCAATTTCTCCACATGCTCATCTTGTTATTTTTTGTGTTGTTTTTGTTTGTTTGTTTGTTTTGACAGTAGTCATCTTAATGGGTGTGAGGACATATCTCATTGTAGTTGTGATTTGCACTGAGATAGATTCTTGATTACATAATTGATCTACTGGATCAGGCTAGAACTGCATGAACTAATAAGTGTTTATGATTTTTTCACGTTGGTTTGAATTACTGCACTTTCAACCAAAAGAATTCTGTATAATACATTCCTCTGTCCCAGTGAATCTCCACATCTTCCCTCTAAGTCTGTACTGATTTTTTTTTTTAAAGATTTTACTTATTTATTTGACAGAGAGAGAGATCACAAGTAGGCAGAGAAGCAGGCAGAGAAAGAGGGGGAAGCAGGCTCCCCGCCGAGCAGAGAGCCTGATGTGGGGCTCAATCCCAGGACCCTGAGATCATGACCTGAGCTGAAGGCAGAGGCTTTAACCCACTGAGCCACTCAGGTGCCCTTGTACTGATATTTTTGATATGTCACCACAAATCTAACCAATGAGAGGTCTTCTGGAGTTAACAGGGATCCTTCTACTGTTAAGGAACTTTTAGTCAAACTTTGCACAAACCAATAATTATCAGGTTGTTTCCTACCAACATCTAGATAACAAAAATCCTCACTGAAAGCTTCACAATTATAGTTGGAGCAGGAAAAACAAAGAAGGAAGAAGTGGATAAAGAGAAGAAAGAAGATGAAGAGGTGGAGAGGAAGGGAGAAGACGAGGAGAAAGAGGAGTTCAAAATGGAGGAAGAGAGAAGAAGGGAGAGGAAGGAAGGATTAAAGAAGTTTGACACTCTAGAGAATTTTCTGCATAACAGCCTGCACTTCCTATCTCAAAGGGCATACCAACAAGGGAAGTCCTAGCACAATATAATCGCTTTATACCAAGAAAGAAACTTTTGATCAAAAGAAAATAGAAAACTTTTAAAGCTAAACTATTCAATAAAGTTCAGAACTGCAGCATTCACTGAATTCCATTTTAGAACCACAACAAAGATGTCTGGTATCTAAAACAGTAAAATAGAGGCATAGCTCTAATAGAGATATATTGTACTATGAAAGATCAGGCTTTGAATCAGCAGACTGAGGGGTATGGTCAAAATCTTAGAAGGATAAGAGATTTGGTCCCAACATTACAATTAAATTTAGTTCCCATATTGAAAATGACCAAAATTAGATCATAGGTTTGAAAAATGGGGACAGCAACCCATTTTATTAGGTTTAACCTACAATCATTTTTAAGAAGGGTCCCTGAAAGCTGTGTGAAATCTGACAGATATATGGAGCAAGGGGAATCTCAAATTCAAGAAGCAAATTACAGGGGTGCTTAGTGGCTCAGTTGGTTGAACACTGAATTCTTGGATTCTGCTCAGGTCATGATCTCAAGGACACGGGATTGAGCCCTCGGTCGGGCTCCACACTCAGTGCAGAGTCTGCTTGAGATTCTTTCTCCCCTGCCCTCCTCCTCCCCCTACATGCATGCTCTCTCTTTCTCTCAAATAAATAAATATAATCTTTAAAAACAAAAATGAAGCAAATTAGGGATGTTGAAAGTCATCAGTCGAAGAAGTTTCCATGCCTCACATTCTATGAATTAAAGCGCTATAGAGAATGGGATTCTGGGCAGCAGATTGCTGGATCACTGACTCATGCCAAATGACTAAATGCTTTCAACTAGATGTCTCGCCAGTGTATAATAGCCATAAAGAAACAGAGAAGTGGAGGGCCAGTTAAGTGTAATTTGCTTTTACTTTTATATTTTAGTTGCACACACGTGCATATGGAAAATGAATATATCTTCTTTGAATTCAATTTTTACACCTTTTGGCTGAGGGGTCACAGACTTAAAAATTGTCTGGGTTAAGTTTTGGCTCTCTCATCTCATTCTGTCTGACTTTAAGCACATAATTTTAATTTACTGAGCCTTGGTTTCTTCATATGAAAACTGAGCATAATAATTCCCACATCAAAAAGTTATGATTCTTAAATGAGGTAGTGCTGTAGGAGAAATGCTAAGTGATAACTATGTAATAAGGTCAAACATTGCACTATCCTTATAGTTATTTTTTATTAACATATTGTTCTTACTGTTTGTGGAGAAGGTCCAAATATATTTAGGCCTATATAGTTTGGTTTGCATGGTTTGCATGTTTTTTGTTTGTTTATTTTTTAGTTATTTAGCCATCTGTGTTCATCATGGGCATTGTCTTGACATACCTGTTTTAAGTCATTGTCATGAAATCTCCACAAGTTTAGGTAGTATGTTCTTGTGTTTTCTTATTGCATTCAGCAGCAAAGGACCTAAAGTAATTTTTTTCTGTGCTTATATGATACTTGAATTATTATTTCTAGAGTATTTAAAAATGATAAGTATATACTTAGTTCAACAATAAAAATGAACTCAAGAAGTCCAATGATGTAAAGATATTTTTATATTTTGAAAAAAAATTAAAGTACAGTTTCCTTCATGAAGAACAAAAGCAAAGTTAGACAGGACTTCTAAAAAAAATTTAGCCATCAAATTTGCACATTAAAACTTTTTATTTTACTATAAAAGGGATATGGCTTTATATTACATTTCATGACGCCAGTAAGTCTATTATAGTGAACAGGATGCTGTGCTGAATTGACCATAACTCTTTCATGATATGAATTGGTGTTCACAGTAAAATATATTTTAAAAACTATGAGTATAAAATATTAGTACACTACAAATAGTAATGGTTTCAAATTATCCATTAAGACTTTTGCTTGTCAGAAATCTGACAATTTTACAACTCCTTTATAATTTTCCATGTGTACAGCTTTACTTTAGAAAAGATCTACCAAAACATCTCCACTTTTCTTCCATCTCAGTGTTATGGTTTTACACATTGCTAAATCTCTGGCTGATAAACAGATTCAAATAAAATTTGGTGATAAAAGAAAACAGCACCTACTGTATGTTGAGAATTTCGATGGCAACTTTCAGCCGAATGTGAATTAAAATGGCTAGGTTATAAATCCCCTGAAAATAAGGTTTATAATGGAAATGCTGACAGGCATTTAACGATAGCAGCAGTAGCTGGCACCACTGTAATAAAAGGACTTAAATGAAAAAAAAAATGTATGCCTCACAAAGACATTCGGATTTCAGGGTAAAGCTATATGCAGACTCAATGTAAGGATGGGTGATAATATGCCTCAGCAATTATGATGCATGGACGTTGGTAACAAAGAATCTTGAAATTCAGCTTCCAAGCAAATCGTGAAAGTTTCAGGGAAGACCTGGATGCAGCATTCTTCAGTCCTATTACTCTGGCACCATTATCCTCTTACCAATATATTTTATTCACGCCTTAGTAATAGAACAGAGAAGAGCTTAGTCAGAAAGTGACCCCCATCAACACATTGTGGGCATTTCAATAGCCAATCCTTGGAACCCCCATTTTAATGAATTATTAAAACATCAGCTAGGCATTAGGTAAGAGAATTCAAACATTCTTTCAGGGACACCTCTGGATTTCTACAGTCGTAAAGTTCACAGTTCTGTTTCTTACAGGCCCTTCCCTAGAGGGGCCAATAGCCCTGAGTAGCTTCTCTAAACCATCTGGATCCCGAAAGTTCACCCTCTGATAACATCCAAGCAATATGTTAGTGAGTTGGTTTTCTTTTTCCTTAATGATAAGTCACATATTAACCCATTTTATTTTTGCCTTCTATTTTTGAATTTAAACTCTTGTTATGCTTCTGAATAATATAATAAGTAAAAGAAAGTTACAAGTGTCATGCTTGCCCTGATTGTGGCTATAAAATAATATAAATGGGGTTTTAAGTCTGCTTTTTAAAAAGCAGATTTTTTAAAAAATGCCTGTGCCTGTGGATTCAAACTGATTTCTAGTAGATTCCTGCTTCCAGACTTCTGTGCCCCAGGTTACTCCCAAAGAGCTCCACTCTGTAATTCTTCTGACAAATAACAAGCTCTTTGGTTATTTTTGGAAAGAATCTTCCCCAGGAAAAGGATAAAGGTACATTGGTGTGAGTGTCTGTGTATTCTTTCTTCATGTCTATAAATCTCACCCAAACTGTCAAGGTTGACAATCCAAAACGATAATCAAAACCACTTTTTACATTCGTTCTTGTAACTGCCGTAGGCAAGTTTTAAAAGATATGCTAACAAATCCCAAAGAATAGCTGGTATTAAATATTTGATATAACCTGAAATGAATACTGTGGATATAAAATTTAAGTCATATAGCTCTTTAATTTCATATCCATACATAACTGTAGTCAAGTGTGTGTGTGGGTATGTGCCTGTGAGTGTGCTACTCATTTAATTTTAATTGAATTAAATAATTAAATTAATTAAAAATAATACATACAAATATATACATAAACATACACACAGAAATGTGTATATATATAATTTTTTTTAAGATTTTATTTATTTATTTGTCAGAGAGACAGAGAGAGAGTGTGCACATAAGTAGGGGGAGCAGCAGGCAGAGGGAGAAGCAGGATCTCTGCTGAGCAAGGATCCCGATGTGGGACTGGATCCCAGGACTCTGGAACATTTAACTGAATGGGCCATTCAGGCAGCCTATATATTATTTTTAATTCACACAAATTTGGGGAAAAACAAAATAACAAAATAAACCAAAAAATTGCTATTTTATAGCCTAGGTTATTTCAATACACTAATACCAAAAGCAATACATTTAAATCACCCACTATGACTATAATTATTTGAATTAAACATTTCTTATACATTTTAATATATAATTATTGCTTTGTATAAATCCCTTCATTGAATTACATCAAATATAACCAATAGTGAGCAAGTTATCAATGCACATTTAGTGAATTTTTATAAACTGAAAACATTTGTTTAATTCTACCGAAATTAAGACAAGGAACATTTTTAGTACCCACAGAAACCTCCTTCTTTTGCCATACCAGTATCACTGACTCTAAAAGTAACTACTCACCTTGTTTGGGTCTCTCAAGAATAGACATAAAAAGAGGGTTTGGGACAAGTGGTTTATTTGAGGGGAGATCCCAGGGTTCACAAGAGGGAGTGAACAAGAAAGAGAGAAGTGATGAGAAAGAGTGAAGTCAGTAAAATGTATATGAGACGGTGGGTTAGTGCCATGGTAACTGGGGCTCAATCCTGCTATGAACATTCCAAGAAAACATGTAGAATATTCCAGAGTTGTCCCACAGGAAGACAAGGTGATGTCATTTAACCACTGATTTCTATCTCTGATTTGTTGAGAATTTCCTCCCAGGAGTGTGTACTTATCTGTACTCCTGAGTTAGGGAAGTAAAAGTGTGAAAAACACTAAGATAAAATGTTAAAGTAAAATAGCCACCTCTATTACTTCTACTTTTGGTCAGAATTAAGTACCATAACTTTTTGGTAAGAGTTAAGGGCAGTAGCTTCCATCTTGTTGTTATTAAAGTGTATCTGATAAATACTATTTCTCACTGAGTCAAACTATTACCATGTGCCCCGATATTTGCAGAAAGAGAGTTTTAGACAATATCATAATTGACAGGATCTCCTTGTGATACTCTATTTTGTCTGTTCCAGTTGTGAAATCTGCTCTAGGAAAGCTCCATCCATGTCTTTGACTGCTGTAAGGAGATGCAGATTTATCACTGCACAATGTCCTTGAGATTGCAAGATCTACACAAGACGGCATAATTTTCCCTATCTTGGATTCAGTATGAGGCATGATGATTTATATTAGAAGTAAGGGAAAGCAAGGAAATGGCACACTAAGTTATTCCATGAAGCTCACACAGCAGAGTAGGACAGATGATGGCAGCTAAAACTGAGATACTGAAGAACTTTGAGGGACTATGTCAAGACTCAATATCAAAAGCAAGTTTAGTAGTGATTGAGATAATAATGAGCCAGTGATTTCTGAAAAGAGATAGCAGAGTTCCTAACACACTGGTGAAATAGTTTTGTGGAATTCAAGTCTGCAAGTCGTGTGTTTGTCTACTAAGATATGTTTGATAGCCCCAACACAGCCAAGACTACAATTTAGGGTCACATCTTTAAGCCCTCTAGGGAATGAGAGTAACAAGACAAAAAACTTAAATCCAAAGAAGCACTATCTTGGGCCTAATGGTTTATGGAGAGCACTGAATGGAGCTGTCTGCCCCTTAGGTCTGGACAGGGAATGACTGGGTCTTATTGGATAAAGACCGAGAAAAGTAAAAGTACTTGGGCTCATTTTCAGAGGTGGAGTAAGTGGATTTCCCTTCTAGCTTCTTAAAAAATCATTGGCCTTTTCTTAAGCCAGTGATCAGGACTGGATATGTCCTGCTGGTCAACTCTTGCTATTTCTGCTGATCAACAGATATTTGCCAACCACTGGTTTTAGACAGAATATTCTTTCTTAGCAAAGCTGATCAATAATACCAGGCCATGTATGCTAATTGTTTTTTCTGGCTC